>CM053598.1:53732841-53780989 GCA_028646575.1 Pseudocheirus occidentalis | reverse complement strand
GAACTTGAAAGAATTCACCAATCACCTCTTCAAAAAGATCCCCAAAAGAAAACTCCTAGAAATGTTATTGCCAGGTTCCAGAAGCCCCAGTTAAAGGAGAAAATATTACAGTCTGCCAAGAGAAAACAATTTGAATACTGTGGAAACACAATTAAGTAATCCAGGATCTGGCAGCTTCTACACTGAGGGATCAAAGGGCCTGGAATATGATATTTCAAAGATTAAGGGAGCTGGGATTAAAACCAAGAATCACCTACACAGCAAAATTGAGTATATTGTTCCAGGGGAAAATATGGTCATTCAATGAGGTGGAGGACTTTCAAGCATTCTTGCTGAAAAAACAAGAACTGAAAACAAAATTTGACAATCAAACACAAGAAGCATGAGAAGGTAAAGATGGGAAATAAATCATAAGGAACTTATCAAAATTGAACTATTCACATGTGTATATGGAAAAATGATAATAGTGACTTATGAAATTTTTCTTAGTATGAAGATAGGTGAAGGGAATATAAATGTATACACATATGTATACTTACACATATGTCTATATAGGAGGCTATATATTAGTATCAACACATATTTGAACATGTGTGTATATGTGTACATAGAGAGTATAGGATTAATTGAATATGAAAGGATGATACTTTAAAAGGTGAAATTCTGAGGCGGTAGAGGACTAGATTGAGAGAAGACAGGGAGAGACATAATGGGGTTAATCATCCCTTATGGAAGAGGCAAGGGATAACTGTTACAACTTTACTCTCATTTACTCTCATTGAATTTGGCTTAGGGAAGGAATGACATAAACTATAAACTAGATATCATGCCACACAGGAGAGTGGGGGCATGGGGATGAGAGGCAGGATGGAGGAGGGGAGGGCAGGGTTTGGGGGAGGGTTACTGGAAGCACACACTTCAGTAAAGGGACAGGGATAGGGCAGAGAAGAGAACAAGGGGGGTGGGATAGGAAGGAGGGACATATGATCAGACTGTTACAATATGTCCACTGTGAAGATGTCCTGTGTAATTACACATGCACAGCCTATGTTGTCCTTGTCCTTCCAGTAGGGGTGGGTGACAAGGGAGAAACTGAAAGAATCTAGAATTTAAAGCTCTGCAATACATGCAACTAGGAATTAAGATATAAAGGGGCTTGGGTAGGGAGACCCTTCCTTCCCTACCAGAAAGTTAGAGGGGTGTTGGAGGAGGGTACAAAAGAGAGCAGATCGGGGGAGGGGCTTTATAGTGAGATCGCTCTTTTGGGGTTGGGGTAGGGGAAAGACAGGGAGAAAATTTGTAACTCAAAATCTCATGGAAATATACCAACAATCATTGTGGAAAAAAAAAGAAAGTCAATCTATGTACAATGGGGTTCAAATGTAATTGCCAATCCTGAAGAAAATGAAAAAGAACAAGGAGCACAATTCCAAGTCAGCATTTTTGGGTTTCAATTTCTTTATGTTCAGTTTGCAATGCCAAATAAAATAACATTAGATATAACTTATTTCTACAGTTGGTATTTAAGAATTAATCTGTGTGGTTTTTAAAATTTCATATACATTTGTAGGGAGGAAAAAGCTCACTTTCAAAGTAAGTATTGGATAAATAAATGCTGCATATAGCAAAATTGTAGATAGATAAATATATGTGTATACATAAAAAATTAATGGGGGATCCTCAATCAACCTTACATGCTTATAAATGAGCCTTTTATTTCACAATAGTATAGAAAGTAGACAACTCCACAGGTATTTATTGAACTAGTCAAAATTCACTGAGGATGAGCGATTGAATCTCATGGATTGGGGATGGAATATTTGGTTTGGGAAGCTATGAAATGGATTGAAGATGGGGCCTAGACGTGTGATGTGCTATTTTTATTTCAATAGGACACTCCCAGGTGAAGAAACTCCTCAATCAATACAAGTTCTCATCTTACCTGTAACATGTAGCCTTAGAGAGCCATAGAGACCACTGAGAGGATAATTGGATTTGCTCAATGTCCGTAGGCTTCCCAGGCAGACCTTGAAACCTGATCTTGAAGATGTACAACTTCTCCATACTCTCAATCACTTGGAGAGTTGTCGTTGGTTGTTTTGGTTCAGAGGCAGATAGAAGTTGACTGTGCTCTCCACTTTACAGCCTGAAAAGAGTTTGTGTATTCCAAGTTCCCAAATCCCAGTTTCTAGAGAGCAAGAACAGGTGGTTCTTAGGCAGGTACTAGTCCAGGAGTCACCCATCTAGCAATCTCTGAGGGAAGTGAGAGATCCTGGTAACGCACAACATCTTGGAGTGAGAAGAAAATCCTAGAGTCCACCCTTCTCATACAAGAAAGGCGAATTCCTTGTCAGTGTCTTGTCTTCCTTCAAGGTGCCAGAGCTGGCAAAAAAGAAAAAGAAAAAGAAAACTAAGGTACAAGGCATCTAGTACAGTGAGAAGACTCATAGTTAATGATCATTAGAGAATACCAAAGATGGACTTGCAAGATATACTGATTAATCTATTCCCTGTTCTTATGTAACATTACTACTAAATTTCCTTAAAAATGATGTGCATAAAGGATGTAAAGACTACAATTTTAGAAGAAAAACTTTTAATTTCATTTTTCATTATCTCAATTTTTAGCTATCTGAAGGATCTTGACATGATTCTAAGAGATACAGAAATGAATATCTCAGTAGGGTAGGGGCAATATTTATTTTTTGTTTTCTCTCTCTCTGTCACATGCACAATATGAATATTTTACAAGGTATAAGAATATTTTATTATTTTATTGTAAAAATGTTCTCATTAGTTACCATGCTATGCACCCTCCAACATCGACTTTCTATTGACCACCTTTTTCTTTTCTCCAACCTTTTATCACAGAAACTAATCATTCTCAGTGTTGCACTGTCTCCTGTAGTTTTCACAGTGTGTGTTTAATGCCACATAATGGCTATGAGACTCTCTAAAAGGAAATAGTTGCTTGGTTTTGTTTGGAAGGTGAGTGTGAACTCAGGTGACTACAGATCAATTGATTTGCTGTCAGCAACCAAACTCAGCTGGCTTACATCTCTGTGTGAACTGTTGTTACCCACTATCTGCTTATTCCTTTTCAACTTAGTGTAAGGTCCTTCTTTCTACAAACATCAATATGTCCACTGAGTAGGAATGGGTCAATACGAATATTCTAGGAACCTTTGACTTATCCACTTTGTAGGCCAAAGGGGAAAGTATTACACAGAAGAATCAAGCGGTATTTAATAATAAGGTATTAAAAATACAAGTGGGAATGCTGGAATACAGGAGAACAAGCACAAGAGAGAGGCTCTGACACTCTCCTAAGGACTGAGAGATTTCTGACATAGATACATAGAAAGCAAACTAGATATAGATGATGTAAATATTGATATAGATGAATGTAGACATCTTTCTTGCATATAGTTGTTTCCTATTGTCTCCGCCATTCTCCTTTGAACTACTGGAAAGATGGAGTTTCTTGGGTTTTGTTTGAAAATATTTCTTTGTATCTCTAGTTCTTAGCATGCTATCTGGCACATATTAGGTGATTAATCATCTTTGATGAGTTGTCTTAAAAATCTATTCTTTATTCACTTTTAGAGATCAGGAGGATGATTCAAACTCAATAAGTTTCAATTCAGAATTTCCAACACTCAAGTTTCACACACTCTAAAAATTTTAAATGTAGTGATCAAATACATTGACCTTATCTTGGGAATCTAATGCAGAGCTCTGGAAGTGACATTTGGCTCTTAAAGACTCTGAGAGAAGAGCACAAGCCCTGAAAATATCTGCTAAGTTGAAAAAAGGCTTCAGGTATCAGTCTGGTTATAGGCTATCTGTCTTCAAATTTACACACCTAAGTTATAGTTTTAATGGTATTTTTATTTTTCTTCTAAATTCTCTCTCTCCCTCCACCACATCCCACATTTACTGAAAAATCATGAAATTATATCCATTATACATATGAAGAAATGCAAAATATATTTCAGCATTAGTTGACTTGCTTAATTCATAGGACTGTCATGAATATCAAATGACATAATGCACATGAAACATTTCATAAACTTTTATGTATGCACCAGTTATTTTTTTAAAGAGCTGATGGGGGGGGGTTCCCCAATCAACTTTATGTGCTTACAAGGCATATAAAACACATTTTCCCCCAAAAAAAGATAAATTAAGGGAAAATATGCTTCAGTCTGTATTCTGAGTCCATCTGTTCTCTATCTGGAGGTGGAGAATTTTGAATCATGAGTCCTTTGGAATTGTAGTGAATGATTAATTGTATTAATCACTGTTACTAATTTTTCAAAATTGTTTATCTTTTCAATACTTCTTTGACTGTGTAGCTTGTTCACCTGGTTATCCCTTCACCTTACATCAGTTCAAATAAGTCTTACCAGGCTTTTCTGCAACCATCTCTCTCATCATATGTTATAGCACAATAGTATTCCATTACATTCATATGCCATAATTCGTTCAACCATTCTCCAATTGAGGTATATCCCCTCATTTCCCAATTCATTGCCACCACAAAAAAAAAGAGCTATTGTGAATATTTTTGTACATGTGGAGCCTAAGTTAAATTTTAAAGGGCTTAATCACTCACCATAAATTTGGACAACAATCAACAAATTTTAGGACACCACAGATGCTTCATTCAAAGGCAATGATAATTCTATTGACAGATGACATTCTGGCCAAACAAAGATGCTGCTTCAGTTTGAGGAGGTAGGAGGCTTTGAAAGATCTGTGAATCCTGAGCCAGGGTTTCACATTATCTTTTGAACACACATCCACACCCACAGACACATATCATTAAGTTATAAAATGATTAATCAATTAATAGACAATTATTTGATAATTTCTTTTTATATTTTATTTTTCTTAATTACATGTAAAATAATTTTAACTTTTTTTTTCAAAAATTGACTTCCAAATTCTCTCCCTCTCAACCCTACCCTTCTCATAGAGAAGGCAAAAAATTTGACCTAGATTATAATGTGCAGTCATGAAAAACACATGTATTTGTAAATAATTACATGAAAGAAAAGATAGACAAAAATAAAAATAAAAGTTTATGTCATCTGCATTCAGACTCTGCAACGTCTTTCTCTGGATATTGATAGCACCTTTCATCATAAGTCCTACAGATTTGTTTTAAATGATTGTATTGCTAAGAATATCTAAGCTATTCAAAATAGAGCATCATACAATATTGCTGTTGCTGTGTATAATGTTCTCCTGGTTCTGTTCATTTCACTTTGCATCCATTCATTTAGGTCTTTACAGGTTTTGTCTGAGAGCATCCTGCTAATCTTTTCTTAAAAAGCAATAGGATTCCATCATAGTCATACACAACAAATTGTTCAGTCATTGCACAATTGGTGGACATCATCTCAATTTACAATTCTTTGCCGCCACTAAAAGAACTGCTTTAAATATTTTTCTACACAAAGTTTCTTTTCCTTTTTAAAAAATCTCTTTGTGATACACACGTTGTAGTGTTATTATTAGTTCAAAGGGTATGAATGATTTCATAGTCCTGTTAACTATTAATTTTCTCGATAAGGATCATTATTTATTCCCTGGAGTTTTCCAAGTAAGCCATCATAATGTCATTAAACAGATATAATGTTATCTCCATTGTGCCTATCTTTATTTTTTAATTGCTTTCTCTTATTGCTATTACTAACACATCTAGAACTATATCAGATAATAGTGGGAGTATGCAAATTATTGGTTTCCTCCTGAACTTATTAGACAAACTTTCTAGTATATCTCCATGTTAGATAAATGTTTGTATTACATTAAATCATAAGATATAAAATGATTATTGTCATATTATATTAAATCTCTACCCTTTAAGAATATACTATTTCAAAAGCTTTTGCTGTATTTATTGGGAATATCATATTGGTTTTGGATGATTTGGTTTTAGTGTGATTAAATACATTAATCGATTTTCTTACATTGAACCATTTTTGCATCCCTGGTGTCTCGCTTATCATTTTTCTTTCTTTTTTAAATAACTCAGAAACAGTGTGTTGTAGTTAAATGTTCACAAGTTTGATAAGTTTCATCAAGTATTGAATCATTTTCCTTCATTTTGAGTATATATTTATAGATGCCTGAGCTTGTTTACTAAATCTAGAGGCTATATTTCCTTCTGTTGTTTATGTTTTTATGTTCGAGGTCATTAAAATTTCTTTTTCTTAGTACTTTTGGTGCTTTCAGTATCCTTTCCCCCTTATTTTCCTAACACCATTCTCTTCTTATTCACTCCCCTTTGCTTGTGGTTTCCATGAGGTCTGTATCTCAAAATGTCCTAGCATCCTCTCACACTGGGCAATGCATTGTTCACCAGCATAAGTATTCACCTCAAACAACTTATGGGTGGTGAGAACTGTCATCAGTTGAGTGTTGCACACTTCCTTTAGACTTGGTGCACTAGAAAGAGTAAAAGGAACTAGGGTGTAGGACTGGGTTTAGATGTAATCTATGTTATGTCCCTAGATCTGTTCATTCAGCTTCATTGCCATTAATGTGGGAGACGTAGAAAGGTCACTGACTGAGCACAGAGTCAATCAACCCTTCTGTGTGTGTGTGTGTGTGTGTGTGTGTGTGTGTGAGTGTGTGTGTGTGTGTGTGTGTGTGCCTGGGTGTCCTGAACCATGCAAACAGCTGAAGTTCCTTTATCTTGGACACATAATTTCTGTTTTGGAGAAGTCTGAGGGATTGTAGGAATTGGAGAAAATAATCTATTTAGCCATCTTCTTCCTCCAGTGACCTAGAAATCATTAGTTGACATTTTGTTTCTATGAGACTATCTCTACTCTAAAATAGTGATGGCAGAAAAGAACATGGCACTGAAAAGTATAGACGATTTTAAAGACAATGAAACTTGTCTACAGATATAGATTCCCTTGATAATAGGATTAGAATGAACAATTTCCCTATAGTTCAATGATGCTTCTATCATATGAAAGTTCTATTTCACTGGACATGTCCTGTTCCTAAGTATATCCAAATCTATGTAATATGGAGCACTATTCTGAAGCAGTAAATTTACAGTTTAAAGAAATATTTCAGAGAATGTTTTAAAGCCAATACTAGAAAAGATATTTTGTGACAAGTGGAAATTATGGCATTAAAAGTTCAATCTCATTTTAATTATAATCCACATGGAGATGAAATTATCGTAGGCAGAAATGTAAATAAAGCTCATATTTATTTAGTGCTTTAAGTTTGTAAAACTAGTTCCTTATATACCTAAGTGAAAGTAGTGATGAAGTTATCATTATCACATTTTATAGTTGAGGAATCAGGGCATCAGAGAAAGTAAGTGACTTGTCCTAGTTATAAAACTCATGAAAATGTCACTAGCTTTGGACAGAGAGGATGCAAGTTTAAATTTGACCTCACACTTACCACCTTTGTGTCCTTAGGCAATAATTCACTTAGCTCCCTTAAGCCTCAGTTTCCTCATGTGTAAGATAAGAGGATTGTATTAGATGGCCCTTGTGTCACTTCCAAGTCTTAGATCTATGATTATATAATATTAAATCTGGAGTAAGATTTGAACTCAAGTCTTATGAATCCAAGTCCATGGCATCATGCTGCAGCCAACTATTGGTATGCATTATTACCTGGAATTTGATAGAGAAAAAAAAGTCATAATGAGTAATATTGTTATGAATGAACAAGAGAATTTGAGTTTCAAGGGAGTCCAGAAGTTGTTCAGCCTAAAGCCTCCTTGGACAAGAATTCATTCTCCGATATACACACAATGAGTGGTTATCATCTTTCATTTGCTTTAAGGTACCCACAATACTAAACAAAACAAAACAATGGGCATGGTGTAGTGGCAACAATGCTAGATGTGAAATCATTACAGACCTTGATTATACCTTGCTTCTGGCACTTAACTGACTGTGACCATGAATAAATCATTTAAATTTTAAGATACTCAGATCCCTCATCTGACAAATCAGATGACAGTAAGATTCTACAACACCTACATCATCGGGTTATCGTGAGGATGTGATGAAATAATTTATGTAAAATGATTTTGAACCTTAATATACTATATCAATATCAATCAATATTTTCACATTTTCAGAGAACTTGCAACACCTTCTCTCTTAATGCTCACTCTCCAGCTCATCTTTCCTTCACAGGTCTCTTCTTTGCTAGGCTTCAGATGATAAAAAGAAAAGTAGGCCAAATCCTAGAAGCAAAATGCATTTCTAATGTTCATCCTGCTCCCATTAGTTGTTTAAAATTTCAATGTGCCCATTCAAGCAGGAGCAATCTTCTGTCAATCAGAGGGTTTTGTACAGTTGGTGAAATTTAGCTCTCACACTTAAATCCATCTGAAGCAAAAGATTTTCTCAACAAGGCCCAGATCCATTTTGCAGCCATGGATTATCTGAGGCAAATTTTAACTCTGTTTAGGCATCTCTAATCATGAATCCATTTTCCTTATACTGTGTAGGTGGTGCTTAAACATTTCATTTAAATTCAAATCGTTGCACTTTCATTGTTTAAACAACTCTATTTCCTTCCTCACCTACAGGGATATTGTCGAATTAGATTGTTCTAGGGTGAGTTCATGAGGGACTTCAATAAAGAATCTTTTATTTGGAATGAACACATACCTTGGTTCAAATCCTGGCTCCACCACTTTCTGTCTGGATGATTCAGGGTAAATTATTCAACCTTACTCTGTCTCAGTTACCTCGTGGAAAAACAGTAAAATCTGTATACCATAGACCTTAAGTCAAATATTATGAACTGAAAAGCATTATACATATTGAAATTATTATAACTAAGTTTATAAGAACATTAACAATTGAAAGATTATATATATATATACACACATTAATACATATATACATACATACATGCATGTGCCTATATACACATATACGTGTGTGTGTGTGATTGATAAAGGGCTAACCCTTAGAGTCCTGAAAATCTGAGTTCAAATCCTTGCTTTGGAATATGCTATATTTGTGACAATGCCAAAATCACTAAATCCCCTTGAAGTCATCAAAGGCACTAGTTGGCCTTGGTGGATTGATTCTTCAATTTTTATGAAATTATAAAACTGAAACTCCTATTCCCTCAAACAAATGAATTAATAAAAAGAACCATTATGAAAATGTTACAAATTTACATTACTTTTCCAGTGATCCAGATGTTAAAACATAATTATGGAGAGGGCTTAGACTATGTACAAATCCAGATGTCATTAAATTTTAATTTAACTTCAAATTAAAACTTAACTCCAAAAAATATCAATTGGATTTCATTCCCCCCTTTTTTGGTCTTGAGAAACAGTACAAGCAGAGAAAAGGCTTGTGATTTGAAAATCCTTCTTATTAGAAATAGACAATTGTACCTTAAAGTATTTACCGACTTTTAAATTATGTAACTTCATTTTATTCAGTACAGTTCAGTATTATTAATCATTCTAAGTATGCTTGAGGTTTAAATGTTAAGTTTGAACATATCCATATTTCATTTCTTTTGCTATTAAAATCATCACTGAAAAAAGAATGTTAAATACACAAGGGTTCATGCATAGGCAATAACAAGTCTGCTTCTATACCTGGGTGTTTGCCAAATTTGCCCCGATTTTTCTAAAGATGATGATCTCTCCATGTGTGCTTAACTGCTAACAGCTAAATGAAGGCTTTGTGTTTTAGGGATATGTCATTTTTCTGTGAGTTATAGTTTGTAGTCAAAATGTCTCATCCCCTTAATCTTCTTTTAAGAAAAGAAACATCCTGAAATCAAAGGCACTAGTACTGGAGTTGCCCTCTCCATGGTAGTTTCAAAAGAGATTACTTCAAAAAAATATATATATATAATGACAATCTAAGAGGAAAATCATAGATCAAATGTATCTATTAATGGTAATAAACATTTGTTACCTTGGGAAAGGTGGATAAAACAAAGACCCAAAACTTATTAGTGTAGGAGTCCTCTTCTTAGGTTAGTTCTTGAGTTAGTAATCACTTCTCTAGGATAAGGTAGAGGGATGGTGCTTTAGGTTCAGTTTAATTAAGGTAAAGGTTAACCTCTGAAATTACTTCCAATTTTAAGATTCTACAAAGTTATGATTATAATGTTCTTTTAGCAAGGAAGAGAGCAACATGTAAGTCATATTGATAACATTAAATCTATTCATTATTGAATGGATTTAGTATCTTAGCGTAATAAAATGACTCTCCAAAGAATGAAATATTGTGAGTAATCTAAAATTTTAAAAAAATGAGTGCAAATTGATTTCTGCATTTCCAGTGAAGGCTTATAAAGTTATTGGGATAAAGAATACTATTCAGTGAATGAAAACTCAGGCCATGTGGTGAGCACATCAACTGGTGACAAGACAGGGACATTCCAAAGGCTGTCTCCAAATATAAGTGAAGTATTGTTATGTCATTTTCGACTCTTTGTGTCCCCATTTGGGCTTTTCTTGACAAAGATACTGGAGTGGTTTGCCATTTTCTTTTCCAGCCCAATTTACAGGTGAGGAAACTGAAGTAAACAGGGTAAAGTGACTTGCCCAGAGTCACACAGCTAAAAAGCGTCTGAGGCCAGATATGTACTCAGGTCTTCCTGACTTTAAGTCCATCACACTCTCTGCTGTGCCACTTAGCTGCTTTTAAATGAAGTAGAACACATTCAAGGGTATCAAGCTGATCATCTCTAAAGCAGCAATGGATAAACATGGCTGAGAATTACATAGGAGGAGCATGAAGCACTGTTGATTACTTGCATTGATAAGCATCCAGATCCTTTGAGATACTGAATTGCAACAGGTGCTAACACATTCAGAAGGTGCAACGTGGAATGAAGAGATTCATAGAAATTTATTTTAACATAGTTGGCTATGATAATTAGATAAATTGACTTAGAATAAATCCAAGAGCTTTGGCTATAGGGATGATTGGAATGGTCTTTTACTGCCTAAGACTGAATTGATTGGTTTTAAATAGCATTTAAATGTACAGTGTTAAGGATTGTAAAGATTGTAGTGTTACTGTACTCTGCACCGGTCAGATCACATTTGTAGCTGTCAAGTTTCAACTTTTAGAAGTAAAATGAAAAACTGGAGAATATCCAGAGAAGGCTAACAAGCAGGATCAAGACAATTAAGGTCATGTCATATAATGATGAAAGAACTGGAGATGTCTAGACTGGAGAATAGAATAAGTAGGGGGGACATAAGAAGTGACTTTGACTCTTTGAAGGACTGTCACATAGAAGTGGGATTTGACTTGTTCAAAATCTTGACTTAGAAGGCAAAACTAGGCACAATGGGAGAAATGCAAGAAGGCAAATCATGATGAGTTATTAATCACTTAATATAAGGAAACACTATCAAATAAAGTTAAAGATGGAAGTGACTACATTTGGAGGTGACGCAGGACCCTTTATAGTGATTGTCTTCAAGCAAAGGTTGCATGGCAACTAGCCAATTATTCTGGAGTGAATATTTATTCAGAATAGCTGGACAAGATGTATTCTATAGCCTCTGATAACCTTGAGGTTCTGTGATTCTGTGGTCAGAAAATAGGATTAAATTTTTGAGAGTGTTTGGGAGAACATGAAGGAAACTATACTAAAACTGAGATGTAATGGTTATAGCTATAAAGAATTTGTGGGCGTATCTTTTTGAGAAATGCTTAAGAAGGATACAGACAATTTCCTCTCTTTCATAATGTAATCACTGGCATATCTGAAACCATATTCTCCTCAAGAGACATTATTTTCAGCTTACACCTAGGTTTTAGAATTCAATTTGGACCATGCAATAAAATTTTCTGAGAGAAGATGAATAAGGCTAGGGAAAAGAAAAGAGACTGGGATCTTGACATATAGGAAAGGAAGTGGTAATTTCATCAGAGAAAGAGAAGTTGGCAGTCATCAAACACCTGGAAAAGTAAGCAGAAATTTTCCACATTTGATTTGCTTAAAATCTTTTATAATTAAGTACTAGATTGAGGGTTTCTGGAACAATTTATGATACTCAAAGATATCAATCATCATCTTCTATGTACCTTTTATTGGGAGTTCTAACTCATTAATAGGTCAAAAAAGTGCAAGTGTCCTCCTTGCTTGGTGAAAACTTCTCTCTCTGCCATCATGTTATTGAACCTTTAATTCCTGTAGTTAAGGATACACTTATTTCATTAGTGCAATTTTGTGCTTTTTAGCACAGAATACACAGTTAAGGAGAAATGCATTTCCTGATTTAATCAGTTATTAACAATTGGCATCAAAGGAATTTTTCACTTGCTCAATTTGTCTTCACTACAAATTAAGTTATTTTCAAGTATATTAAGTGACCATTATTGTTTTCATTCTATGTTTTTCTTAGGAGTAACCTCTACTTCATAAAAATCATTACCTTTTACTAAAGTAAAACTGAACCTAGTTATTTCCACAAGACAACACATTACTGACCATAACTTAGTTTTGTGATCTGGGTGAAACTGAGGAAAGGTTGCTGAGATACTCCCCAGAACTTGAGAGACCACTAAAAATACTGATCAATCAGATAATTTCCAATTCAATTTAATTTATTTTAACAAGAAATCATCAGGTAGTTGCTATGTGCAAACACAGTCCTTATTATTCCAGATTTGCTAGAGAAAGACATTTCCATATAGGGGACAGTTTGCTCCATGGGAAGAGGCAACAGCTTAAATAGTGACTGTGAAGAACTGTATTTTCTAGGACTCTACTGCTCTTGGGACAACATATTTAATGTTAATAGAGCTCTGGAGCAATCAGACTCCATCCTCAATCCCAATATATTTGATCAGGAAAATTCTTTTTCTAAGAAATAGGAAGAAATAATTGGATTTGGTTAATGGCAACTAGGTGATGCAAGGGGCAACTAGGTGGGTTAGTGGATAGAGTGCAGAGCCTGGAGTCAGGAAAACTCATCTTCATGAGTTCAAATCTGCTTTCAGATAGTTACTAGCTGTGTGATCCTGGGTAAGTCACTCAACCTTGTTTACCTCAGTTTTTTCATCTGTAAAATGAGCTGGAGGAGAAAATGGAAAACCATTCCAGTATCTCCACCCAGAAAACTCCAAAATGGGATCACACAGAGTTGGACATGACTGAAACAACTGACCAACAACCATGGTGCTTTGCTGTGTGAGTTTTCAAAATATTAATGCTTTCTATTTTTTTTTACCATTAGCATGGAAATACACTCTAAAGTTATCTAGGAAACTTTCTCACCCAATAAAGGAATATCTTCTATAAAATCACCAAGAAAGAAGCAATATGGAAAATGGGTACCACATTGGTCTAGGAATCATGGGATTCAAGTTTTTAGCTTAGTTTGTTCATTACTTGGCTGAGTGGCCTTTGATTGGACGGGTGTTTATGGAAAATTAGAACCTCTCATACAAAAGCTAATAAGCCCTTTTTTAGAGCCCTTTTGCTCTTTTGGCATCTCCATGCCACTCAACTCTTACCTGTGGCTCCAAGAAGCTGGAGCATACACCACAGCCCCACTCCAGTAAACTGTTTCAGAAGATGTGTTAAAACAAATTGAATATAGTTGAAAAGCCTTAAACTCCTCACTGAGTTAGAGGAATGTCGATCCCAAGCATGTAAAAACTTCCCCAGCAGAATAGGCAGATATGAAAAAATTTTTCCCATGAAATATGATGGCTGTGGAATGAGATGCTGTGGATCATCTAGAGCTTTGAACAACAAAAATTCCAAAGTAATTCACTGCATCCTGAGTCATCATTAGTCATGAACTCTGATGATTCTGGAAGAGAAAGTGAGGCTGGCAATTTTGTGCAAATCTGCCTTCAATTTATGAATATCAAAAGATACCACCCATTCCATTTTACCACTTTTACCTACCTCAAAGTCCTCTGGCAACAGACAAGTGAAGAAGCACCAGGTGTTAATAAAATAGGAGCTGTAGTCACAACTTTGCACACAGGTGGCTCAAGTCATAGGGTCATTTTCTCACTGAACTGAAGCAGTACTGGGCTTCAGTAGTCCTCTGGTTGTTTGAGTCAGTCTTTTTAAGGACTGCACTGCTCACTTCTTGAAGTGAGAAAGGGGCTAGAAAAAAGTACCCTAAAATTACATTCTTCACTTAACCTACCCCTGACCTGATTACTGCAGGAGCTGGGCTTCCTACCCTGTGGTTGAAACACACACACACACACACACACACACACACACACACACACACACATACACGCATACACACAAATGAACAAAAACTTTTGTGAAGACGATTCACTAACCATTATGGTCATAGACAACATGAAATTCAGCAGACCTGAAAGAACAGCTCTTTTTGTGAGAGAACTTAGCAAGCATCACATTCAAATATCAGTCCTGAGTGAAACAAGACAGGTATATGAAGGCCAACTTACTGAAGTCAGGGCTAGATACACAGAGTTTTCTTGGGTGGCTATAATATGAGGAGTGGAAGCTACCAAAGGTTTCAAACTCAAAAGTATTCGAGTCAACAAGCTTATATCAGCTCAAAAAGAGTGTATAACAGGCTTATGACAATGTGGTTGTCACTTACAAGAAGTTATAATTTTGCCATCATCTGTGTGTAAGCTTCCACCATGATGATGCCTGATGAGGTCAAAGAAAAAATATATATGAAGACTTAGAGACCTTCATTATCAATGTGCTGAAAGAGGATAAGCTTGTAATTCTGGCTTACTTTACTGCCAGAGTAGGTACAGAGTATCAGACATGAAAGGGAGTTCTTGGGAGGAATGGAGTTAGAAACAGAAACAGCAATCATCTCTTAACTGCTGAAGATTTGTGTGACTAATGACCTCATTGTCAACACCATCTTGTTTATACAGTAAAACTTCATGGATGCACCATCACAGAAAACATTGGCATTTAACAGAGTATATAAGGAGAAGAGATAAACAGAAGGTAAGAGTGAAGAAGGTGATTCATAGCTCAGAGAGCTGGACCAATCGTAGACTTATCCTCTCCAACTAAATATTCACATTCAATAAAAGTGGTGATCCCAAGACAAGATGATTGCCAGAAGATTTAATGTCAACATATTATAATGCTTCTCCACATGTGAACAGTTTGTTGTTGCTTTGAAGGGAAAGCTGAGCCAACACACAGTTGGCAACTGAGAAGCAGAAAAGGAATGTGCAGCTTTCAAAACTTTGCTGTATAGCATCACATTTATTCATCTGGACCAGAAGAACACTTACAAACATCAAAATTAGCTGGAAAAAATAATGGGGAAATTCAGAAGCTGCTGAGAAAAAACCAAGAACTCTACAATATATACCAAGAAGATAACACATACATCTCTAAGAAGACAGTGTTTAACTCCATTAAAGATTAAAATGAAAGCAAAACTTAATAGGATAGAAGAAAAAATTCATCCTCATGCCAATAGAAACAATCCAAAGTGTTTTTATGATTTGTTGAATGCTATTTATAGGCCAAAGACCTATGGTGTATCTCAACTACTCAGTACTGATGGAACCACATCGATTAGTGATAAGGACATGATCCTGGAGAGGTGGACTAAATACTTCCATAGAATTCTCAACAAACCATTATCAATCAATGCTGAAGCCATGGCCTATATACCTCAGTCTGAATTCAATTCCTCTCTGGCTGAACTTCCGGCAGAAGAAGAGGTTTTAGATGACATTAGACTTTTCTCATGTGGTAAAACACCTGGTGATAATTCTATTCCAGGTGAAACTTCCAAGGCAGGGAGTCCACTGTTTATACAAAAGTTGACTGAAAATTTCTGGGTTATATATCAAGAGGATATTATGTTCTGGGAGTTCAAGGATGCCTCCATTGTCCACCTCTAGTTGACCTGTGACAATGATAGGGTTGGGGGGTGGGGCTCCCTCTCAGTCATTGCTGGCAAGATTTTTTTTTCTTTTTGCCTTTTTTTTGGAGGGGGAATGGAAGGTAGGGCAATTGGGGTTAAGTGACTTGCCAAAGGTCATACAGCTAGCAAGTGTTAAGTGTCTGAGGCTAGATTTGAACTCAGGTCATCCTGACTCCAGGGCTGGTGCTCTATTCACTGAGCCACCTAGCCACCCCTGCTGGCAAAATTCTTGCCAGAGTCTTCTTTAATTGTCTGATCCTTCATCTAAAGATGGTCATCTACTCAAGGGCCAGTGTGGTTTCAAAAAGAAAAAGTCAATATATTTTTTGCTTCCTGACAACTTCAGGATAAATGGCAGAAGCAGAACAGAGGTATCTGTATACAACATTCCTCCATCTGACCAAGGTCTTTGATATCATAGTCATAAGGGTTTATGGAAGAATATGGCAAAATTTGGTTGTCTGGAGAAGTTAATTTCTATTGTATGCCAGTTCCATGACAGCATGCTTGGATGGGTTCTGGATAATGGGTGCTGCTCTTGCACTTTCCAAGTAATCAGTGGAGTGAAGCAGGGCTGTGTGTTTGTTCTCATGTTTCTTAGGATGATGTTTTTTTTTTTTAGCAATATTTCCAGATACCCTCAGCAAGGACAAAAACATCAAGGTCAGCTATTGCAGTGATGGTAAATTATTAAACTTGAAAAGGTTATAAACCTAAACAAAGTGGAGGGAGACTTGGTGCATGACCATTTGTTCACAGATGATTGTGCCTTTTACGTAGACCCTAAGACTGAGATATAACAGAGCATGAATCAATTCTCTGACATTTATGATCATTTTGACATGACAATTAACGCCAAGAAACCAGAGGTTTTCTACCACATAGTACTGTATCATCCATACTTGGAATCATTGGTTACAGCAAATGGAGACATTCTGAATGCTGTGGACAAGTTCACTTACCTTTGCTGTATACTTCCTAGGGACAAACACATAGATGATGAGTTTGGTACACATTTTGCCAATTAGCTCAGTGTTTGGGAGGCTCTGAAGGAAAGTGGGGAGAGAAGAGGTATTAGATTGCCTAGCAAACTGAAGGTCTAACAAGCTGTTGTCCTTATTGTTGCATGACTGCCAGACTTGTACAATATCCTAATGCTATTCCAGGAAACTGAATGACTTACTTCTGAATTGTCTTAGGAAGATTCTTCAAATCATCTGGGAAGATAAGATACCAGACACTGAGATGTTTTCTTAAGTTTAATTGCCAAGTATTTAAACTACGGCAGACAGGGCAATTCCAGTGGGCTGGTCATGTTATCCAAATGCTAGACATATATTTGCCTAAAACACTATTATACAGAGAACTCATACAAGTCAACTGTTCATATGGAGGTAGGAAGAAGTGCTACAAAGTCATTCTCAAGATCTCTCTGAAGAACATTAGAATCAATTGTGAGACATGGCAAATAGTGGCACAGGACTGTGCAGCATGGTGTACTCACATCAAAGAAGTCACTGTGCTCCATGAACAAAGTAAAATTGCAATAGTTCAAAAGAAATGTGGGATGAACAAATTGAGAGACATCTCCACTTCAAATGTTCATATGAGCTATTTGTGTCTGACCTATGATAGAGCTTTCTGAGCTTGTATGATTTGATCAGCTACAGTCAGATACACTGTACTTTGACCTGAAGATAATGATGTCATTTTGTTCCTTTTCAAGCATGAAGGACAACAATTAATCGACCTTGGATCAATCATTTGACTTCTGTGACTTTTGTTTTCCTCATGTGGAAAACAGTGGGGTCAATACATGGGAATCATATAAATTCCTTCCAGGTCTACAAGGATACTTTGGCTTAGCATTTCAATTAATGGTTAGCTTTCTATCTCATAATACCATCCATTCCACATTTGTATAGCTTACCCCTCTGTATGGTGATTTCAATCTATCAGCTTTTGAAATGGGCTTGAATTCTAGCTCTTTGATTTCCTAATTTTCAAAATGTATTTACCTTACAATGCCTCCCTTTTGTCATATGGTGAGTTGGAATGCGTGATTCAATACAATTCTGCAAGGGTGTGATGCTATGATCCGAAATTTACTTTCTGTTTTGGGTCACTGTGTGTCAAAAATTTAATGTCCACTAAATCTGCAATCGAGGTAGTAACAAAATACTCCTGTTGCTTTCCATATATTATTTATGAAAAATAGTAATACCTCTGGTAATCCATAAAGTGGTCATATTCAAGTAGGATTAATACTATGAAAACTTAAAAACCAATAAAGAAGAAAAACAAAACCTCACAGTTGGGTATATTGTCATCAGTGCTAAGTTAGCATCATCTGGCTTCTGCGGCAAAATATTAGTCAAATTATTCTAATATTCTAATAGTAATTTGTTGCCAATCTTGTATCTGAGGTATCAGAAAAATTAATAAAAACAAGTATTTGCTAAATCTCAATAGAAAAGTTATATTTAATTTGTGTTCTCTCAAAAGTCAATAAACAGAAACAACATTCAAGACAGTACATATAGTCAGTGTTTAGTTGAGTGATGGATAGATTTGAACTCAGGGGGACTCATTCAAGTCTTGCTACTAGCTGTGTGACCAAAGAAAATTAATATAACCTCTTAGTATAATAGGAAGCTATCTGAATTGTTACAGACAGTTGCCTATCTCCACTATTGCTAAGAATTTTCATAGTGGGAGTTTCCAACTCCAGTGATAGCAAATGAAGGCCACCTCATGCTTTGTCAAAAAGAAACACCTCAACAATTCTAAGGTTAAGGATAGAACAAATAAATTTCCAGGAAGAGCAAGTCAGGAAAACCAAATTTATTTATTTTAGTACTATCTGATTTGAGAATGGCATTGATGTTAGGGAAAAGGTTTTAAATAGTTGAGTGCTTGGATTTTAAATGCTGAGTATATAGACAAGAATGTGACCTAGACTAAGCAGTGTTCATTTGGGACACATGAAAAAGGAAGGGGAAGGAAGGGAGTAAGTGTGTATTAAATACATAAAATGTATATTATCCCATTTGATCTGTTTGAACTACTCCCATAGATCTTTACCAATTGCTTTGACTTAGAGTCCCAGGAGAGGATTGGACTTGTGTGTCCAAACAGGTCTTTGGTTGATATCAGTCTAATGCAATTAGTGCATTTCTGTGATTATTACAATGTTTAAAGTCTTGGGAAAGAATTCAGTTGTGAACTTTATACTGGAAGCCTATTAAATTCAATCACTATTTAAGGTGACGGCGGATATGCCCCCACAGAAATCTCCATAATGACCAGTTTTAGTGAAAGAAAAACCTATACCATCTAGCTCTTCATAATCAACTGTTAAGGTAATGATGCTTTCAATCACTCTGATGCTGCTGATGACAGTGATTAAATTGGCTACTTAAGGAGTTTCCTTGATTAAAGTGTTATTAAATCCATTAGAATTGCACCCCCGCCCTTATGCAGGTTTCAGTCATTTCTCCTGTTTAGAAAGCTGTCTTTCTGTAAATACTAAAAGAAGATTCATATTGACTTCATTGGATTCTACAGTTACACAGCAGGTAAAAGGTTGTTTAATGCTTGATGGTTGGCAGCTCATTTCTCTTAGAACACATCACTTCAAAATTGAGATGTGTTCTTTCATCAGATGAAGGTGAGACCTTTGGAGAATAGAAGAAGACACAAGATTCCTTCTGGCCCCAAACCATTTTTACTTTGAGTTATCAGAATCAATTTTTTCAGTTCTCACCTTCATTTTTACTGGTAAGTGAGGGATATTTGATAGTATTCTTAAGGATTTTTTTTTAGAAATAGAAGTAAAGAATGTTAGACCTATAAAAAGATAATAGATATAATTCAAATCACCTCTCATTTTTGATATGTGGGCATTGATATCTGGAATACACTGCAATATTTGTCTAAGAAAACCAAGCTTATTTATGACAGAGCTTGGATATGAACTTGTAAATTCAATCTTATCTCTTTTCCAATATTCCACTATGTTGCCCCCCTTGAAACAAAAATTCTCTAAAGGGTTCACTGTATACTAGTCATATTTCAAAGACTCTGGTATCTGTATTGAACCACCAATTCAGAGTGGATGTTGGCATGTGCAGTTCAATGCACCCAGTGGTTCTCAACTTTCCTAATGCCACAACCCTTTAATATTCATATGTGGACATATCTGGATACGAGTGCACCCACCTGCAGACTGATAGAGGAGTGGTGTCTCAGTTCCTAAGACCATCGGAAATATGTGTTTTCCTATGGTCTTAGGTAACCCCCCAAAGGGGTTGCAACCCACAGGTTGAAAACCACTGCTTAAGTTGCTACTATGTACAAAGCACTGTGTAGGTGCTGGGAGAGATGTAAATTTTAAATGGCAACCTCATGGACTTTCCCTGCCTTCCTAGAGCTTGAAAGATGAGAAACTTCAGACACGAAGGTCAATCACTAGCATTAACCCTTGCCTTTGTTATCACAAATATTTTCTTAACCTTTTGGATATAGACAAGATAGAGAAATTAGCCTTATGGAATTATAATGGAGCTGATCTCCATTTCTATTGAATGTATCACTTTCCTTCTATCAAACCCAATTTTGAAAACTTGTCTTCAGCTAGAACATTTTCTTTCCACTCACCTCCCCTGGAGTTATCAACTCCTGTTGATGCTGTCTTCACTATATCCCTGGAGGCTGGTCTACTCTCATCACTCATATGACAAGTATCCCAGTATAAGCCCTACTCATCTCTTGCCTTGAATTTTAGAGGGATATAAAGAGGTATTGGACCTGTGATTTCCATGATAAAGTTCCTGAACCAATGTAGCTTGGCACATTCTCAGCAACACATGTAGAGAGTAGCGTAAAACAATGGGAAGTGAAGTGATTTGTTGCCAGTGCAGTGTATGTCAAAAACAGGACTTGCGAGTCTGCCTGGTTTTGAGGCTTTTTGCTCACTATGCCACGATGTTTAACACAGACTGTTGTCACATAACTTCTCTTCCTGTTATCATCTCTGTCCTCTATCCTCTATGATACCTCTAATCATGTCACTACAATTAAAAATGATAAAGAGACAGAGAGAGAGAGAGAGAGAGAGAGAGAGAAGAGAGGGGGGAGGGAGAGAGACTTTCTATTGCTTCTATGACAATACTCAGATTTTACAGTCTATCAATCAATAATATCCTCTAAAGTAATGGACTTACTGTTCCTTGAAGTCAACATGATAATGCCTGTCTCTGTATTTGCACAGACCATCTCTCATAACTATAATATACCTCACATTCATCTTTTTCAAGGATCAGATTGGATGCCACCTACTTGTAATCTTTTCCAATCCCCAAGCCAAAATTCTTCTCTTTTCCTCCAGTTTTCCTATAACAATTACCTAGACTTTCCCTTAACTTTCTTTATCACTTGTCTTATATAGTACTGATCTTTAAGTATTATATTTTCCAAGAAGATAAATTTCCTGAGACTGTCATTTTTTTCTTCTTATGTATAGTATACAATGCTTGGGGATTTTGGATAGTTCCTATTTTTGTTTTCATTTTTGTTTCTCCCTTCCCTAAATGCTATATTCTGTAATTATTGGGAAATATTGGCACCATAGATTTAGGGTTATAAGTGACCTCAGAGGACAATCAGTCCAAAAAATTTAGCCTAGAGATGAGGAAACTGAGGCTCAAAGATATTAAGCTTGTAGCTTTGTACTGTAAGGTACTTTTGTTTATATTCTCTATAATACTCAATTTTCTTTGGGATCTATTACAACCCCTAAATTATAATTCAGTGGGGAAAAAAGAATAAATGGACTAGAACATAGTTTTTGAAGAGGGTAGATCAGACTATTTAGCAAACACTTTTTATTTTTTCAAAATCTCTCTCTCTCTCTCTCTCTCTCTCTCTCTCTCTCTCTCTCTCTTTCTCTCTCTCTCTTTCTTTTTCCCCTACCCCCCCCCCACATAGTGGTTTAGTTATGAAATCAGCCTTTATGCATGTAGACTTTGCTCACAAACCAAAAGACAGTGTATGGACTTTCTGTATTGATCTTCTCTCTCTTTTTCTCAAAACAAAAAAACATATATATATATATATATATATATATATATATATATATATAAAATGATCTGATGGTCAAATTTCTGTTGAGGAACTTATCAGTGTTAGTCAGACTGGTCCTCAGAGAAAAGCTAGATGTTGGACACAAGACTAAAACATTTCCAGTGGAAAAAGACTTGCCAGAAATTCATTCCTCTGTCAGTGATGTTTTTCAGGCATCGAGAGTCCTTTTCATATGTGTGAGCAAGTATGTCTATAGGAATTCAGTGAAGATTAATTTATAATTGGATACTTGCCGTATGGGTGCTTTCTTTCATGTAGGATCTTGAAAAAAAAAAGCAAAACAATGTTGATCATAAGCACTCCCTGACTTCATGATTTATTATAGCTGAACAAAATCTCCCATTAACCAGATTTCTGTTAATGAACCTTTCCAAGCTTATCTTGGTTTATCTTTAGGCAATATATATGCTCAGTGAGTCATTGAGACACTTTATAAAATGTGATGCAGTTTGTGCTCCACTGACAGAGACTTTGAAAACTTAGTTACTTTTGTGTCATCATGAAACATTCAAGAAAATTTAATGTAATTCTTAACATAATTGTGAAGTTAAGATAATTTATTAAAGCTATTTAATTCTATGGCTCATTTGTTTCACAGGTTGAATGATTATCTATACAGCTAGGTCTCAATTGGTGTAAATAACGAATTCTCAAAAATGGTTCCATGTATTTGAATTCACACTATTTAAAGTTATCATTGTATAAAACATAAGAACTGGTTCTAGTCCAAAGGATTTATTCAGTTTAAATTCAAATAATGGACTAGCTAGGGAGTCATTATGCACATTAATCAGGATCAGGATATAATATTTGAACATCTTAAAAATGTATGTATTGACCAGACCAAAAGTTAAACTTTGTGTTTGTTAGCAGATTGTCACCAAAAAAAATATCATATTCATGCCTTAGTTGGCTTTTCATTCACTTATTGAAATGTTTTTCAAAAAATACTAATAGAATAATTCCAGAATAAGTCTAGCATAAGAATAAGTCCAATTGCATTGTGAGAACACATCCTTCTTGCCCTATAACTTAATACGCAGAGATGAGCTTATCAGTTAAGGTTTGGCTAATAGAAGAATTAAATGTTTAGGAAAGTTTTGAGTCTCTAATTTTTCAATAAGCATATTAGTTTTAGAAAACATAGATTTCATCAAAATCAAATTGTTTGGAACATTCTGAAAAAACAATTTGCATTTTGAGGTTTTATGTATGATAATATCTCTAAAATTGTGGTTTTTATTTCTTACATTTTTAAATTGTTTATTGGAATTTACTTTTGTTGATGATTATACAAACTATTATTAAATAATTTTGAAGCAATAAAAATGATAGAATTCAGAAATGCACTTTGGCTATATTTTGGTTTGTTCCTAAAACAGGAAAGTATCTTTCCTTTATTTGTCCTGAGACAGCATTAGGATCCTACATCTTTTATGCATTTCTGCTCTAATTCTTTTAAGAATTATTTGGTTGTGTGTGTGTGAGTGTGAATGTGTATATGTGCATGTATTTTTGTATGTGTCAATATGTATATATGGGTGTTTGGGTGTGAGTGTGTGTGTGCGCACTCATATGCACACCCAAATATTGTTACTCCAAGATGATAAGCTCCTTAAGGACAGGGACCATGCCCTCTCTTATTTATCTTCATAATGGCCTTTTAATATTTAGCACATCAAATATTCTTCCTTCTCTATGAGTTTTAGATCATCTCACTTTGAAGAATAAGACATTGAAAGATTTAAGGTGTGACTTAAAGGTAACTAAGCATCACAATCAAAAGCAAATGGACATTAAGAAAAAAAATAAAGGGTCTGTCTTTAGAGGCTTCCTTTGGACCTAGTGGGTATAAACTTAGATATTCTACTTAGACTCTTGTCAATATTTTGAAATCTACAAAATGCATACAGTACCTTGGTAAGCAAATCACAACTACTAGGAAACAATCTGTGGAAAATATTTTTGAAAAATGATCTTTCTTTTACTTTAACTTTAAAGAAAATAATTATTAAACACAACTTTGAGCTCAGAGAACATTTCATTTGACCCATTTATTTTACAGAGAAGAAACTGAGATACAGAAAAGTGAATTAGGTCTAAAACCAAACCCTTAGAGATGTGGAAATTAAGACTTAACAATATTAAGTCCTCAACTTCAAGCACTCTAGGTGCTTTTGTTAAAATTCTCCTTAATACTGGATTTCCTCAGAAATCTATTAGAACCCCTAAATTATCATTTGGTGGGGAAAAAGTTGGCCAACATCTAGATAAAAAAGTCAACAGTTTTTCAAGTGGGTAAACCGGGTTATTTTGTACTTTTTATTTCTTTCTTTTGAAAACAGCCTTCATGTGTATGGCCTTTACAATGTAAAGCCGATCATTCCTAGTCCAGTATTAGACAATGATACTTCTTTCATTCATATTGCCCCAAAGCACTCAGGGTAGGTTCTCAATTTTTTTCATCTATAAAGAGGGATCCTCAAACTGCTTCATGACCTGTGGAATGCTTCTGGATTCATTTCTCCTCATTTCCTTAGACATTTGTCCAGTTCCCACCTGGTAAAACTCATTTCAGACTTCTTTGACCTTTCCTGCTGTGTTCACTTTGACTAATTTACTCCTCCCCTTTTTCAGCTTGCTTTTTTTCTGTTGTTTCCTTCCCCAGGCAATTCCCTCAAGGGCAGTGACTGTCTTTTTCATATTTGCACTCCCTGCACTTAGTACCATCTCATTTTACAGATGAGGAAACTGAGGCAAATAGGGTTAAGTGATTTGCCTGGGGTCACACAAGTAGCAACTGTCTGAGGTTAGATTTGAAATCAGGAAAATAAGTCTTCGTGACTTCAGGCCTGGTACTCCATCCACTGTACCATCTAGCTGCACTGCCTTGTACATAGTAGGAGCTGAATAAATGCTCAGCACCAAATCAATGAGCCAAAACTCTTAGCATTTTATGAGAACGTTTATCATATAGTCAGACTTGAAAATCATTAGAAGACATGCATGTGTACTCCAATTGACTTCAGCAAGAAGAAATAATTACCGTCACTTTGACAATAGCAAGTAGAATGCTGTGAGCCAGCTAAATTCTAACTTGGTGTCAAAAGAGATTTTTCATAATTGTATGAAGAATGACCCTCTCGTGCCATTCTTAGGTGTTAGAACTGAAAAACCCCCTTGAAAGTTTATTCATCTCCTCTGCATAGAGAGGCCAGCAGTTTTCATGGGTGGTTTGATTTGCAGAACTGTCTGCCAATATTAAATCACAGACAAAACATGCATCAATTTCCCAAGTCGGAAAATGACAGAAAAGAAGGTTGCCATTTGCCCTCAGGTGTCAAGTAAATGAGAGGGAAATTGATCCAGCAACTTGGTGCTGTTGACCAAATATGTCTAAACTCTGGAAAATGGAAAGCCTCAGGGGGAGAATATAATAATATTGTTCTGTCTCCAATTCCTCCTCCACGACACAAACACCACTGTGCAGAGGAGTAGAACAACAGGGACTGTGAATCAAACCAAAAAAGACATGCCACTGACTCAGAGGAGGAGGGAACGCTGTCCCATGCAAAGCACCACAAAGCTCTTTCCTAATTACTGATGAAGACACAGGAATCCAGCCATTTGTTCTGAAGGAAAACTTAAATAGGCTTCTGAAATCTGCAGCTATAGTATTAGCCAAAATTGGTTACTTTGTTTCATTAAGTTACAACATAAAGGAGCCTTCAGGAAGGAACACAACAAATGTCAAAGGAGACCTTTGTCTCCTTGAAGAAATTCTTCTGTGGACATAAATATAGAGGAGACACAGAGAGAGAGACAGAAAGAAAGAAAGAGACAGAAATAGAGACAGAAGGATATAGGTGATAGAGGTATAGGTATAGGTGTATTTAGAGACTGTGCATATATATGTATTTAAATACGTACATAAGTCTTGGTTTCAGGATCCTCCTCTAATCCATACTGTCTGTGTGACTGCATATATGCCATTAAACCTCTCTCAACAGACCTTAAAACCAGGAGATCCTGGGTTCAGGTCCCACCTCTGACAAATACTAGATATGTGGTCCAAAACAAGTCACTTATCCACTAAGTACTTTAGGCTTATTCTTAGATGAAAAATTGTAGAGAAGGTGCCTAGATTGCTAAAGGAATTCCTAGGCTACGTGTATATAATTTTTATATGTACAAATGAAAGAGAGTTGCCCATTAAAGGACCATTTTCCTCAAACTGTTACTTTGAAAAACATCTTAGTAAACGGGGATTTATACAATTTTTTGAAAATATGAACTTCAATTTTAATGCCCCCAGATGATTAATATTTTTGCATCACTATATTATAGAAGAATACATTAGAAATTGGTAAGTCCAAGCATTGCCCTACAAAGTTTAAGTATTTGATGTACAAGTGCTTTTGACAAGGGGTTATAGGGATTGATTTGGGTATAAAGCAGAATCTTCAATCATTTGAGAATATATTCTGATATATGGCAAGATTCCTTCCACTCAGAAAAGACAGATAGAAATGCCTATTCATTTAGTTGTTTAATAAGAGAAAAAAAAATACCCTCCTTTGTCCAACCTCTGCAAAGTCTTGCTGATCTAATACTAATGCCCTGTGATAGGAAATATGCATATTCATACAGGTATATATCTTTCATGTGTATCACATTTTTAAAGTTCCAAATAATTTTCACATTTATATTAAATGAACGGTATTGATGAAACCATTGCTTTGAAGCACTGATGAAAATCATCATTTAATTCACTGGGTCCCAAATTCTCCCAATTTTATTTTCTTTTGAAACTAGGTCTCCCTCTCTCACACAGACTAGAAATACACTTGGCAATCATGGGCTTCCTGTAAACTTAAAATATCAATCATTTTTAAATGAAATTTGATAGAAATATCAGATGGTTGTATTTGAACCTTTTAATTTTAGTTTGGCATATTTGTCTCATTTGATTGGTCTTTTACTTTCTGATGTCAATTCTGCAAACTAGTTTTTAACCACAAATGAAAATATACATAAATATTCAAAGCAAATTGAAAGCAAGAGATAAATGGAAAAATTTTGGTACATGTAAGCCTTTGAGATTTAATATACTACATAATCTTGATGAGTTGCCTTTTTATTTCATTTGGCAGCTCATTTCTCACGTACAGCCTATGTGTTCTATTGTTAGCTTCCTGACATGAAGAGATCATAAGGAATTCCCCTTGCTATTTGAATGAAACTGCTGTGACAAATCTTATGGGTGGAACTGAACAGGATCTGTCAGGATGGACTGATTTGAGTGAGTTCCCATCTCTCTCTTTGGAAGGATTAGCCACATCCATTTGGCTGAGGATCTAACTGTAATATTGTAGTACTAGAGCAACAGAAATTGCATAATTGAAATTCTGAGAAAAGATACTTATCCAGCAAGAGAAGCTGATTTGATTAAAAAAAAAAGGCAGATGAGTATTCTCAATGATGTAAGGAAAAGAATCACATTATGGAAACTCTTGGACGGATACATTATACTCAGTGTTGTTTTCCAGAGGGGAAAATCTCTTCAGTGTTCTTCTGAATCATGTTTTATATTATTATAATGGGTGAACATTTTACATTAAGACCACTTTGTTTTGCTGTGCTCTTTGGTACAATGTTTTGACTTATTATTGCTTTTTTAATATAAATATATAATTGTGTTCATCTCTTTATCTTTCAAAATGGGACTAGTATAGATAAGGCCATAATAAGGCTGAAAGATCTGTGGACCTAATATTCTCAGTAAAATTAAAGGGTTCTAGTGTTTTTCTGTGTATGAAGAAATGGTGGCTGGTCATGAACCTCATTATCTCTTATATTCTAAATCATCCCAGTTTATCCCTTTACTAATGAAGCTGGAATGAACAAGCTTTTGTTTTCCATAAGATTACATTTGCCTCTTACATTGTAGTCTGATTAGGTGCTGAAAATCCCTGTTTAATAAAGAGAAATGAGATAAGAGATATACCCAGTGTGAACACAACTTTAGCAGGAAGTTTGGGGTGATCAGATGCCTTGAATAACACCACGGGGACAAAAAAAGGGAAATTAGCATTGTCATTTTGAAATATTTTTAAAGAAGAGATTTACTCTATTTTAAAATTTCAACAAAAGAGTCAAACTGCAGATTGATTATTAAAATCAGTTCTTATTTCTTTCCTTTAAAATCATGAACAGGAATGTACATCTCCCCAAAAAATGGAGTCCAAACATAATGGAACGCAACATTTGCTCAGATGTGGAGTGACATATTTCTCAAGGTTGTTTCCAATAACCATTGCCAACAGAAGAGTGGATTTCATTTTCAAATCATTTCTTGAAAGAGGAGAAAAGTGAAACACATTGAAGTCTCCTTGAAACATAATCTTCATCTTAGGCACTAGGAATGTTTCTTTACAGAACAGAAACAAAAGTGAAATAAAGGTGAATAATGATAGTTATTATTAGCTCACAAGTATGGTGCTTTTGAATTTACAAAGCACTTTCCTCACAACAACCCTGTGAGGTAGGTAGTATCAACATTATCATCCCCATTTATAAATGAGGAAACCAAGGCTCAGAATGGTCACAAAACTAGTAAGTAATTACTAGAGCTAAGAACTGAATCCTGGTCTGCTGACTCTAAAGCCAGCTCTCTTTCCCATAGCCCACATTGTTCACCAGTTGGAAGTACACGGATAGTCTACCTGCTTTCTGACGTGGTTTAGATTCTGGATGTGGTTTAGATTCATCACTAAGAAATGATTAATCAAATGCTTAAATGTTTAGGCGGAGTGTTGTGATTGAGTATGGTTGATCTTAATGCTGTCAATTCTCTAGTTGAACTTGTAGGGAAGGTCCAAATTTTTTTTTTCTAAATTAAAATCCACATATGTCAATTTAATGGCATTAACTTATCTAAATTTAGTCATCTTTCAGAGTTGTCTGTATTATTCCATCAGTTACATTTGAAATAAGTGTGTGTGTATATGTGTGTGTGTGTGTGTAAAAACTTGCTAAGTTTTTATTCTTTAGGAGAATTTGCTGAAACATACTGTGCATAATACTCAAAAGTTGAGTCCTATTTTTTTTAAAATTTTCTTTGATGCATTTGTTGGGCAACTTATCTTAGCACTTAGCCCTCAGTGTCTCCGCAGACATAAAACATATTCAGTGATGAGTATGGGAATAAGTGTAACTATGCAAAAGAATTTAGAACATTGCATTTTAACATATGAGTGTAATATGTATTTGTTAGTGACAATGCTAAACTACATAAGCAAGACATAGAGAATTGTTGTCAGGTGAAGGTGTCATTGAGTGGTATCAAAATAGCAATGGTCCCTTTGGTTAAATAGCAAGTTCGGTTAAATCAAAAGGAATGTCAAAGATCAGTGTTTTTCCTGACTTGATTTCCTCCCAGTGACTTTATTCCCTTTTTTAAAAAAAATGCAAACATACTTTTTGTTTTCATCAGATGATTTGTAAACTTCAGTTTTCATCTTCATTTACCTTAACATACTTAAGTATTTTGCCTTGTTTCAAGGGATAATGAAGAAAGTAGGGATTATCAACCTTCAAAAGGTCATAGATATTCTAAATGGGTAATACTGATACACTGTAATCCTTAAAAAGATGAGTCTGATGTCATAAATGTGTTTTTAATTCTTGCTTCTAGAATCAACACAGTTTACAAACTGCCAAAAAATAAACGAAGCTTTATGATCCTTGAACCAGGCCATGGTCAGAGGGGGGGAAATATATTTGCTCATTCATACAAGTCTTACATTTGCAATTCATATTTAATGCAAACATACATATGTGTACAATGTATACAGGGGAAAAACATATTCATACGCTGATCCATTTAAAAGAAGTTACATTTAAATTCACATTTTATTGACTGGAATATCGTTGAACTCTTGTCCTAGAATACACTCTTATTTGCCACCCCTACCCCCTAAAAAGGGGTCCTTACTAGCCAACATATTATTAACAAAAATAAAATATTCATTGTCCAACAAATGGTACATGATGATAGTGTGATACTGTAATGCCAAGATGTCTAGAGGGAGTCTTCGGTGGAAGATTTATGGCAGGATAAGGGCAAGAATTATACAGGAAGGGCAGGTATGGAACATTTGCAATTTGCTTCATTGGAGGGAGTGCCTAATTAATGAGATCACAGGTCTATTAAGTAGGAAGTATTTTCACCCAGAGATAGATTGGGTTTTCTTATTATATTATTCCCAACTGTTTTTAAGTATTTGAGACATTATTTCAGAGTTGTTCACTTTTGACTAGATAGATAAATATGGTAGACAATAAGATGCAAAAAGAAAGGAAAAAAGAAAAAAACAAATATGAACCCCTACTTTATTCTTTGTGTTTAGTTTGTTTTTGCTAATGGTCTTTGAGAGAGACTAAAGTCTCTTTAAGGATAATTGCCTTCTGGTGGCAAATGTATAGTCGTATTAGTATACTCAACATATTGAGAAATACTGTCTTGATATGGGCAAAATATGACATGTTGGTGCTCCATACAATTTATTTTAAATAGGTAGCTATGCATTGGGGCTTTCAAATGGAAAAGAGGTGATTTGAACTTGGGATTGAGTGCCTACAAAGAATCCAGCAGAGGTTCTCTTTTGTTTCATCTATGACACCTGTCAATTTTATAGGGAAAAAATATGCTAATCATTCTATGGAAAACAAGAAGAAAAAAAAATCAGACACTGTCATACACACATTTCTAGGTTCAGACTTGAAGACCTTGAAATGAGACCCATGAACTTTTCAAAGAAGATTTGATTTTAAATGATGTCCTCTCTCCTGTGAGCCACTAATCTATGTGACCTTTACCTCATTTTTTCTCTGTCTGAGTCCTATAAAAGAATCAAAGCAATGATGTGTTGGAAATTTAGGGGGTGTGGAATCAAAGGGAAAAAGAGTGAGGTTTAATACAGGTCTGAAATAGAACCATATAATTTTAGAGCTGGAAAAGAAATTAGAGGTCATTTAGATTAGGCCCCCTCATTTAACAGCTAAGGATTTTGTCTCTGAAAATAAGTGGGACACTATTTTGTTGGTAATGAGTTTCATTATGATAGTTTTCTAATACTTTCCAAACAAATAATAACACTGATTGCTTGCTATCACACAATTAATTCTTTCATAGGCAACAATACACATGCAATCAATACAGTAATTTATGACAAGTTACCAAATGGACTAGAAGCAGGACCTCCATTTTGCCAAGGATGTGTCTGGTCATATTTCCAAGTATCTCCATAGGTATTAGCCAACATTGGCACTAACTCAGAATTTTCCCCATTTTGTCCCCATTCTACCAGCTAGCCAGTTCAACAGGCTGGGGAACAGAATTTAAAGGTGCCTTTTTAGACACCTTTTAAATACATTGTGGTTAAGAGTGTAAAAATATATATATATATTTGAGACCATTATACACTTTAGGGACAGCAATCATACACACAAAATTTTACATCTTAGTTCCTAAGAGGAAATCTAACAGGGATTTTACCCCAGGGTTATCCCAAGCTTTCTCACAACTGTTAGCTCTGCTTGTCCAAGAAAGAAGAGGATCACAAATGTGGGAATCATTTTAACCATTTCCAAGTGGCCACATCTCTCATTGAATGTGAGATCATTTGTATTCCATGTCACATTGTCACTGTTTGTCTAGTTGGTTAGCAGGGGAAAAGACCTGAAAAAGCGAAGCTTGTTTCAACAAACAAAAAAACCAGACAAACACCCAAACACTTGGAAACCAGCTTTATCAGTATTGTTTGGGAAAGAAATGGAAGTGTAAGGAACCAAAAAGAAACCCCCAGAGTTGAGAATACAATCTTTGAAATGGTAGAAACCCTTGAACAATCAGGACAAATTGGGTTAGGAATGTACTAACAATTAGAAGACTCCAGAAAGTCAGATAAAAAGAGTGCTTAATTTGGGATCATAAATCTAGAGTCCTCTCTACCCTCACTGTTTCTTTAAAAGGGAAAGTAAGACGTAAAGAGGAAGAGATAAAGCTTATTCAAAGGCCTGTGACCTCCTGTGTGTTGGTATGCATTGAATGATGGGGACAGAACAGATGTCTGTGGCTCTCTACCAAATGAACATTGTATTTCTTATGACTACAGTACAAACACAGTTGACATGCCATAGTTGTATACCATATACTGAATTTACACAATTGAATAGTAATAAAAAAGTGTTCATTATATATAAAATATAGGTTTCCCATATCCAAAAGAACAAACAAAAACCCTACCCCTCTTATATGTAGGATAGATTTAGTTGGAAAATTTGTTTCACAACAGTTGTTCTGGGGCAATATTTCTTTGTCCTTAGGGCTTGGCTAGAAGGGAAACACCATTGCTGACAAGAGGGAAAGACACATGATACTAACAGTTCTGCCACCTTGATCACTAGCAGTGGGGATCCAAAAACTAGAGTTGACTAGTAATTGAAACTGAAATAAATGATGCTTGCAACATTTGAATAACAAGAAGGGAAGGAAGGTTTTACTTTTCTTTCTCCTGCCCTGTTTTCTAATTCAATCTTCTCTTTACATCTGACATGTTCATTTGATGCAGATTTCCCAAGGTTGGTCCAGATTCAGGGAGCTCAGTCTGAATCATCTGAATCCTTACATGATCATGGCTACCCATTGTGGCTTTTTGCTAATTGAGTTAGACCTTTAAGATTTTTCTCATTTTACAGACTAATTTTTATAATTATTAAGCACAGAATCCATGAAGCCTTGAAAAAAACTCATTCAGTTCACATCTTTCTTTTGCCACTTAAAATAATGAAAGCATCCCAGATATGTGATTAATTTGCAAATGACAAATCCTTAACTCAAAATAAGGTGAGATGACCACCGATAGAGACATAATGTAACTCACCATACCTCCCTTCCCCAAGAAAATAAGGGACAATTTCTGGATGTTAATCTTCCATTCCCAGTCCTTCTTCCAGAAGACCCTCCATCTCCCATTCATCAATGACATTAACATTTTTCCAGCCATCCCTGGCAAATAATAACTCTGTTTTTAGTGAAGGGAAGTACCTTAATATAACACAATAAGCAAACTTCATTCTGAAATGGAGAATGAATAACAAATTCAATTAAACTGAGGCCTCCTGTTCACATAATAAAGAAGGGGAGGGGAGACATTTTTTTTAAAAAGATGTCTTACTAAACCACAAAGATATGCTTAAAGGTAAATGGGCTCTAAGGACAAGGTACTGACAAGCTCCAGGTGTTTGCTGTTCGAGATGACTTTTAAAGTGTTTCTATGCAGATCTTTTAAATTCATACATATGGATACATATTTTCTGCTTGCACATTTTTGAAATGGGGCATTTCCCAAAACAGGCAGAGTAAGTCTTTAAAACTCTTGAACAGATAAATTGCTAGAGAATTTTTGCTTAAAATTAATTTATAATTACCCAGATAACCCAGGTGAATAAGTCCTTTATGTCCACTTCCTTAATGTCTGGATTTTTATGGGAGTATATTGTGTGATTAATAGCACATGCACTATTTGAGGCATAGAATCCCATGGGATTTCATTTCATAGTTTAAATAGCATGGGATTGCTTTAACTTAAAGGAAACATTTGAAAAAGTGTAACCAACATTGCTTGGATTAGCTAGCTTCAGTCTTTGCAAGAAAACTAAGATACTGAATGAATTTATTATGCATCACACATCGTATAATTTCTCCCAGCACAGAAACAACTGAGGAACAGGTCTCATTTTAGTGGATATATCTGTGAATAATGTGTTCTCATATACTTACCTGTACTGCCTACCCATTACATGAGGACACATTGGCAAAGTCATAATTTTCATCCAACAGGAAGTTACACATGTGGGCAATGACAGAAGTTTATCTTTCTAAATCTTTTTTTCCCCATTTTTCCCATCAAGCAAAGAACTTAGATAAGTATGGCATTTAAAAATATATACATCTTTTAAAAATTATTACCATTAGTGTCTCTCTGTTCAATCATTCTAACAACTTATAATGGCAGTTCATATATGAATCATACATTCTTCCACTGAGTACAAAGTACTAACTCCATCTAGTTCAGATCCTTTTTTACATTCAAGTGATAAATTAGGAATTTGCTGCTCTACTATTTGACTTGGATTAAGCTAAGTTTATTGTTGAAACACATTGCCAATTCTCATGTTTCTTCTTCAAAAGCAATCCTACACTACCTTTTCAATATGAAATTAATTCACAATAAAAATGTATCATATCCAGGTTTATTTCATAAGGACCCAAAGTCCTTCTATGAAATGATAATTTATAATGTAAAATTCTAAGCAAATATTCTCCAATCTGCTTCAGAATTCTGGTATCCTTTCTATTTCTTGGCCCTTTTTAAAGGGAAAACAGAGTAAAAATTGTAGCCACAGAATGGTAGATTTACTGTCCAGGTGGCAAAAATAAATACTGATTATGAATAAGGTACGTTTTTTTAACATCATATGAAAGAGAAAAAAAAGATAAACCTTCAGAAATTGTTGACATTGTTTTGACAGTGGTCAAAATATTGCTTTATTTAATATGAACTTTATTCCAAAATCACTATTTACTAAGTCAGCAAGAGGTTCCCTGTGAACTAAGGAATTTGGCCTATGTCATTCCAGTAATTTGCCCCTCCCTTGCAATAAGAGAAGTCAAATGCCTAAGTTCACGTGGAGTAGACTAGATTAAAAAAAATCAGTCATTTTATCAGTGAAGATGAGATAGCTATCTGCTTATTTGTATGAATAGGCAAAATTCAAAATTAAAAAAAAATAATATAACTTTAGTTTAGTCAGTGCATGATTTAATGTCATCTGGTGAAATGTTTTCTCTCTCTCAAAGAAGTGAGATGTTTTCTCCCTCTCAGAGAAATGTTTAAGATCTTAAGAGGACTGCACTGTGAGCACCCAGGGCTATAGGAACTTATTAAATTTATATATAATGCAAAAATTAAAAGAAAAAATTAAAGTTTGACTTAAAATGACAACAAATTTGGCTGAATATTGGATTCCCTGACTTACCTCAGAAGGGAAAAGAAAACCCACATACATATACACAAGTTCATGTGAATACATGCAGGCACGCCTACACACAGACACACATACATACACACATATCCATACAAGTGTTCCTTTGAAAATCAAGAGCTTCAAAGTCTGAATTTTTATGTAGTATATTTTGTCACAAATTATGGTGTTGACTGTTTCTGTCAGTGCCAGATTTAGAACTCCTTCAAGTTTTAGGATCCTAAAATTGTTTGAAACTCTTGTTCTCCCACAGTGCACTGAAGCATTTTGGAGGATATTTTATCTTCTGTGCTTCTGACCATTCCAGAGTTTACATATCTTTGTGCAATTATTTCAAAATCATATAGGGAATATTAAAATCTGTTGCCACAGTAGAACCTGCGGTGAGCCTATTGGGTAGAATTAAAGGTTTGAGCATATTTCAGCAAAGCTGCAGAGACCTGTTCACCAAAGATTCTGTATTCAGTGAATAGTACTCTGCATTTAAACCTCAAAACCCCAAATGGATCTAAAGCCAACACTGAACTTTTAGAGTGGTGTTTTGCGTAGCCCAAGCCTTCTAAGAGCCAAAGAGAACAGTGCTAAAACTAACTGAAAGTGTATTCAGAATCCTACCAAAAAGCTTTTGATGTAAGCTTTATCCCTCCTGAAATGTTTCTTTCCCTTTAAAAAAATATTTTGTTAAAAAACACTATATGATATGAGGGCGATAGACTATTTGGTTTCTTCTAAGTAGATGCTTTTAACTTAATGCATATAAATAATTTGTATTTAATTTCCTCTCTTTCCTGTTTAGCAAAGCATTGAATGCACAGATCCTTATTTCCCAAGTCACTTGGTCAATGCTGAGTCTCTTTGTGTTTCATTTCTTAAGACAAATTGTGCCTCTCTTTCTGATTTGGCCACAGGACTCATGGGGAGAAAGGCTGTGTTTTCACTTGCACTGTCCTCAGTTTCAACACTGGCCAGTTCATAGTCCTCTGACCTTCTTGCATCAGTCAGAATCCGGATCTGCTCCTGGACAGTTTCTAGTAATATTTTTACTTCTTGTTGTTCTACTATAAGACAATTGCTGACTGGACCACTCACATTGACAAGTTCAGCAGAACAGGAGTTTTTGCACCATTTGAGGCTTGTGATGTCAGAAATACCTGGCATTTGCATGCAGGCTTCTTCTAAGCCCACTGAAGGGATGATGGGAACAGAACTGGCCCTTGTGGATGAATATCCCACTAGGTCCTTTTGATCCAAGCTATTAAAATAGGGTTTTGTCTCTCTTGAAGGCAGTTGCATATTTATTGTTGTATTTTGTTGGGATTTTAATCCATTAGATGGATACCTAGAAAAGAAAGACAGAAGTAACTTATTTCAATTTCCCATTAGATGAGAAAGAAAGAATACATATGAAGAGTGGGAAGAAGACAGGAGTTTTCTTCTTGCTTTCCATTCTTGGACAACTGGTCTTTGTCTAACAAATGAAAAAGAAGAGATAAATGCCACCTTCCTCCAAAAGACAATCAGGAAAGGAAACAAATGATATCTCTGCAATTTTTCCTTATAGGTTATAGTTACAATTCTAGGGGAAATGATCGAATTTCTATACTCGTTTGTTTCCCCCCCCCCTTATTTTTAACGTCCCATTTTATAAAGGAAATATCACAAAGCTGCCACTTTCTAAACACTTACAAGGCAGCAAGCTTCATTTACCAGCAATTGGCAAACTGGAATGCTTATGGCCTTACATCAATGCCTGGAAAGGATTTGTTAACTTAACATTTGGATCCAAAGTAGAATTGTCGTGCTGAGCTGGGAAGGAATTACAGGATTGGATTTTCTGCATCACCCAGATTTTAAAGAGAGTAATGTAAGTAGAGTCCCTTCTGCATCTCCTCTCACTTCCCTCCTCCAGCCTTGTAATAGGTCATTTAACAAGAAATGAGGGACCCTATAGAGACAACTTTTAGGCAGATTGCTAGCTTGGCAAAAAGAGGAGGTTAAGTTTATACTCCGTCTCTCTGTCTCTGTGTCTCTCTCTGTCTCTCTCTCTCTCCTCTCTCTCTCTCTCTCTCTCTGTCTCTGTCTCTCTCTCTCTCTGTCTCTCTCTCTCTCTCCCCCTCCCCCCTACCTTTATTTTTTCTCTTTTCCCTCATTTATTTTGACTTCCTTTAATTTGAATCCTTGGGGCTACTAGCAAACTAAGTATTTTGTTTCTATTACTGCTTGGAGTCAAATCATCTGGGGTCTATTCATACTCATCCCCCAATACTTAAAGGGGTTACAATGTTTTGTCTTCCTCCACATTAAGAATAGTTAGAGGTCTACCCTGGCCTTTCCCCACATTCCTCAGGGCTATTAACATTTTACTCAATTTGCATTTCCTGGTGTTTAGGAGAGGAATGGGATATTGCAAGAAAAAAAAAATTGGCATAGATTAGTTAAATCTTCATAGAGGGGCGGCTAGGTGACACAGCAAATAGAACATCCACCAAGTGTCAGAAGGACCTGAGTTCAAATTTGGTCTCAGACACTTGACACATAAAAAAAAAAACTAGCCGTGTGACTTTGAGCAAGTCACTTAATCCCAATTGCTCTGCCTTCCCCCTTCAAAAAAAAAAGCAAAAAATAAAAAATAAAAAATAAATCTTCATAGAAACCAGATAAATTATTTAGGGCATATATGATGGTACCTGGTCAGTACATAGCTAATGGTACAAAGACTCTTTTCTTTAATATGGCATTTTAATTCAGTCCATTAAGATACCAATCTGCACAAAATTATAGAATTTCTGTACCTCTTCTCTACTTTCCAGTGTACTTTTGTGAGTGCATTAGTAAGAAAAGAGGACCATGTGTACAATAGGGAGAGATGTGAAGAAACATTCAAAGGTTTTCTCTCTCTCTGTCTCTTTCTGTCTCTCTCTCTCTCTCTCTCTGTCTCTCTCTCTCTCTCTCTCTCTCTCTCTCTCTCTCTCTTTCTCTTTCTCTCTCTGATTCTCTTTCTCACTCTCTCTCTCTCTTTCTCTCTTAAATATACCATAAGAAAACTGTTTGGTTCCCACTAGTTAAAGAATATTTATTTAATCACTAAAAACACTCCAAGCTGTAGGATCAGATATGTGCTTCCTTACTGTTCTATGATTATCTTCTTCCTGAAGTTGGTCCCAGAAGAATGAGAATGACATGGATCTTTGCTTAAGGCCCTTATTAAGAGAGGATTGGTCTTCTCCTTAATTAGTACATGCTAATTAATTATTCAGCTGATATGAAGTTTTCTCAGCTCCTCCATCCTGTTGCTGTCAAAGTTGATTGTACAGATGTTTATGTCTCTTAAATGAAAGGAAAGTTTGCCTCACATGGGAGGAGAGAAAACAGAAGGAGAAATCTCCAGTTCACCATTGAAGCATGGCAATTAGTTATCTTGAGGAGAAGGAGGTTGGGCTAGTGTGATAACATGTTGTCAAGAGCAAAATCTTGAAAGAATTCATTCTCTTTTTATATTATTGGTAATAGAGTATATGAGTGTACATTCATGTACACATACCCATACATATTCTTTCCCCCTGAATATGTATGTATTCTCTACCACTAATATAACATACATGTGTATGTACATTTGTGTGGAGGTGATGTGTGAATCTATACATATCTATTTTTACTGAAATAAATTGGTCAGAGAACTATGTGATCATTCATTAAAAAATAAGATAGGATTTACATTTATGTAGAGACAATGGAGTTTTGAAATATATAGAATAAACACATTAATTTCCCTTGGCATTCAATAAATTAAATTCAATAATATAATTGTACAATAATTTAAAATATACATATACGAATTTGAATATTGCATCTATGACTAGAGGAGAGGCAAAAATTTAGGAAAAGACTCATTTGCCCTTTCATGCATCTTTTAGGAATATAGAACACTGGAGTATGGATAACTGCTATGCAATGTAAGACTGGAGTGAATTAGAGACATTCAAACCAAAGTCTTATATAAGTCTATGGGGAGAAGTACAATCATTAATTGAGAGGATCCAGGAAGACATTGAAGACATAGGGGACAGTTAATTTGAATTTTAAAGCAAGGACAGGAATTTCACAGGCAAGAGGGGGAGGGATAACATTCCATATATAGAGAAGAGAGCAAGCAAGGAAAAAGAGTTGGAAAAACATTTGCTATAATTAAGGACAGAAAATAGTCATTTGGGTCAGGCCATTGAACATAAGGTAGAAGTTGGAAAATTTGAATAACATCAGATGGAGATTTTTGCATATCAAGCTAAACTGTTTAAAGTTCCCAGAGAAGACAATGACCAAGGGAGAATTACTGAAGACTTTTGGGGAAAGTCTTTATTTAACCATATCTGTGCATAAGGTTGTGCAGCTATGTGACTCAGTGGATAGAGACTGTGCTGGGAGTAAGGAAGATGCAAGTTCAAATCCAGTCTCAGACATAAAAGCTGTATGACTCTGGGCAAATCACTTAACCTCTGTTTGCCTTATCCACTGGAGAAGGAAATGGTAAACAACTCAATATCTTTGCCAAGAAAACCTTAGCGTCCATGGGGTCATGAAAAGCTGGACATGGCTGGATCAGCTGAAAACAACAATAATAACAATAATGAATAAGGGCAATTAGTAGGGCAACAGAATGAGAAAATGATGTTGTTGCTGTTCAGTCATCTGTAGCATTTAGTGACCCCATGGATGATAACACACAAGGCCCTTCTATCTTCCACTAACTCTTGAAGCCTATCCAAGTTCCTATCCATGACAGTATCTATCCATTTCATTCTCTGCTGTCCTTTTTCCCCCCATTTTCCTTAAATCTTTCCCAAGATCAGTCTTTTGCAATGAGTCATGTCTTCTCATTATGTCGAATATTGAATATTGAAAGCTTTAGCTTCCACTGACCTTCCAGTGAAGAGCCTGTACTAATTTCTTTAAGCATTGACAGATTTGATCTCCTTGCTATCCAAGGCTACTCTCAAAAGTTTTCTCCAGGATAACAGTTCAAAAACGTCTATTCTGCAGCACTCAAAGAAAAAGGTATCTATGCTGTATATTATATATAGCACAGATACATCATAGAAGCATATGCACATGCATGCATACATACATATCCAACTTTTCTTCACTTGAAACAACTCAGTGTGATAGATGGAAGAAGGAAAATGATATTGTAGTTCATATGGAGAAACTAAGGAACTGGGCATTTATGTGATATGATGCTTAGTCCCAGTTTATCTACTTTTCAAATTTCATTGCGTTCAACCTTTCAAGAAACATTGACAATGGAAGTTTATTGGTTGAGTTGGAATATTTTTCCTTTTTTATAAACTGTTAGCTACAGTGGATGCCTCATTAGTAGGGAGAGAAAGATATAATCAGGAATGCAGATTATGTAAAAATAAAATGTATCACTAAAATTATTGTGAAAGAAACATTTTTACAAAGCAATAGGTCAGGCACTGGGAGAACTATGGCGGTTAAGTTAGACAGAGTACCTGCTCTTAAGGAGTTCATAATCAATTCAGATTTAAGGGTTTGAGCTTTGATAGATGAACATGATCAGCTAGATACCCCAGCTGATTGATCAATGGCCTGGAATCAGGAAGACCAAACTTCAAATCTAGCCATGGATACTTAATAACTGTGTGATCTTGGGCAAGTCACTTAATTTCTGTTTATCTTAGTTTCCTGATCTATAAAATGAGAATGTTTATAGCACCTATCTCCCAGAGCAGTTAGAAGGATCAAACGGGATTAAAATCATGAAGCATTTAGCACAGTGACTGGCGCAGAGTAGGCTTTATGAAAAATTGGTTATTATTATAAAAACTTTAGTCATACTTATATTGGTACCGTAGCACCCCTTGATTTAGGTTCAGTTAGAATTCTAGGCAATGTAGCCATAAGTGTGTTGAGGAAGGAGAGCAAAGGATGGTACTGTTGAAATACAAATACCCTTGATATCCACTGTTGAATATGTTGATGAATTGAGTATTATCTTCTAAAATGCACTACAAATTAAAACAGTTTAACTCTACTTGAAACAGAAATGTTTGTTTAAAAATGAAAATTTTGATCAAGTAGCTCTTTGGCCTCCATGATATCCAAACAGTTTTATCAACCATTTTTTTTTCCTTTCATGGATTAGAATGGGCTCTTTTGATGTCAAGTTGCTTAAGACGTGGAGGTTCTGGAGTAAGAGTTCTTAACCTGAATTCCAAATATTGATTTCAAGATGTCTGTGAAATTAATAAGGTGAAAATATTTATTTTCACTATTTTCTAACATTTCAGACTTGCTTTCGATTATGAGGATTTTTAAAAAATATTGTTTGAGCAGGGTTCCATAGGCTTCAGCAGACTGCCAACTGGGTGCTTGACACACAGACAAAAATTTTAAGAAATCTTCTTCTAGAATCACCTATTTAAGAGAAGGAATTAGAATCTGCTTAGTTTCTACTAGAAATTCTGATCCTAATATTGGGAATGTCTTCTCTTCTGGCTTGATGCACTTGTATTTTGGTTTAATATGTCTGGTCGATGGCTTAATATCCTTATCCTTCTGCACTAGACCAATAGACCATGGTAAACATTTCATCAGGGCCTAACCAAGTCACATAGTTCATCTTGGCAAGGCGACCTCAAAGCAGAAGAGTTCACAACAATCAAGTCTTCCCATCACTTTACAATTTAATCCTTTTTACCAAAGGGTACTACTGGGAGCAAGATAGGATATTTGGGGCTTGCAGTATGGACAAAGAAGTACAGTGGAAGCCTGACTCTCTATCATTATTACCAACAGATTTGAAAGAAGCCTCTAACAGTAAATGCTTGATGGTTGTTATAAACCAATTCATTTCTCCTTCAGATTTACACCAGGTTTGGAGTGGGTCTTGAGCTGAGAAATTCTATTACCAATATACCTTCCAATCTTTTGAGAGATATTCCCTTTTCTGACTAGAATGAAAATTAGATATTTTGGGTAGCCAAGAATGAGATTAAATTGCCTTATTTTATTCTTCAAGAGATTCTTGTCCTTAGATTCAATATTTATCAACTTTGGATGTATATCATATAATCGAAAAATCCAAAGGAAAGTCAGGTTAAAGAGAACATTTTAAACAAGTTGCTTTTAAAAAATAAAGTAAAAGAAAATATTAACTTTGTGCGAAAAGAAATTTAGAGTCTCCTTTCTGGTGAAAAGGACTTAGTGTCTGACAGATAGGACATGTCGTTCTTGAATATGAAAATCACTAAGACCTTAAGATACTTAAAGTCACTCAGATTCAATTAAAATAGCCCTCATCTAATCAGGAAGGTGAAGGGAGAACAGAATGGAATACATCTTTATACAGTATCTACTATATTCCAGGACTGAGCTGAGAACTTTTTTACAAATATTATCTCATTTGTCCCTCAGAACAACCCCGCGAGGGAGATATTATTATTATCTCCATTTTACAGTTGAGGAAACTGAGGCAGATGTGGCTAAATGATTTTCACAGGCTTACACAACAAATAAATATCTGAGGCAGATTTAACTTAGATATTTCCTACTCCAGGTTTGACTTTCTATGCACTATACCATTAATTTCTTCTAACAGTGCTTTAAGCTATCACCTGGGCAGACCATCCTCACATCGAGCTTAGTTCTCATTGCTTCTTATGGGCATTCAAGATGAAATCAAGCATCCAAATGGCATTCATACTCTTCAATTCAGTTTAAGGCAACAAATGTTTACTGAGAAACTCCTGTATGGGAACATTGTGCTAATTGCCAGTTTCTTAAAGAGAAAAAAAAGTTAAATAATTCAAAAAACATAAATTCTAACAGAGTTATGTAAGATGTACACATGTAAGTTAATTCAAAGAATAAAGTGGATACAAGATTATTTGAAGGGTAGGAACAGAGAAATGACTTTTTTGGAGCTGATCTTTGAGCTCAGTCTTGAATGTGTCTAAGGACCGCAAAGGACTTAGGTATGGAGCTGATGTCCAGGGAATAAAGAGAAGTCTATGCAGACTTGGCCTTTACCCAAATAGGGCATGATTGGCCATTTATTCATTTACTTGGCACATATACCTTTGTGTCTAACCTCAGTCATCAGATTCTACTTATGCCTTGAAGAGATTGAGTAATAAGAAATGCAATCAATTAACAATAATAATTATATAATGATTAATATATTCTCACAGATAAGATAAACAGGAAAAAATGTCCAACTTTCATTATGCTTTTCAAATGATTCCTCCATTGCATTGCATTTGCAACTACTATCCTAGATCAATACCAAATGTATTTTTCAAGGCCACATGGAATGGTTTCCAAACTGCAAAAAAAGAACTGCTTGTCATTTATCTTTTCATTTGTGAACTTTACTGAAGGAAATTGCTCTTATCTTTTGTTAGGAAAGCCTAAGCCATGAATAATTTCAGACCCAGAAAAAACCCAAGTCCTCCCCCCCTTCTCCTTTCTATATTACACCCCCTGCTCCTCCAAGTGACAGGATCAGCAACTTCTTGCTATTTCTCTGTCGCTCTGTCTGCTCGGGCTATCAGGTTGCCATCAGCAGTAAAACAAAGTTGGTTAGACCAGAAGAAGAAAATCAATACAGTTAGGTACTGATTGGATTGGTCAGAAAACTGGATTGGATAGAGCTCTTCTAATATGAGAGCTCAATGTGGATTAATCTGTTTTTTGTCAGGGTAGTAGTAGTCTGGCTGTACTCTCTTCACCCACTCATGTATTCATTCAATGAAAATATAGTAAACATTAAGTATTTATTTAAAAAAATTAAACACTTAAGGCACAAGGAGTATGAATAAAAAAGAAAATTAAAAATAGTACCTGACCTCAAGTAACTTATGTTTTACTGGGGAAAGGGTTTGGGGGAGATAACATTTAAGTATTTGTTTGTTTCCTTACTTGTTTATTCATTCTTTCATCCATTTGTTTGCCAATTCAAACATGTATTTATTTCTTGGAAGATAAAATACTAACCGATAAAGTTCATTAAAACTGTTTTCTGTAGAAAGTGATTCTAATAATGAAATCTTTAAGAAAGCTAACATCAATTCTGGGAACCAAGATAGCTGAGAAAGCAGTAAATCACTGTCCCTCTCCCATGTTGGCCTCCAAAAAAAAAAACTCATAAAATAGTGCCACAGGACATGTCCTGGAACAGCAGAGCCAGGGAAAGACTAGGTAAAGCAGTCTTTTAGACCAAGAAACTTAGATGATTAGCAAGAAAGGTCTGTCTTACTCAGGTACAAAGGGATCACATTCCAGGAGAGGAAGCATCCCAACAAGCCAGAAGCAAAACCCATCTCAATGAGCCAGTGGGAGATCCTGAGCCCCAGTGTGGTACAGCAGACAAATACTAACACCAGAACTCCACATATGCCTTAGCATAGCCAGGAGAAGTGGCATATTCCAGCTTGGAGAACCACCTAATGCTTCAGTGCAGCCTTGGGGGAGGGTGGGAGAGGACAGACTTCCTTTGGCTGCCTAAAGCCACTATGCTTCAGCACAGTACTTGAGAAATGCATAAAAGTGCTAACTGGCCTCAGCATATGCCAGACACAACCACTAGGACCCTACCTCAGTACCAGGTAAACTGCCAGACCCTTTCAGCCTCTATCAGCACCTGAGACCCCAACACACAAAGTCAGTAACTAGGCCCTGTAATGACAATGGAATTTTGAGACTCCCTCCTATTTGCTTGGTTTTCTGCTTAAGTGTTGAAATCCAGAGCTTGTGAATGCCGTTTGTGGGATGGATTTGTTGACATGAAGAGAGGGGGCTGAACTGGGAGGAGCTGGTGCTGTGGATTTAGAGAAAGGCCCAAGCAGAGAGAGTCCAGAAGACCTTTTGAAAGCAGCATTGTGAGGCACAGAGAGAGAGAATTGCTGGGGGTCAGAGTTGCTTAGAGAGAGAGAACTGCCAGTCAAAGCCACCTGGACTGCTGATGGCCAGTTGGAGCTCCCCAGGACTTTTGAGAACTGCCACCCAGAGCTGCCAAAAACTGAGGAGGCATGACTGTAGCACCCATATTTTGTCTGTCTGTTTTGATGTTATTTTTCCAGATTAATCTGCTGGTAAAGGACAGTGCTGTTGTTGCAAAGGTCCTGGAACCTTGCTGTTGGTTCAGAAGCCCTGAAGGAGGATTTTCTTGTTATATGTTTACACAAATCCTGTATGAGGGTCTTGCTGATGTTTTCAGGGATCCTGAGACTGTTCTGTAGGCAGATAGTGAATTGATGAGGATACTGGCAATGTATACTGTGGCCTCATTAAGCTTTGTTTTCCCAGGATCAGAGATTGCTAAGAATTTGCCTTACTTCAAGATGAAGAAAAGCCCTGTCCTTGTGTATTGAATGCTGTGATGATATTCTAACCTTGTTGTGGCTTAGGGTAGATGGCCTTTGATCTCCTGCCATTTTGATAAGGTGCTTGGTGGTGATGGGTGGTATTGTAATTCAATTGTGATCCAGGGATAGAAAACTTTTGGCTTTTATTCTTTGTGACTGACCAAATGTATGTACTTTGTTTATGATTGGAAACTAATTTCCAGTTGAATAGAGAGAACACTGTGTGATTGACTAAATTAATGTACTTCTCAGGGGTGAAGTACTTGGACCTTAGGACTTTGTGCCTGAATTAAGGACTTACTAAATTATTAAGTGACACATGGTGAATGCTGTATTTTGATTTTCTGTGAATGTCTTGCCATAATGTGTCACTGAATAAATGAAGTTTAGTATGCTAGTAATCTGAACCTGGAAGTTACTTGTGCTTGGCGTCACAGACCCCTGACCCTCAACAAAAAGAAGGTTGGGACATGTCAGTTGTGCTCCAGCAGGAGAGCTCAACTTTAAAAGTCAAGAAATAATCTAACAAGATGAGCAAGAAGCAAAAAATGAACAATGACCATAAAAATTATTATGGTGACCGGGAAGATCAAAACACAGACTCAGAAGAGGACAATGTTGTCAATATACCTATATTTGAAACACTGGGGTATAAATTGGTCCCAGGTCCAAAAAGTTTCATTGGAAGAGTTCAAGAAGGATTTTAAAAGTCAAAGAAAAGAGGTAGAAGTAGGGGAAAGAAATGAGGTATGAAAGAGAGAGTGAACAACATGGAAAAGGAGGGACAAAAATTGACTAAAGAAAATAATTCCTTAAAAAATAAAATTGGCCAAATGGAAAAAGTCCAGCAAAGAAAACAATTCCATAAAAAAGAGAATTGACCAAATGGAAAAGAAAGCACAAAATCTCACTGAAGATAACTTCTTAAAAAGCAGAATTGTTTAAATGGGTAAAAAGGTACACAAGTTCATTGAAGAAAACAATTTGTAAAAATAAATTAGAATTGGGCAAGTAGTAGCTAATGACTCTATGAGGCATTAAGAATCAATCAAACAAAATCAAAAGAATGAAAAAAATGGAAGAAATTATAAAATACTTCATTGCAAAAACAACTGACCTGGAAAATAGATGCAGGAGAGATAATTTAATAATTATTGGTCTATCGGGAAGCCACAATTGCAAAATGACCCTCGAAAGCATCTTTCAAGAAATTAACAAGGAAAACTGGCTTGATGTCCTGGAATCAGAGGTCTCAATAGTCACTGAAAGAATCTACAAATCACCTACTGAAAGGGACCCTAAAATGAAAACTCCATGTAATATTATAGCCAGAGACCAGAATTATCAAATGAAGATGAAAAAATACTGTAAGCAGCCAGAAAGAAATAATTTAAATACCATGGAACCATAATGAGGGTTACATGGGACCTTGCAGCTTCTACATTAAAAGATTGGGGGACTTGGAATATGATAATCCAGAAGGCAAAAGAGTTTGGATTACAACCAAGGATCAGATACACAGCAAAACGGAACTTAATCTTTTAGGGGAAAAGATGGACATTCAATGAAATATGGGACTTCCAAACCTTCCTAAAGAGAAAACTAGAGCTCAAGAGAAAATCTGATCTTTAAATACAAGACTCAAGAGAAACATAAAAAGGTAAATAGAAAAAAACCCAACAACAACATATTAATCAATAAGGTTAAACTGTTTGCATCCTTGCATAAGATGATGATATGTGTAACTCTTGAGAACTGTATGTTTATTATGGCATTTAGAAGGCGTATACAAAGACAGAGGATGTGAGTATAAGTTGACTTTGATGTCATGATAAAAAAAATTAAGGGGTTAAAAAAAAGGATTGTATTCGGAGAAGAGGAAAGAAAGGAAGAGGTAGAAAAAGGTAAATTGTATTACATGAAAATTTAGAAAGATCAATTAGAATAGAGGGAAATAAGGAAGAGAGGCAAGCATTGTTTGAACCTTATGCTCATCAGATTTGGCTCAAAGAGGGAATAACATACACATTCACTTGGTTATAGAAATCTATCTTACGGGGGTGGAGCCAAGATGGTGGCGTAGAAGCAGCAAAGCACCGCAGCTCCCACACAAACACGCTAAAAAACTCATAAAATGGGACTCTAAACAGATTTTCAAGGTCCAAAACTCTCCACAAGACAGAAAGCACATCTGTTGCTACAGGCAGCGCAGCAGGCTGGGCTCTTCACAGCAGTCTCAGAGCCGGGGCCGAAAACTGGGCGGGCTCAAGCCCTGGGGCATCAGGGGGGGAGCCACGTCTATAGGAGATCAGATTGGCTGCATTGGAGGCACAGTTACCACACTTATCAGGCCAGAAGACAAAGGTCAGTGGATTTTGCTAACTGGGGAGGAGAAGAACAGGTCGGGCCAAACTGCTCCCAGGGCAAGGAAGCAGCGGGAGGCAGCTGTAGCAACAGGAACTGAGCAGCGGCTTCCACTGGGCTGCTTCAGAGCCCTCGGCCTGCAGATAGCAGGGGGGCTGAGGCGATCCATCTGGGCAAAGGGCTCTTCCATTGAGCGGCCTGGATCTGGATCGTGGTCTTGAGTGGTGGTCCTGGG
>CM053598.1:53696606-53732341 GCA_028646575.1 Pseudocheirus occidentalis | reverse complement strand
GAGTTCTGATGGAGTTGTCTTCCTCCCGCTCCATGCTTTGATCTTTTTTGTCCATAAAAAAGGATTCTAGAGTTTTACTGCTGTTCCTACCTTGCTTCCTTTTTCTCATGTTGGCCAGTCTATTAATTGCTTGATTTTTTAGCTCTGTGGAACTCTGCTTCCTGGAGGGGGAAAGCTCTGTCCCAAATTGCTGGAGCCTTCACAGCTGCCAGAGCTATTAGTGGGGTGCTGCAGCCCCCCCCCAGTTTTGGCTCACTGAGAGCACACCCCAGGACCACCACTCAAGACCATGATCCAGATCCAGGCCGCTCAACGCAAGTGCCCTTGGCCCTGATCAATTGCCTCAGCCCCCCCCCTGCTATCTGCAGGCCAAGGGCTCTGAATCAGCCCAGTGGAGGCCGCTGCTGCTCTCAGCTGTTCCTGCTGCCCGAGCCACCTCCAGCTGCTTCCTTGCCCTGGGAGCAGTTTGGCCAGACCCACTCTTCCCCAAATTTAGCAAAATCCACTGACCTTTCTCTTAGCTTTTTTTTCTTCTGGCCTGATACATGTGGTAACTGTGCCTCCAGTGCAGGTGATCTGCTCTCCTATAGACAGTGCTCTGCCTGACTGCCCCAGGGCCTGATCCGGCTGGGTTTTGGGCCACGGCTCAAAAGAAGAGCCCCACCTTGTTGAGCTGCCTGTAGCAACAGATGTGTTTTCTGTCTTTTGGAGAGTTTTGGAGCTTGAAAATCTGTTTTAGAGTCCCATTTTATGAGTTTTTAGCGTTTTTGTGTGGGAGCTGCGGGGCTTTGCTGCTTCTACGCCACCATCTTGGTTCCGCCCCCACTGAGTGGATTACATGAATTCTTAAAAAGAATTTGTATTTAAAAAGCCAATTTTGTTAAAATTGAAAGAGTAAAATAATGTGAAAAGGCATCTTTACAGAAAGTTTCTTTGATGAATCTCTTAGATGTAGAAGGAATTGATTTAAATTTGTGATAATAATTCATTTCACAATAGACCAATGTCCAAAGGAAATGATTCAGCAGATTTCAAAGGGAGAAATCCAAGCCGTCAAAAAGTAGAAGTGCTCCAATCACTTTTAATCAGAGGAGCACACATTAAAACAATGATGTGATCATACCTCATGCCTATTAGATTACAAAGATGACAAAAATGGAAAATTACTACAAATATGATAGATGAGGGATAGGGAAGAATTAATTCAAGACAGGTAGGACTCAATAACCTCAGGTATTCCTTTCCATTCTGATTTTCAATGATTCGGTCATTTTGTTAATCTCCTCTACTTACTAACTGAATTTGAATGTGTAAGCTTCTTAACCACATTGGTCTGTATTTGCAAAACAAGAACTACTCTACTTTCCTTATAGATTTCTTCCAAATAAAGCACATTGCAAATTGTAAAGCACTTTAAGAAATTATTATTACTCTTTCTTTGGGGGGGGTCACTTACACTTGGCAAGGAATTGTGTCTTGATCTGCAATCCTTGCCTCTTCCAGTTGCTGATATGCTGGTCCTGCAATCCCATTAAGTCGACTCCTAGGAGAAGGTGGTGTCCTTCGGAAAGCATTGCGATGCAGCATCCCAGTCCTTTGCCCTGGGCTACAGCATGAAGAAAGACTCCTAAAGAGGAAAAGAAGGGAGCAATGAAGTTTATTGAATAAAAGTGGAAAGCAAACAAAATTGGCTCCATAGGGAAATATCCTAACAGGAAACACATCAGTGACTCTCTCTGGTTGGTTCCTTTGCAAAATGTATATCTATATGCCTCCCACAGAAATTCATAGTTTTAAATCTCTCAGTCAATGTATTGTAGATACAGGTAGTGTGGCATAGTGTTTAAAAACTGTGTTCTTATAGTCAAGAAGACTTGGGTTTGAATCCTGTCACAGGTATATATTAGAAGTGTGGGCCCTGGGTCATTCAGCCTGTTTCCTCTTGTATAAAATGGAGGTAATAATAACAATTATCTACCAGGTTTTTCTTTGCATATGTTAATTGCTATATAAAAATTAGCTATTAATGATGAAGGTAGTGGTGGTGGTGGTGCTCAGTTTATTATGTGTCCATACCTGTGCAGTAGGGATACACATGAAAAAGAGAGTCCCAGCTCTCAAGATGTTCATAATGTAATTGTGGAACTCAATACGAATAGTGATGGGGTTATCGGATTCATGCTGGACCCCTAAAAGGAAAAGACCATGTCTTTGAACACTAACTAGTCCCTGAATTTTCCCAAACATTTCTACCTAGATACTCAATAATCCTTTTAACTTTCCTTTAACTATGGCCCTCAGAGGCAGCCCAGACCACTTTGCTCTTTGGCCTTTCATTGCTTGGACTTGGCCCACCACAGGTCACTTACCACTCCTTAATCTCATCCAGATCTTTTCACAGTCATTTTCTATATAAAAGTATTAGTCCTATTCTCAACAAATTTATAGATTTATTAAGAATCTTGCTGCCTACCTGGTAATATAATGAAACCCCATTATTCTGATTGAAAGAAGGCATGAGTGATAGAATTCTTTCAAGGCAGAACTCCCCTGTAACCTTGCATTTTGGGGTTTCAAGCACCACAAATCACAATAATAGGAATGTTCAGATGCAAGAAAACTGGAAATTTCAGCTGTGCTAATTTTTCAGCAGCAGGGTAGTTGGTCAGGTCCCAGAGTACTTGAGGTATTTCAGGTATGCCCAATGGGGTCAGAAGCATGTGCTATTTGTAAAGAAGGTATTACATACTCTGGTTTATATTTACAGAAATGAAGAGTCAGAACCTTCACAAGATTTAAAGAGCACATGTGTGTGTGCACACACACAACAACTACTACAAAAACAACCACAAAAAACAAAACGAAACAAAAAAACAGAAACAGTGCTGAAGGCTGAATTGGGATCTTTTTTTGTTTGTTTTGTTTTACGAAATTCCCACCAAGGCCCATCCCATTAAATTCATGTCATCTTGTCCTCTGCTATAGTTTGCTCAGGGAGAAATAAATAAGTCTTATTATTAAAGATCAACGATAAATAAACACAGAGAGCCCTGCAGGGATTTTTCTGGAAATTTGCACTTGCTTCAGCTATTACATAAAGAAAGCTGGTTGAAATTGACATTCTCTTCTTAGCATGCAATTCCCACTTAGTGCCTTAAATTTTCAGCTGTTGTAGGATCCACATTGGTTTTCCTTTCAGTCTGCTCCTAAATACAACTAAGCATACCATCTAAAAGATTTTTTGACATATACATATGTTTTGGCAGTATTACTAAGGCAGAGAAGTCTTGAATGAATTTTGCTGTAAGCCCTGTCTACCTCAGGCTTCTCTGGTCAGCCATCTCTTCAATCAAATTGAAGTTTGATATTCCTCTCTTCCATTAAATTTGTAAGTTGATAAGAAAAATACTATCAGAGTTGGAAGGGACTTTAAAGATCAACTAATCTAAATCCTCATTTTTATAGAGGCAAAAGTTGGGGTTCAGAATGGGAAAAATAATTTGCTGGAGGCTTTATTGCATAATAAATAGAAGTGAGGGAATTTAAACATAGATATTTTGACTTCCATTCCAGTGTCCTTTGTATTACATCAGGCTGATTAAATTGACCACTTGGACTGGTTTATATTTTGTAATTTACATTAGATTTTAGAAAGTCTGGTTAAAATTGCTCTAGGCAGAGATATACAGTCTTAGGCAAGAGTATGAATGTGATATTTTTGTTCAAAATGCTCATTGAACTTAGAGGATATCTACAATACTCCATGAAATAGGATGGAAAGCATGTCCACATTAAAATAGACCTTGAATAGACCACGGGAGGCTGTGCGATACATTCTTTCCATGAGTGCTGGATTTCCATTCATCCATAGGAAATGAATTAATATCACAGCTCTGCTAGTTATTGCCTGCATGATCTCAGAAAAGTTGTTGATTATTAAGTAACTACTAAGTGTCAAGCACTGTTGCTAAATGTTTTACAAATCTTTCATTTGGATGTACCACTTAAAACATTATTATTATCATTGCATTTTGCTAAAATCTCCATCAATAATATGGGCAGCTTCTCTAAGAATGTTAATCTCCACCATCTCATGTAAAGAAAACAACATTGATAGATGTCATATCTCCTTCTCTCAACAATTCAAAAGAACGAAATGTGTACATTGAAAAGCCTAAAACTGATAGTTCATTTAATTGTAAATGATTGCTTAATTATATTCATAAAGTCTATAAACAGAATCCATTGGATAAAAAATACTGCAGAAAAATGTGATTTTTATGGTATTATTATTATTATGGTACTATTGTTATTATTATTATGAGGTAATATTTCTTTCAATGTTTTCAAATAAAAGAAACACTCAATTTTAATGAAGATATCTTCAAAAGATAGTTCTATGACTGTCAGTTGTGATTCAGAAATTATTTCTTCTAATGAGTTACATCTGAGATGCATAATCAGAAGTTAATTATTAGCAACTTAAATCTATCATGCTACTAGTCATAAAGATTGAACTAGTGACCCAAATGAAAGTGAAAAAGATCTTTTTCTACTACCAATCAATCAGCCAAAGAGTACTTATAAACCAGCGACACTTGGTAAGTTATGGAGCAGTTTGCAAGATGTATAAATCAGCAATTGGGTGATCAGTCATGGAAATGTTGAAGTCTGTAGCATGTCTTACAAAACAAAAGTGTGATCTTTTAAACTATAAATTACAAAATTACAAAAACACTTCTTTATCCATCAAATCTCATCTCTTCATGAGAACAAAAATATATATGAGGGACAACTAAACTAATGCATTTTGGGAACAATCCAAAACAAAAGCTTCTCTTAAAGAATTTATTGCATACTTTATTTGTAGTATATTTAGGAAAAGGTATTTAAACAAGGCACAAGAACCAGCACATTAGGCATGAACATAAATACAATAGTTCTCTAAGCTCTGTCATGCTTAAAAAAGGGGAGAAAAATCCATTGTTCAAAATAATCTTAATTTTTATATTTGTAACTTCCTTTTATGGTACTGGAGGCAACATAATGGGTGGGATGTTTAGTAGTTTTAATAATGTACACTGTGCTTTCTCCCTTTTAATATCTTAGCAAAACTAGTTTGAGTAACATATTTTGTTTCTAAAAGACTGGGATGTTTGAATCTTTTCTTAAAAAAAGAGAAAAAAGCAACAATTCCTCTAAGGAATAGAAAATTCCCATGAAGTCCTTCTACATTTAACACTACACTGCTGTAAAGCAAATACCATTATTCTTTCTGATGGTGAGTAAAGTGACTATTCTAAATTATAATGCATTAAATTAGAAAATCATATGCAAGTCACTTGGGCATTTAAAACTTATTAGCAAAAGATGGTAGAGGAAAAACATAAAATCTTACAATAACAAATTTTGTAACAAAATGAAAATTTAATATTTATTTAGTCCCAACTCCTTATTTCATTTATAAGGAAGACAAGGTTCAGAGAAACTGTGCCATTTAGTGTCTCATAGATATTAAGTCACAGGACTGGGAACCAAACTCGGATCTCCTGATTCCTTAGCTAACATTTTTTTTTCTCTTGCTGTTCTGGTTTTTTTTGGGGGGGCAGGTAAATTTGTCAAGGCATGGAATTATAATTTTACTAGAGTCATACATAATCATATATATTTTTATTGATTTGGACCCTAAATCCCCATGTGGATTTTGTAGATTGTTTCATATTTACCAGCAGATTGATCCATAGCATATTGTTTTATAGAAAATAAAATAAATGAAAAATAGTTTGTTGTTTTTATTCTTTATTGCTGCATTCTGCTTTTATATTTTTTGATAGCTGTACATTAGGGACATTATCATATACTTCAAGAGATAGCACTGATGTTATTTCTAAGCTCTTAAAAAATTACTATTGCCATGACAACCAAATTAGAAGAATGCAAACCATGAGCATCTATTTAAATGCAGTAGATGTGGGTTTGAGTTGTATCCATGTGCCTGTATTTAGTTAAGCCATTTATAACTATTTATGCCACATTTTAAACCTGTAAAATAAGGATATTCAACTAAATTATCTCTAAAGTCCTTTGAAACACTGAAATTCACCATCTCAGAAAATACTAAGTGTTGTTAACTTTTTCTAGAAAATAGGCATATGTCAGCCAATCAGCTCCTACAACTCTCATTTAATTTGTTACCTTAAATAGCACTGTCCCTGGTGAGCACAGGCTGAGAGGTTGTCATGTTCCTGTCCCATTTCAAGATCTGTTTGTTTAAAGTGACTATGCTAGAAGACTGAATGTTTATGATGCCATCTGCCTAAGGGGGCATGAGTCATTAACTTCACAAACTGAGATAAAGCAAGAGAAGAGGGGAAAAGTTATGTTTTTTAATAGTTTTTCAGAAGACAATTCTTTTATTCACTGGTCTGTGTCTACAACTTTGATAGGTCCTGTTAATGCTTCCTTTAGGCTTTCCACACAAGGCAATATTATTTAGGAACAGCATTTTGAACTTTCTTGGTCTACCTGCTGGGAGATGTTTGGACATCTGTTTATAAATGGTTTGGAATACAGTTCATCGACTACAGACTTTCCACCAACAATGCAATTATTAGTGGGTATATGTATTATTAAAGCAAGTAAATATCTGCTTGATCACTTTCTGTTTTGAGGGTTACTGATTCTCACTTTGCTTTCAGTTATGTTTACCTGTGGTGTTTGAAGGATTGGTTTCCTCTGTCAGGAGAATGGGCTTCTGGAAAAGACTGGTTGCCAGTGAAACTGGATTCCATCATTTTCTCCAAGGTGTGCCCTGGGTGCCTTTCTGTCTTTGAATACTGTATGACAATGCATTAAAAAAAATCATGAAGATAGAAAAGGAGGAGAAAAGCTTTAAAAATAATAATTGATTCTGGAAGATTCTCAATACTTCCACCTCTACTTAAGATACATGGATAGGACAACAGTGGCAGAAAAATTCAAGAATTCATTTGTTCGTACAGCTCACACTTTACAGGTTTTCCTGAAAAGCCTATGCATGAATTTTTTTCAGTCCATTGGGAGGTCTTTCTCCCTCTAGATCCTAACTCGGGAATAATTGTAGAGATTTTTCCATCAGAAATGTCAGCGCTAGGATTTCCATATTAGTCATCTCCACGGTCTAGCTCCCTTCTGTTCAAGGGCAGTTTTGAGAAGAAATTTAGGATCGTAGGATCCCAGAACTTGAAGTTGGTCTAGCCCATACTTCACTTTCAGTTTACCAATTAAGGACTAACTCTCTTACTAATCTTGCCTGAATTCCCAAGGCAAAGTGCCCTCTCCCCCATCAATTTTCTTACGCATCTTGTCTGGTCTTGAATTTTGTATATATTTCACTCTCCCTTGTGTCATCATTATCTGAGTATGTCATAACCCCTGATCAGGTTGGCAAATCCTTTTAAGCAAGCCTGTTGTATGACTGTATGCAAAGACTCAAGCAAAACACCTTGAACATAAATACATCTCTTCAGAATGAATGAGCCAAAGATAATAGAACCAGTCCTCCTTTGTAAGGTTAATGGGTGCTTGCAAAGGAGACCTCTGTTATTACAAATGTATTAACTTTAAGAGAAGCCCAGCCTCCTCCAAGCTGTTTTTCTCATTCTCTATGTATCTCCGTCTCTCTCTGTCTCTCTGTCTGTCTCTGTCTCTCTGTCTCTCTGTCTCTCTCTGTCTCTCTCTGTCTCTCTCTGTCTCTCTCTCTCTCTCTCTCTCTCTCTCTCTCACACCCACCCACACACACACACACACACACACACACACACACACACACCTCCCAAAAGAAAAAAAAAACACAGGCTTTAGTAACTGTGCAACTGTATCTTACACTGTGACATTATCAGTTCTCATAAGATACATGATAAACTAAACAATCTCAAAGGAACTTTTTGACCCAGAAGAGATAGCATCTGCTGTACCAGTCAGCAGGCTACAAGGTAATTTTGAAATGCCTACAAGGTCTACATGATTCTCAAGGGCAGTTTGGATTATATAGCCATTCTTTCAGGACCCCTGAATGAAAACCCTAACCAGAAATACTACTCTTAGAAATCTAATGGAACTGGGGGACTTTTGACTTCAAATTAAGCAAAAGATATAATATAAATCAAAGGTTTATAATGCCATTGTTGAAATACTTTTCATCTTGAGTATAAAAAACAAACAAACAAATCCAACCCTCAGTTTGAAAGTGGTTTTAGATTGCTGAGATAAAATTGTTGCCATAAAATTCCTTCTAGGATGCAAGGACAATTAAATTTCACTTGTTTAAAGATGTAGGTGATATTATCCTCCATAATATCTGTCTGATTTTAGAGACACTACATGGAATGAGAAAGAGAGAGCTCTTCGTCTCTCTCCTAGAGGTCCTAGAGGCTAGACCAACCTGAATTCAAATCCTGTCCCTGACATACACTTGCTGTCTGATCCTAGACAGTTCTCTTGACCCATCAGGGACCTAGACATCTCTCTAAGACAGAAAGACAGAACAGGTATTAAGTATTAATATGTGCCAAGTACTTTCTCAAAAACTATGAATTGTAGAGAGGGTGCCAGCTTGCATTAGTAGTCACCTTACCAGAAATTCCTGTACCAATGAAATTCTAGTTCTATCTTCTATGCATCTCTCTGTCTCTGTTTCTCTCTCTCTGTTCTCTCGCATCATTTTAGTTGGTGCTAATGGATGTCACAGAGACTGCACAAAACTATGAAAGTGAAACTTCAATAGTCCCAAAATAGCCCCAATCTATGTCAGTTACATAGATCAACAAAGAAAACAAACAAATGAAGGATTTGATGAACTGGTGAGGGAGCAAAACCAGGATTATATACATTTGTTTGTAAAAGTTTGACTCATGTATGATTCCCTTGGAACCTTCACAATCAACCACTACGTGGCAGCACTGACCACATTTTGAACAAGACAATCTTGCACAAAGGGAATATAGATGCTACTCAAATGCAAAATGTGCTCAATTGAGTCAGAATTGATTCCCACCCCCAACATATATACTCTTAACACAAATAATTCTGAGAGGGGCTTGACTCATGACACCTACCCACATGTATTGAGCACTCTTTATAAATGAAATTAAAATTGTGCCTGACAATATAAAACTTATATGTGAAAACTGAAAAAAAATTCAGAAAGTCCTCTGCATATATTAAAATATCTTTGCCTGGAACCATAGAGACTATGTATCTAACTACGTGATAAGCTTATGATATGGATTTGTAACCAGGCATCCTAAATACCTGCTTGCTATAAAAATGGCCATGGAAGAAAAGAACAAGGAATATAATCTGCATCAGAAGAATGTTTTGTTTGCACTTAGAATCCTGCGATATTAATTACTCACATTTTTCAATGAAAAAGAACAAAATCTTTAAACTGTTTTTGCTATTAGGAACAGGGACATGGACAATATCGAGTCCAAAAGACTGGTTTTAAATCCTGTCTCAAATGCAAACCAGCTCAGTGTCTGTAGGTAAATCTCTAAACTTAAAGCCCAGTTCCTTCAATGGGTATGACAGCACAATGTAGTAGATTCAAGGTCAGGCTCTTAATCAGGTAGACCTTTGGTCAGCTCCTGAATCTGATACATGCTGACTGAGTTGCATTGAGCAAGTCCCTAAATCTTTCAGTGCCCTAGGATACTTTCTAAGTCACAGAAGAGTTGTGGGTCTGAATGGGTAGAGAGTTTATTTACACAGATTTCCCTTCACCAATGAAATCATAAGTTACAAAAAATAATAATAATAACTTGACAACATGAGGGGAGTTAAGAAAAGCATGTTCATCACCAACTTATGAGATGTTATGAGATGGAGAAGTAGTATACGAGAGCACTTTGCAATCCTTCCACCACAATATGTCTTTCCTAGGATTGATCATGATCAATATTTTTATTCTGATCCTCTATTAATTGCAGCTCTCTCTCTCTCTCTCTCTCTCTCTCTCTCTCTCTCTCTCTCTTCCTCTCTCTCTCCCCCTCACCTCCACTATTCCCCCCCATCCCATTCTCTAATGCCTTAGCACTACCGTTTTTAACCTGGAGTCTGTGAATTTTTTTTTCTAATACATTTTGATAAATGTATTTCCATAATTGGTTTCCTTTGTAATCTTATGTATTTTATTTTATGCATTTAAACATTAACCTGAGAACAGATCCACAGGATTCACCAGACTGCCACAAGGGTCTACATCACATTAAAAATGTTTAAAAAATCTTTGCTTGGTGCAATTTGCATTTATGCATATTTGTTGTAATTATAATAGAACGTAAGCCTCTTGGAGATAGGGGCTGTTTCATTTTTGTCTATGTGCCCGACATCTAGTCTTGTGTGTTGTCTGGTTCCAATTAAGTTCTTACTGACTGATTAAGAACTTTTGAAATAAGATATCAGATTTAGTGTCATATGAGTACTTTCATGAAGAGTCCTCCCTTCCTTTCCCCTTCCCTCCTTTTCCCTGTTCTCCAGGTGAAACGCAGTGCTAGAGTGGTTCAGTCTTTACTCCTAAAAGAATTTTTGTTCTTATACACACACACACACACACACACACACACACACCAATCACACAAACACGTATTCTCTGGGCTGCTTATTTCTTCAGAACATATAATATTATTTGGCCCTTAGGTTTAGGGTCTAGGAATGGATGTTTCAGGAAAATAAATTCTATGACATCCAGGTAATTTATTGGTACCTAAGTCACAAGAAGTAGTTTTCCACTCTAAACGTGCATTTTCATTTGCAGTAGTCAATACTGATCTGGTAAGTAGCTTCAAGATTCCACATCTCAGAGAACTCTACAAAGTATGAACTCAAATGCAATTAATATGTCATTCTTGGGCTCCAAGATTTGGAATGCATCCTTAGAGGCCCTGCTCTGTCAACTTACTTGATCCTAACATTTTGTGGATGGTGCACTGAAATCAATAGATTGTTCAGATGGAGCAGGGACACAAAGTGGCAGGACTCGCCCCCTCCCTCCCAGCAGTCCCAGTGCTGGTAGGCATTCACAGCAAGAGTGAAGAAGTTGAATGAAAGCACTCATTTTGTCGAGACAGCAATGTTGACACTGCTGCTGATAACCTGGTAGAGGATTCTTGGCCAAATAAAAATGAGGGAAGCAAAAATAAGGATGGAAGAAAGGAAGAATGTTTTAAAACATGTTTAAATGTCATTCTCTTTACTTTGTCTCCAACTAATCTGTGCTTATGTCAAACAGTTCCTTCAATGTTATTCCCGTTTGGCAATATAGAGGGTGACTAAATTGAAAGCCTATAGAACATTTTAAAGAGTCACTTCTCCTGGATTCCCAAAAGACAGCAACTATAAGCTATTCAGTCCAAGTTGAGATATAGTTTTTATTATTTTATTTTATCTTATTTTATAACATTAAGGTTTGCAATGAATGCAGTCTTGGAGTATATGACTTTGCCATTAAAGAATTATAGTTATGGTATCCAATGAGTTAAAGACATATACTCGAACTTAGATTTACAAAGTTTCAGAAATATGTTACAACTTAGAGTACTGACCTTGGAGAGAGGAGAGTCAGGGATCAAATCTAAGTTCCAACATTTAAAAACTATGTGACCTTGGAAAAGCCCTTTATTTCTCTGAGGCTATTTACATATGTAAAAGAGGGAGCAGCAATACTTTTGCTATTTATCTTACTATAAGAAAAGACCTTTGCAAAATTCAAAGTGCTATATGCATTATTAATATTTTAGTACTATTATTAATAGTAGTGATATTAGGATTGAGGTCAGGAACTGTGCTTTCATTGGCTTATGGATGTCCTGCTGTGTAAATTACCTCCACCAATGCAGGATGGTGATTGGACAATTTATCTGCACCTCCAGATAAACACCTCTTAAAAATTTCCTGAGGCATTGCCAAATCAAGGGACTTGCCTGTGGTCTTATAATTAATTTATATTGGAGGTGAGGCTTGAACTCAGGGGCTCCTAATTCCAAAACTTCCCTTATATCCACTTTGCCAGGCTGCCTATTACTTGACATTTCCCCACTTTTCTGCCTCCATAGACAGCATTTCTCCCATCTGTTCCCTTTTCATTAATCACATCATCAGCCCTCTTAGTTTGAGGCCTCGTCAGGTCTCCCCTGAACTATTGCAATAGCTTCTAATTGATCTCTTCCTACTCCAAGTCACCCTCCACCCAGCTGCCAAAGTAATTTTCCTTTCATGCATTTCTGACCATGTCTCATTCTTATTCAATAAACTTCAGTGTTTCCTTAATGTTTGTAGGAAAAGAATCAACTCCTCTGTTTAGCTCTCAAAGCCCTTTATAGCCTGACCTTTATAGCATCGACCAAACTAGCCACATTATGTATTATTCCTTTTTTGTAGTCTGTGCTCCAGTCAAAGTGTTCTTCTCTGTCTCACACCTGTTATACTCTGTCTCCCATCTTGTTATCTCTACATTGGCTAATGCTGAAGTCTGCAGTGGGCTTCTGTCTCACCTCAAAGTCTACAATCCTTCATTCTTTTGCATCTGAGCCCAAAGACCACGTTTTATGTAAAGCTTTCCCGATCCCTATGCCAATTGTTAGTGTTCTCTTTCACTAGTTTCTCATTTAATAGCCTTGTATTTCTCTCATATTTCTTCTATTTGCACTTACATGTCTATGTGTTTCCTCCCTATGACGGATTATGAGGTCCTTGAGTGTAGAGAAAGTTTCATTTTCATTTTTGTATCCTTAGTACCTGGCAAAGTGACGATCACATCGTAAGCACTTTATCTTTAGCAACTGACACATGGTAGGCACTTAGTAAATTCAGAAGGATTGCCTTTTATTGCTATTGTTGTTATTATTATTGAGAAATTATCCATTTCTTACTTTTGATTCTCTCACTATTGAGAAAAGTGGTATCTCCAGGAACTCACGATGTCATTGTTGACATATTTCAAGGCATACAATTACGTTTGTTCTTTTTTAATCACTCAGTCAACCTCCTCTAACTCTAAATAAATGTCTTATACTATTCATTCCCCTAGCCATCTGAAGTGTGGAATCTCTTATAAGAGGACAAAATTTCCTATTTCTCTAGGTCAGAATCCAGACTTTCTAGTTTTACACTATCAGCAATCATTGCTGCTTCCTGAATATCTTGTTGCTTCACTAGACTATCTGTTCCACATCTTGTTAAACAATTGTAAAGTGAAACCCTTCCCTATGAATGTTTAATGAACTTAGGGGAATGCCTGACATTGAAGATTCCTTTGTTAAACACTGTGATCAGGAAAGAATTCCAAGTAGTCAGACCTGACTTCAGAGCACAAGACTAGTTGTATTTCCCCCAAAAGGAAAGCATTCTTATCACAAGTGTGACCCCTTTCATTTACACATCTTCTAGGGCAGATAAGTAAATTTTTCTTCTGTGGTTGGGCCTGCCAAAAGAAGTGGGCTGTCCCTGAGGGGAAACAGAATGGCCTTCCCTATTTCTCCTCTGTTGCCTAATTGCCTTTCAGTGACAGACCACTGAAGGAAGGAGATCCTACTGGCGCTAGAAAGAGTACCCTCTCCTTATGGCAACGTACTGATGAGACAGTTGGAATGCTCGAGGCATATGGATCAAGTAGGTTGCAGGATGTGAGACAGGAGATAAGATGAAGGATGTGAACAGCCAGAAAAGTGATCAAAGAAGACTATATATTGAAGCCCTCTACCACGGACTTAACCTGTATGCTTTCACAAAGCACTCCCACGCCTGACACTCCAGAAAAGCTCTGTCTTTCCCACTGTCCTATTCCCTTTGCTTAACATCCCGAAGTGGTCCTCCCCTTCCTCTTTTCCTATTCTCCTTGCTTGTCTCTGTGACAAAGACACCTCCACACTACCTGATATCCCAGGCTTTCCACAACCCTGCCTGTCCTTCTTCCCCTTCCCTCTATCCAGCTGAGCTGTATGTAGACTGGACACCTAACCCAATAATGGCTCTACCTTCCATTGTGGAGCAGGGCTTGCTCTGCCTCCATTAGGAGAGCAGGGCCCACTGCCTATGCCCTGCCTTCTATGGGAGCAGGCCTGCTGGGGTGCATCACCCCAGTAAATGCCTTTCTTTAACGTGGAGAACTGTCTGAGTAAATTTCTTTCAGGACACTAGAACCAACGTGTCTTTATGCCATCATTTCTGGTGGTACCCCAACAGTCTTGGGATGTAGCCTGAACTTCATCAATACCTCAGTTACTGTTCCTAATTCTGCCTTGCCACCATCTTGGGAAGTAACTTGACCATTATTTACTCAACTTAAAAGACAGGTTTTTGGGTTAGACAGTTTCAGAAGTCCCTTCAAAGCCTAAATCAGTGATTATATGATTATTTAGTTAATAGACATTTTAGCACCAACTATGTATCAGGTTTCATGCAAAGTACTGGGAATAATGAAGGTAAAAGATAGCCTCTGATGATTGTTACAGGGGTCATTTCTGTTTCTAATTAAGGTATATAACTTAATAAGCAGAACTAGACCACAATCTTCAGAACCATTTGGACTAGGTTCATAGAGTTTAACTCTAATCAAAGCAAATCATCTCATCAAAGTATCCTAGAAATGAGAAGACTAGTAAATCAAAGCTTTATTTTGTGGCACAAACTGATTCTAATCTGTGCAGCTCTATGATGTTAGACCTGTCAGATATTCATCCTTTTGGAGCCACCTCCTTCCTAGGTCTGCTGTCTTCACTGAGCAGGAGAGGATATAACCGCTGGCTCCAGCAATTTATTTGGAGGATCTCATGAAAATAGCATTGGACCAGGAAATTAAAGGCCAAAGACACTGGGATAATGTCATTGAAAGTTGCAAGTAGAGTAGGAAACCGGGGTAGTCCGAAAGTAAGTAACTTGGAACTTAAGCCTACCTTTTTTGACTCTAAGTCCAGTGCAATTAACATTATGCCCTGCTAGATAATGTTTGGGCCTCTGTCAACATCATGGAACAATTACGACTGCACAAAATGCAGACTTGTTTCTAATTAAGTAGAGAAATACTTTACTAGATTATAGGTATCACTTTTTCCAGATTAATGAGAGTATGTTTATCTAATTCATAGATGACACAAAGTTCAGAAGGATAGCTAGTGTCAAAACTGGGAACTGAACAGATTTTTTCAGTACAGAGTGTTGGATTTCACTAGGATGAATTTGGAATTTCATGGAATTTCATAGGGATACATACAGTTCTGGACAGTTAGGTCCTCCCCCAAAATCAGAGCAGGAATATGGGATGGGGAGGGGGAGGAGATAGGACTAGAGAGATGAAACAGAACTGAAGGTTTCAGGAAACAGCAACCTTAGTATCGGCTACTTTTAAGATATAGCAACCCAATAAGAGAAGGTAAATTCAAATTCATTAATAGAAGCATAGTGAAACAAAGAAGGGAAGTGCTAGTGATATCAGGTTCTGCCAAATGAGGAGTGGTTACAGGTACTGAGGGTGTTTAGTCTATGAAAGAAACAATTAAATGAGTATGATATCCATTGCCATATGCTTGAAAGGTTGTAATTTGGTTCAACTTGGTCCCCTGGGGCATAACTAGGAACAATGGATAAGATGTTGTCAGGAGGTCAATGTTACCTTAATATGAGGAAACTTTAATAATTAAAGCTGTCTTGAAATAGAATTGATAGTCTTGGCATCTAGGGAGTTTTGCCCATCACTGGAATTCTTTCGGGAAAAACTCAATGACCAGTTGTTGAGTGAAAAAAGGACAAACACGGGATTCAATGAAGTAATCTTTGGTATCTCTTTAAATCTAAGATTCTGTGATCCTTGAATATATGATGACCTGTTATCTAGTCTCTGCTGAACCATTTAATACTTAGTTGGTGTTTATTACATTCTCTCAAATTCAAGTCTCATAAAAAATAATGAAGATTGTTGCTTGAAGAAAATAAGATGATGAGAAAACACTTTACAAATTAAAAAATGCTATGCCAAATTAAGATGTTGTCATCTAACTGAAGGGTCAACTGAAGCATCATGGGTTGCCTATTATATAGTCGCCACTGATTCTTTTAATGTTTCTTTTTAAGTTAATTACATTTCTCTTATATCAGAGATATGTCATACAAGCGTAAGTATTTCTTCTTTGCAGATATGAGAACTAAGATCAGAGAAATTAAGAGACTTCTCTGTGACAAAATAGCAAATAAATATTATAGTAATTTTTTTATTGCTGTGCTCTCAACTCCAAGCCTACTGCTTTTTTTCAAAGTATACCCAAATGCTTCTCTAAGATTAACTAGTAACATATAAAACAAAACATCAGAGGACTTCAACTCAAGCATATAGAACAGACATAGGAAGAATATTTTAACTTTATAACAGAAGTGACTAATTTATAATCACTAATGAAAATTCAAAATCAGTTCTATCAAGCCAAACTAAAACCGTAGTAGCATCCCTCTTTAACTATTCCAAAATGAAGTTTTGCAAAATGTTGGTGTGAGAAGATTATCATTTGTGGGCAACATCTAGATACATCTGTTCTGTGCAGCATAATGACATTTTGGGTAATGATTTCTTAGAATCACAAATGATATAAAAATTCAGAGTGATTTAAACATGTGGAGGGGCTTTAATGTATCCTGGGTGATTGCCTATTATACTGAAATGCTTGGTTTGTACCGATGGCTTTGTTCCAGGGTCTTTGTTCGTCAGAAGCTGAAAATGCTACATTATGGAGAATGGAAGGAAATGGTACCCTTGGATAGAGAATAACTGTAAAAAAGAGAAAAATACCTCTGTGTTTATGAAACAGAATTCACTTCTTTTTAATTGTTTTGTTCTGTTTCACATAACTCATTTTTCTTAGACTCTATCAAAGCAACATTTCTTGGGGCTGCAGATAAGAAGTCATGTGCGAAAAAAGTCAACTTTTGGTCCTTGATAAAATGCCTCTTTAGTTTCAGTAAATAAGAAACATCATTTTGGGGGCAGCTAGGTGGTGCAGTGAACAGAGCACCTGCCCTGGAGTCAGAAGGACCTAAGTTCAAATGCAGCCTCAGACACTTAACACTAGCCATGTGATCTTGGACAAGTCACATAACCACAATTGCCCTGCCTTCCCCCCTCAAAAAGGCAAAAAACCAAAAATTTAAATATATATATAAAGAATGTCTCTTTATATATATATAAAGAGACATTCTTTTCAGGAACATTATGTGTGTGTATTTGTATATACACATTCACATAATATTTGTACATGTAATCTTCTCAGAGTTATATATGTATATACATATACCTATATAGACATATATACAAATAGACTTAAATCTACATGATAATTACATAGTATTTGTATCTTAGTAATGAGAACCTTAAGGAAGGAAGGAAGGAAGGAAGGGAGGGAGGGAGGAATGAAGGAAAGATTATCAATTTATTACCCATAGTCCATGGAGTTTTAACTAATGGCTAACAATAGGAGGTATATTTTAAGCATCTATTATATTCCAGGTGCTGTGCTCAAAATAACCTAACCAATGAGGTGCTATTTTATAGTTGTTAAAAGTCAGTCTGATAGAGGTTAAGTAACTTGCTCAGGGTCACATAGCTTGGGTCTGAGATTGGATTTGAACTTGGATCTTCTTTGTCTTAGGCACAGTGTCCTATCCACTATGCATTTTGAATCTGGTATATTCAACACATTAAAAAAATTATCCTTCATAGCCAATAACAGAAATAATAATACCATCTAGAATCATATATTTAGAGCTGGAAGGGCTCTCAACGGTAATTGAATTCAACCCTCTCATTTTGCAGATGAAAAAACTTGGTACTACAAGTTTACATGATTGCCCAGTGTCATGTAGTAAGTATCAGAACTGGGACCTGAAATCATACTGTCTAAGTGTAAATGTGCTGTTCCTTCCAGTGCACCGTGTTTCCTGAAGGGAATGGCTGCTTCCTTTTCCCTGTAGTCTTCAGCTTTTAAATTTCACTAGTAAACTTTTAGAAATAGCAATTTATCACAGCTAAAATCCCCAAAGTAGCTTCTGTTCCTTTAGCCAAAATCCCTTTGCCCTTTCTCCCATGTCTACCCTTAAGACGCATAGCCATCCATCCATCCGCAGAGATTCAGCCATGAATCCAGCCACGTTGCTCCAGGGCCTGTGTGGCCAGATCACTTACGTTTTGCTGCTGGCCTCTGCTCTGTGCCATGTTTTCTGACTTGACCATCATGGTGGACGCATTGAGGCTGTACTTTTTTACACTCTGCATTTCTTTCAGCTGCCCCTGGATTTGTTTAGTTTGTTTCCTGCAAGTAGAAATAAAACAAATAAACATGTGTATATACATACATACATACACACATACATACATATACAATCTATATGCATTTATTTATATTCAGTGATATTCAACATGCATACAATTTTGAGAACAAACACCATTCTTATAACCTCTGACATTTGATTTTCTAAAGATAGCAATATTCAATTAACAAGGACTTATCATCTCCATCACATTACATATGCAACCATATGTAATGAATCTAATTGATCTGGAGCCTCCTAATATCTATGAAAATACTGGGGAGTGGGGAGGTATGTCATTCTTTTTTTTTTTTGCCTTTTTTTGGAGGGCAATTGGGGTTAAGTGACTTGCCCAAGGTCACATGGCTAGTAAGTGTTAAGTATCAGAGCCCAGATTTGAACCCAGGTCCTCCTGACTCCAGCACTGGTGCTTTATTCACTGCGCCACCTAGCCGCCCCTGGGTGTGTCATTCCTAAATGGAGATTATGTAGAGGTTGAAAGGTAAATGCTTTCAGCCTCTGGCTTCTCTGACTCCCTTCCGAACTCATGCCAAACCCAACCTTCTGTAAGAGGCCTTCTGAGCCTGTCCCCAGTGTCCTCCCTCCGAGATTATGTCGCATTTAGACTGTTTGTACCTTATGCGTACATAGTTCTTTGAATGTTGCCCTCCCTTTAAAATGTGAGTCTCTTGAAGGCTGGGACTAGTTTTGTTTTGGTTTCAGTTTTTGTTGTTGTTGCTGGTATTTGGCCTTAGTATTCCTGGTGCTTTGCACAATGCCTTGCATACAGCAAGTAGAGAATAAATGCTTATTGACTGACTTACTCTTGGTGTATACCCTGTGAGTATTGCTCAAAAGTTTTAGCACTGGGTTATTTAGCGTAAGGGATCTGAAATAGAATAGGAACAAGAATCTGTAGGGAAGGATTCTATTTGTTGTCTCAGCAGGAAAAGCTCTTCTGTTGCCCTCTGGATGACCACCTCTGTAAAGAGAAAAGGGGTAGCATCTGCATTCTTTGCTTGTTGGGTATTTCATTGACCTCACTGGGGAAGTGAAATGGTCTTTTTATGTTCCTCTGCTTTTTGTTGTGCTGACCTACGTGGTCTATTCATGCCAAGGATGCTTCCTGGTTTCCCTGCTTCTTTCAAGTCCCAACTAAAATACCCATGTTCTATAGAAATCCTTTCATAATGTTCCTTAATTCCAGTGCCTTCCTCTGCTGCTTTTTCTCCTCTCTAATTTTTCCAGTTTATAACTTGTTTGCGCAGAGTTGTCTACCTATTGTCTCCCAGATTCAATGGTGAGCTCCTTGGGGGCAAGTGATTTTTTGTTTGTTTTTGTTTTGTTCTGCTTTTATTTGTTCCCTAGTGTAGGAGTGACTGGAAGACAGTAGATATTTATTAAATGTTTGACTGACTCACTCACTGTTGGTCATCTTAAATACTCTGATTCAACATAAATAAGGCATTGTCTCTGCTTTAGACTCCTGTTAGTCCCAGGATAATTGTAAAAGGTGTAAGGGATGTTGCTTCCTATCCTTTATCACTTGCAGTTTATTTCTTCTTTTTTTTCTTTTTGGAGGGGGGAAGGCAGGGCAATTGGGGTTAAGTGACTTGCCCAAGGTCACAAGGCTAATAAATGTTAAGTGTCTGAGACTGGATTCGAAATCAGGTTGGTCTGACTGCAGGGCTGGTACTGTATTCACTGAGCCATCTAGCTGCTCCTCTTCAGTGTGTTTTTGTAGAGGCTACAGGTAGGAAGCAGAAATCCTTAAGGGAAAAACACTTCCTGTTAAAGGTTGTATATAGATTATGTTAAACACCTCCTCTAAAAGATTGTATCTAGATTATGTGATAAAGGAATCCAACCTGGAAGCTCTGTTCCAATCTCTGGTGCCACCTCCTACAGGAGGCCTTCATTCTCTTCTCTTCGCCCTCAACCCCCTAGTATTTTATCCTTCTTAAAATGAATATATATTAAATTATATATACTTTATATTCCCTTGTTTGTTCCTTCTATGCACACCATTAGAAAGTAAGCTCCTTAGGAGGAGGCAATGTTGCCTTTGTGTCTTTGTAACCCCAGTGCTTGACATAGGCCATGACACACTGCAGGCGCTTAAGAAATATTTGTTTTCTTATTGAACGTGAATCATTTTTACCTGAAATATGAAATTACAGTTCATATTTTCTGTGTGACATAGTGAAGAGACCTTTGGTTGCTATAGTAGCTTTATTTAGAGGACACTGAGAATTATAGCATTCTTAGACTTTATTAAGTTCAATGAAATGCTGAGAATAGGATGCAGTTGTGCACATTCAAACTTTCCTTTTATCTTCTCATTTCTCTAAGAAGCTTTTATCCTCTTGCTGGCTTTAATCTAGGCTTAATAATCTAGCTACTTCCCAACAGCCAATCTGTAGTCTATTGTTAGAAATAAATCTATTATATTTCCATTAAAAAGTCCATTGTAAAGTCAGTTATTACTACTACAATAGGATCAGTGATTCAGACACTCAGTATAGTGTTGGGAAACCAGGGTCTGACATATTAGTTGGAAGCACTAACTTAGATAGCATTAGACATGTTGGCATCAAGAGAATAGCTACCTACGAGATTAAAACATTATGGTTAAGTAGTTATTATGGTCACCATCTTGGTAGACCTCATCATCATACAAAGTAGTCATTTCTGGGATCACACATGGAGTGCTACAAGTGCCTTTAGAAGATATCTTGTGCAGTCCTCTCGTTTTGTAAGTGAGGAAATTGTTCACTCACTCAAGATGAAATCCTGAATCTTCTCTAGCCCCTTCTCAGCTATTTTAGTATCTTCTTTTTCTACTTCTGAGGATCTCCCGTATTAATCCCCTTTATTCTGCAATTCTAAAATTCACTCAAAAATCAATAAATAGAATTTGTTAAACACCTAAAATGTGTCAGACACTAAGCTCATGGGAATCATAGATTTAGAATGGTATTGATAGATTTAGATTTGAATTGGCTGAAGAGATCATCTAGCCTAACCCCAGAATTAACAGATGAAGAAATTGAGACCTAGGATAATAAAAAAAAGATCTTTCCAAGAACACACAGGTAGAAAGTGGCAAAGCCTAAGATGGAATTCAGTTCTCCTGATGTTCAGAGCCCTTCCTGTTATATCACAGTTATCAGAGAAGACTTAGAATTTAAACCATGAAGTAGAAGAATATAGAATATGAACCTCTCACCCTCTCTGTCTGATTTCTATGTAGTAATTACTTCTGCAGTGTCAGAGGAGAGACAAAGGTATTCCTAAGAGATGTTGCAAAGGTGAAACCAACCTTGGCAACAAGGATTAGGGCAGAGAGTAATAAGAGACAATGAGGAATCCAGGACAACTCCTAGCTTGTGAACCTTAGGTACTGGGAGGATGGTGTTGCTTTCCACATTAATAGGAAAGGAGGATGGAGGGAGGGTTTAGGGTGAAAGATAATGATTTTGCTTTGGATATATTGAGTTCAAGACGTCTAGTTAATATTCAATTAAAAATGGCTGAAAGGCAGTTGGAGATGTGAGAGTGGAGGTCATCAGAGAGTGTAGAGAAGGATATATGGATTGGAGAATCATCAGGATGGAGACAGTAATAAAATTCATGGGAGCAGATGAAATCAAGTGAAATAAGAAAGAGAAAAGAAGAAGGTCAGGGAATTAACTCTGAGGAATAACTATGGTTCAAGGGCATGATCTGGAAGAGGTTCTAGCAAAGAACTTTTTAGGATATATTTAACTCCATATAAATATATTTCAGTTTATATTTAGAATTTGTGATGAATAATGAATTCAGCATTGGTCATGATTTTCCTAAATTTTGATCCCATGTAGGGATGGTTTTTAATATACTAATAGAATGGAAATATAGATAATACAAGTCTTTGTTTAGAGGAAAAGATATACAAACATCAAGCTATTCATCCTCTTCAGTGCAAGGGGATTTTAGGACTTTTTTAAAAAATAAGTTTCAAATATATCATGGGTCAAGAAAAATGAAGTAATGTGAAACAAAAGACTGAGAATCCTTAGATTTCATATCTCATTGCAAGTATTATTCTCCTTGATACCCTAGCCTGCTTTTCAGTTTTAAGCATACGATGGGAAACTTACAAGGAAAAAGCCCTAAAATGCAACATAAAAGCCTCCTCTAAAACATAGGCCTTCTCTCATGACTGGCATAAAGGGAACAACTCTCCTTGCCACAAGGTCTTCCTTGGGTTCCAGCTGGTCAGTCAGAAATGCAGGCAAGTTCTGGGTCACTGCTCCCCCTTTGGCTTTGGTCCTTTGGAGCCTCTGTTAATGACACTGATATTTATAGATGTTTTCATATTTATACACTGAGTCCAACCCAGCCTGAGCCTGCAGAAGGTTATTGTTCATCTCTATGCCCGCTCATTGCCCAAGGAAGTATGAGATTGACAGCTCTAAAAGACTGAAATCCTCTATTTATCCAGCTGTTCTCCATTTCTCCTGATTACCATAATCAGTTTTTAGTTTAAATGTGGTGCAACTACAAATTATACTCTAAAAATAAGTGATTAACTACTTCTTCAAAGTAATTTGCTTATTGTTAAATACACAATTTCTTCCCCATACACAGCACTTATGAAGAGACCCTTCTGCTGCCTTGATGGTAACTGATATCCCAATCCCACTGCTGCCATAGTGAATGTTTTCTCCGGAACTGATGGTCACCAAGTCTATGAAACAAAGAGTGAACTGAGCTCCCTGAGCTCTTCAGGTCCTCTCATACAGCTCTCAATTTTTCCTTAGCTGTCTCTAACACCTAGAATCAGCAGTTATGGACTGAGTTTTGTATTCTGATTTTCAACTTTATTATAAAATGTTTGTTATTATCCTTTATATCATATATATATAATATATATTATCAACTAATACATAACTAACCCTTTATGGTTTATGAAGTATTTTACATTAATCAGTTCATTGGACACTCACATGATTTGTCCCTTCAATACTTAGATTTCAATGTGGGTACTTCCTCCAACAATGAAGGTTGCCATCCATCCATTCCTTTTCAAATTTCCTGAGACTCTTGTCCATATATTCTCCCAAATCATCCAGAGAACTAGATATCTCAATATTATACTCTGACCAATAAATCCCCTTGGGCTTCCTATCAGTTGTCCTTAATTCTTTTTTTTTGCTTTTTTTGGGAGGAAGGCAAGGCAGTTGGGGTTAAGTGACTTGCTCAAGGTCACACAGTTAGTAAGTGTTAAGTGGCTGAGGCCTGCTTTGAACTCAGGTTCTCCTGACTCCAGTGCCAGTGCTTTATTCACTGTGCCACCTAGGCGCCCCTGTCCTTTATTCTTGATACATGGCCTACTCATCTTTCTTTCTGGTGACATTTCTCTCTGATGATGTCTTCTATCTCACTTCTTTAGCACAATTCTTCATTAGCAATATGGTCCTGCTACACTACTTCAACACAGTCACTCTCCATTGCCCTTTGGATTACCCTCAACTTCATTTCTTCACAGAAGGTGGTAGTTCATGACTTAGAGACATACACTTTACTAGAAGAGTATTGTTTACAAAAGAGTAGCCTTTGTCATACAAGACTCTGGTCACCATCCTAAAGAAAGGCAGCTTATTCTCCTTTTTCTATTCCATTCTAGGGCAAGTTCATTGTTCATTCATTGGTATCTCAGATAAATAGGTAGGCCAGTTGTCTGTTTCGTCCATTCAACGACTTCTTATGATTTGTATAATGGGAAATTTTTGACCATTCACATTTTCCTGTAGATATTACTGGGAAAATCACTTTGGAACAGCTAGACCCCACTGAAGAAGTCTGGAATGGTATGAGACTTTTCACCATTATCCACAAACAAATATATCTAAGGGACTTCCACATTTCATCTTACATCTCTATACCTTTGATAAGCTTTGTTTTCACATCAACCTCGTAATCTTTTCTGAGTGACACTGATATTTATTGATATACTCACATTTATACATTAACTGCAACCCAGTCTGAGACTTTGAAGAGCAATTGTTCATCTGTGTGCCTACTCACTCCCCCAGGAAGTGATAGATTGAAAGCTCTGAGAATCTGAAATCCTTTATTTATCCAGGTGTTCTCTACTCCTCCCTCCTTTCCTTTAGTTTAAATGCCTCCTAAAGCTGCTAGTGCAGCCTCCCCTTTTATTTCCTTTCTACTTTACATGCATACATATATGTATACATACATACATATATGTGTGTATATGTGTGTACATGTATCTTTTTTTTCTCTCCCTAATATATTAAGAATATATGTTCTTAGAAGGTGGAGAGGTACTTTTTTTCTACCTCTATTGCTGGCTACCTAATAGGCACTTGAGAAATGGTGACTGATAGATTGTCCTGTAAGGAATGTCTCTTCCATTTCTACTTTACACTGTACTTCACACTTTACACTTTACACCTTGTATGAAAATGGCAAATATCTTTGGTGAAGATAGGGTCTCCCTATTTTACAGCCTGGTTCATGCTCATAACCAGAGGGTTAATAATAAGGAAACTGAAGGTCAGAGAGCCTAAATGACTTGCCCAGATGAGTTTTAAAGGTTGAAATTAAAACCAAATATTCTTGAAATTGATGCCACTCAGTTCTTTTTGCATTACATTATTGCCTCTCATATTCACATATATATTATGCATATATTCACGTATGTACACATATACCTGCAGGTTTGTATACATATATATGTATATATATATATACGTACACACAAATTTGTGTGTAGCTATATATGTGCATAAACATGTGTCCATATATACATGCACACATAGGCACTCTGAAATATAACTTCTATGTGACTTTCTGTATTTAAAACTTTGTCAATGTGCAAACAACATGGAGAATGTTTTGATCCATTCATAATCTCTAGTATTCTTGTTTCTGAGAAGAATATTAAGTGGGAACTCGTTCTGTTTTTTGAAAAAAGCTCATATTTGATTCCTTACCACCTTTATGTACCACAAATGACTTTTCATTGGATCTAGTGCTTTCTTTGCTGTCCTTATAAGAAGTGGAGTATGGGAACACTTCAAATTTTCTAGCCTTAAAAGATCACTTTCAAAATAAGACAGACTTTTCACTGTTTTCATTGGATCTCAATATATTTTCCCTTTGATTTGACTGACCACCTCAACCAAAGACTTATAGGCTTATTTTCTCTCTTCTAATTGCATGCACACCTCAAAACATCGATTTTCTGAATCAAGTTACCTATATTGTCATGAATGTTAAATGATATTTCTGCTTTTATATAGAATCCTTTTACTAGGATTAGTTACTTGTTAATATACTAAACATACTCTCTGAATCATGAAAAGTAAAGAGATGGAAAATATTTTTTCCCCGTTAAAGTGAAATTTCATCTTCTCATCTGAATAGGATAGTACCCTGTGTGATTCAGCAGAAATCTCCTACTTTCAGGAAGGTTATTTATATCCTGATAGAGAAGACATTAAATATGCTGATATAGACTCCTAAGAGATGAAAGTAACAGAGGAATAGTTCTTGATCGCTGGACCATAATGGAATCTTTCACATTGTTGATAAGAAAAGATAAGCCTATACACAACATTCCTAAATTCATTAGTCATTTTAAAGTCTGAGGGTCAGACATTGAGATTTGATGAGAAAAGATTCTACTGTCAAACCAGCTGGTTTAGTGGCCCCCAGGGGATGCTTCTGGTTTGAACTCAAGCTGTGAAATTGAATGTTGTTAAGACACTACTCTGAGAAATGACTTTATGGCACAAGACAGAAAGCATCTTACTTGCTTTTGAAGTAGAATGTAGCACAGAGCATGCCCACAATGATGATTCCGAAGATGATACAAGAAATTGAAAGCACCTGCCTTTGGTAAACTTCTTCACTCTCTGTGGATAGAAAAAAGAGAGATTAGATTTTTTTTTAATTCAGGAGTGAGGGAAGATGTTGGTCAAGAAAGAAGAATTTATTATTATTTCATTTTTTTCTTGTGGATTTTGACCATCAATAACTTCTTTAAAAGATGCGGTTTTCTCTTATTATGGTATAGATAGCAACCATGGAAGAGAAGAAAAGGTCAAGACATTAAGAAGTTATTATCTCCCCCATCTTTTCGCTACCACCAACTTCTGGAATTGGACATGACAATTCATCTTTCCAGTTTTCATTTAGCTCATCTGGAAAATGATGGGGCTGGACTAGGTGATCTCTAAGACATCTTTCAGCCCTGAGTCTATCTCACAGTTTCTATACTTTATCATCTGGGCTTCTAGGAAGCATTTAAATACCATGAAATATTTGTCATAACATATGTGTCAGCTGTGTATCTGATAACCCATACTGTTTGTTTAAAAATTAAAACAAAAAACAACAAAACCACCACCAACAAATTAAATTAAAAGAAAAAGGAACAAAACATTCAGTTTTTTTCTTGTTTGCCAGACTTTCCACCTGCCATACTCCAGTGTTCCTGAGTGGCTTTCTGGTGGCCAAATCCTCAGATCCTTCCTGAATCACCTATTACTTTCATTTGTGTGAAATAATAAGAATATCGAGTGCTACTTGTTAACACTCCTTCTGGTATTGTCATTGTGGTGGTCTCGCATTCTTCTCTTGTCACATGCTTGCTTGTTGACAGTCTGAAGCCCATTTAGAAGAGCAGTGAGTCTGTCAGAGGTATTGTCTGCTTCCAGCCAAGGCCAATCAGGAATTCCCCAAATGTAGTAGAAAACTTCCAGTCCTTTCCTGAGCTGCAATTGCTAATTGTTTTTTTTTTTCTGTTACCTAAAGTGCCTGTTTAATTCCTTCCAAGGAGAAAGAAGTTTCTTGGCAGAGAGGTGTTGAAAGAGTGTTGGACTGAGGGTCAGGAAGTTCTTGTTGAGTTGTGTGACTCTTCATGATTCCATTTAGGATTTTCTCGGCAAAGACAATGGAATGGTTTACTCCTTCCTTCTCTAGTTCTTACAGATAAGGAAATTGAGGCAAGTGAGGTTAATGACTTTCCCAAGGTCACACAGCTACTAAATGTCTGAGGTCAGATTTGAACTCAAGAAGATGAGTTCCTGACTTCAAGCTTGACACTCTGTTCACTGTACCACTTAGTTGCTCACGGGTAGGGAAGGCCTGAGTTCAAATCTTTCCTCAGACACTTACTATAGATGTGTGACCCTGGGCAAGTAAGTCACTGAAACTCTCTCTTCCCCATTCACTTAGATATAAAACGGGATGATATTAGCACTTACACCCCAGGATTGTTGTGAGGATCAAATAAGGTAATATTTGTATAAATATTTGCAAATATTAAAGGACTATCTGAGTGTTAGATTTTATTCAAGGAAGCCAGGATCTATTGGGCTAGAATAAGTTATAGCTGCCGTAGTATCTACAGTACCTACACATTTAAGAGAATCGGTATCTCCTTTACTTTTAGAGATCCTTTGACCACCCCCTCAGACATCTGTCACTGCCTATCCTCAGCTCAAAGGTATTCTTCTTGAAGAGCTTCATGACTCACTATTTCCATAGCAATAGATTCCCTAGTACTGTATGGTTTTCTCATCCCAAATATATTTGTCTCAAGTTGGAGAGGGAGAAAATGGAAATTGCATCGTTAGAAAGGCCTTTGAGAAGCCACATAACATCTTAGCACCTGACCTAACTAGACTAGCACTCTCTTGAAAATCCTTGAAACATGGCTAAAGAAACAAGTTTCAAGTTTCAGAAAGATTTAAATTTTTAAGTGTATTGGAATATCAGATTAAAAAAAATTCCCTCACATTTCTTTCAACTTACATTTGCATATTTGTATTAGAATTTTCAAAACTTGTAAACACTGAGGCCAAGCTTAAAGATTCATTTAGCTCCACTGCACATTTCTTTTGTTAATTAATTCAGATACATTGAACATAACTTATTAGTGAGACAAAATATGGGAAATCCTGTGAAGCAAGAAGCTGGGGAAAATATTTAATTCATAATGAGGGGAGCACACATTTAAGAGAATCAGTATCTCCTTAATTTTAACTGATGTTTCCAGTCTAGTGGACAAGAAAAATCTATAATTTAAGACTAAGGTAAAGGCAAAAGACTAAAAATAATATGGTAATTTCCAAACTCAGATGATGATGAAGACCTCATTCTACTTTTATAAGGTACTATAAATTTCAAAATGTTTTATCAGGATCTCTTTTGGTCATCTTTATGAGATTCCCATTTTTTTGAATAGTATTGCAAGCATAGAATATTTTAGGCATGAATATTTAAGAATAGAGGAGTTGTACTGTTCAGGGCAATATCATACTTATGTTTTTATATGTGTGTGCATATAATGTAGAAATCTACTCAGTGTGTATGCTGATGTTTTAACACAGAGATTTTTGCGATGGAGTTTAACCTTAGAAAGATGTGATTAAATTAAAGAGGTAGAGACATATAGCGTATAGAGCATTGACCTTAGAATAAGGAAGACCTGAATTCAAATCTTGCCTCAGACACTAAGTTGCATGAGTCTGAAGGATTCATATAACTTCTCTATGCCACTGCTCCCTCACCTGAAAACATTTGGATGGAACATACTATGAGTCAGTCACTGTGCTAAGTGCTTCACAAATACTTAAAAAGACATTTGACTCAACAACTTCTAATGTCCCTTTCAGCTACGAATATATATTCAAAGTGGAGAAACTTTTTAGCATCAACTTAATGGTTCTTGGTTGTCTAACATCCAATATGGCTGTTTGAATAGCTTCATCTCCAGGTTGGTGGAAGGGGGAAGACAATTTTGTCTATAGCAACTCTCAATGACCATCTACTAAATAGAAGTGATCACAGTATGTGTCAGAGGAAGAATTAACCTCAGAAACAACATTCACAATGAGGAAATACTAACTTAGGTATCTAATCATCATAACAATTAGTATTTCTATAATGTTTTTAGGTTTTCAATGTATTTTGAATATATTGCTTCATTTAATCCTCAATAGTCACCTTGTCATAAAAGTGTCACCATCATTACCATTTCATAAGGTCTACAAAGTTCTTTATATATGTGATATACACACATATGCATGTATGTGTATAAATATGTATATACTATATATAAATATATATCCCTCCCCCATATATATGTATGTATATATCACATATATGTATACATCTATATAAAATGCTTTTCACATCTTATGAAATCTACCTGTTATTTTCATAATTATATACACATATCCTATATATAATATAGTATGTTATATACATAATATACATTATATATCATATATACTATGGTAATTTTTACAAATATTATATAATTTTGATGATTAGTTCTTTGAAATATTAATTTAAATTTAAATCATTTCAATTCAGCAAACATTTATATTTTGTTCAGTCACTTTTCAGTTGTTCCTTACTCTCCATGACTCCATTTAGGGTTTTCTTGGCAAATATACTGGAGTGGTTTGCCATCTCCTCTCTAGCTCATTTTGCAGATAAGGAAACTCAGCCAAACAGGTTTAAGTGACTTGCCATGGGTCATGCAGATTGTCTGAGGTCAGATTTGAACTCAGGAAGAGTGTCCTATAAGAAATTTGTTGATTCTACTGATTTAATTTTTTTTTTTTGCAGTACTACTGGTACACTTTCCTATATTTTGGCTTTCAGCATAGCGTTCAAACTTTTACATTTATCTTTTTTCTTCCCCAATGCAAGTTCTGTGATTATTAAAGTGTAACTCCTGCTGCAGAACCTGGCCTTTCCAAGCTCCATTAACTTGAACTCTTAAAATGACTTTTTTTTTCTGCTGAGATACGCTTTTCCAAGAAATAAGGCTCCAACTCCTCCTATTCTGTCTTTTCTCTAAGATAATTTCATTTGATCCCCCTGCATAGCCTTCACTCATAAATATTTTTTCATTATTCTCTCCGTGACTGTCAGATAAAGGGAGCCTTCTCGAAGATGCATAACTTTGCTCCCTCTTGCAGCCCATAAACATTGATTTATCTATTTAGTTTACTACTACTATATGGATTTGTTCATGACTTATATCCTAAAGAACAGACCTGATTATATTACTCCTGTGTTCCAGAAGCTCCAGTGGTCTCCAGTTGCCTCTAGAATAAAATGCAAATTTCTGTTTGACATTTGAAGCCCTTTATAATCTAGTTCCATTCTACCTATACTTAAGACATTTATATATTTCATCCACATTGGCATTCCATTTCTTATCTCCAAGTCTTTACACAGACTGTCCCATTTTGGAAGCCTTTCCCTACTGACCTCAGTTTTTTAGGACTTCTATCTCACTTCAGGGCTCAGTTCAGGTGACAGCTTCTAAAGGGAGATTTTCTTGATTCACCAAGTCATTCGTACTCACACTCTCAAGTTCTCTATATTTAATTGATATGCATTTTATATTTACTTTTTCAGTTCATGTTATCCCTAAATCTACAGAACACAGTGCTCTCAAAATTTTGCTTTCTTGTGATTTTGTTCTAATATTAAGTCTATCATCTTCGTTGAACACTACATTTCTCATTCTCTCTATCTTTCTTTCTTTGAGGGTCTATTTTGTAATAAACAATCTTTGACCTTCTATATTAAGCTATTATTTCTCCTTTCCAAAATTTTCTTTAAAGACTCCAATTTTTTTCCTTATTTCTTACTCAAATTATTTTTATTAAGTTTCTCAGCATCATAGGGTGTTATTTTAGTTTTACTGTCTTAATTTATTTGGATCAAGTTATAGTTATTATGGCCTCAGGTTTCCTTCCCTTCCTTGTACTATGGATTTCTCCTTGGTTTCATTTAGCTGCATTCTTCCTTGTGTCATGATGTCTTTTGTTTTGCGTCATTTTATCATTTGCTCAGTCTCTCTCTGCTGGTTTATGCTGTGGATTTGTCCTTGTGAGGATTTCCTTTCTTTTCCCTATGTTGTTATCCTTTACTTTATTTCATGCATATCTTTCTGTTTTGAAATATAAAGTATAGCTTTATCTAGGAATTCTCATTCAGTGTTTTTACAGAAGTCTTTCTCTACTATTTTTGTCACTGGGAAATCATAGATCTTCTAGTTCTTTCAGAATTCTGGGCTTGGTGACTTCAACTAATCAAAGATCGCTTGAGGTGCTCCCGACTGATCTATTTATCTTTATTTCTCTATTCATATTGGGTATTTCTTTTACCTCTCCTCTCCCCACCTTGTCATCCCAAGCTCAAAGAAGATTCTCCTTGGAAGAAAGAACAGAAGTAAAATATGAGTTAATCATCTCTGCCTTTCCTGTCATCTGTTATGGATATATATATATATATATATATATATATATATATATATATATATATATATATATATATATATATATAGCTTCAGAACTGAGAAGTACTTAAAAAGAGGTCATTGAGTGCAAACTCTTCATTTTATCCCTGTGATAACTGGAGACCAGAGAGGTTAAATGATTTGTCCAGGGTCACCTAACTGGCAAGTGTCTGATGCAGGCTCTGAACCAAGGGCTTTATTGAACTCCAAACTCTGAGCTCTAACCTGTATGCAACACTTCCTTTCTACCTCCATCACATAACAGTTTTATCCCTTCCTTGATCATTTTTTTCTTTCTTCAATGTGAGTTTAAAAAAAAAATTTGCCTTAGCTTTCTTTGCCAGCTTCAGCATATTCAGTACTTTAGCATCTCTGACATTATTAGGGATCACACCAAGTTTTATATTTATTTTCTTTTCTCTATCTGTGTTTCCATTTTCTACATATGTTTCTTTAAAATTCAGAATGATTGAGGGATTCCTTATCCAGCGAAGTTAGTCTCTTTAAACAATCAGTCCCTTTCCTCCTCATCAGAATTATTTCTCTTTATTTTAATAGAATATTCAGAGCTTCCCATAGCCCTTGGTCTGATTTCTCTAGAAGAATTTTTGTTCATGGTAACTGATCTATTTTTCTCTGAAGCCATTCCAACCAAATCTCCCCAAATCTAAAGCGTATATGAGTCTATGCTCTATTTTTCTTCCCCTCTGTTACAAATTAGATGGTGGTATTGTTGCCACATTTTCCTTCCTACTAACTAGTACGTCCTTAGGTGAAAAACAGATCTAGAACAGTGTTTCCTCTATGTGATCCTTCCTACCTTTTGAGGAAAGTTACTTGTTATCCATAGTGTATACCTTTTTTGTCCTATGGTGTCCCATACCTTATAGGCTTGATATCGACCACGTTTTATTTCACCCTTGTTTCTTTCATAGTGCTTATCAATACAACAAATGTTAAGTAAGTCCGTATAGCACAATGCTTTTATGCAGAGACATATAAAAACCTCAATGACTTTATGAACTAATAGCATAGTACTTAGTAAATATTTTTGAATTGGGGGTAGCTAAGTGGAACAGTGGATAGAGTGCTGGATCTAGAGTCTTCCTGACTTATCTTCTTGAGTTCAAATCAGCTATCCGAAACTTACTAACTGTATGACCCTGGGCAAGTCACATAACCCTGTTTGCTTTTGTTTCCTCATCTGTAAAAAGAGCTGGAGAAGGAAATAGCATATCACTCCAGCCTCTTCACCACAAAAATCACAAATGGGGTCACAAAGACGTGTACACAACTGAAACAACGACTGAATAAACAAAAACATTGTGGAATTAAATAATGTGTCTTATCTCCCTATTAAATTGCAAACTCTTTGAGGGAGCAGTGTCTATCTTTGATTTGTCTTTTATCTTACTCAATGCTTAATAGAATATTCTGCTCTTAGTAATTCTCCCCTCATCTGCCTTTTTGCCATCTAAACAAGTGGGGACAAAAACAAGTGGACTGCATCCCATCCTACACATTTTAGCTCTCAACATTATTAGGAAAGGCTAAGCACCTTTAGGGCTGGAGGGGGATACAAGAGGTATAAGATCCCCAAACTTGATGCAGAGGGAGTATGGGTTGTGATGGTGAAGTAGGTCACATCCTGACAAAGGATATTCAAAGAGCATATGCTGAAAGTCTTAGAAATGTCTGCTTATTAAACTTAATGCTAAGGATCACACAATTCATTTATATATAGGAAAAGTTCAAATGGGGAAGGAAGTTTATTTTAAGATTGTATAGAATTAAAAGCATAAGGAAATAAGAAGCAACAGAAATAAGCAATTATCACTCATCTATTGCCAATCCTTTGTTGTTTTGTATGTGCAGGTCTTGGGGGTGTTCAGCTTTTTGTTTTCAGAATCACTGGAACTTGCAGAACCAGGATCTGTCAGTTAATCAATAAGTCAATAAACATTTATGAAACTCCTACTTTGTGGCAGACATTGCCAAATTCTAAAGATACTAAACAAAGTTAAAGATGGTTCTGGCCCTCAAAGACATCACAATTTAATTTAACAGACAGACACACTCTATAGAGTATAATTAGGAGACAATTAAGAAAGAAAAGGCACTAAAATTAAGAAAGGTTGAAAAAGGTTTCCTGTAGAATGTCCGATTTTAGTTGGGACTTGAAGGAACCTAGGAAAGCCAAAAATCAGAGATGAGGAAAGAGGACATTCTAGACATGGGGGATCATGTTTACATAGACAATATGCAGAGTCAAGAAAGGGAGTATCTTGATGTGATTGGATACTGGATACTGAGTATGGTAAAAGACATACAAGTGTGGTAATGCTTGAGGGAGAGGCTATTTAAGTGTTAGGACCCTCAGCTAAGACAAGTTTCCCAGTCATAGGCAAATATGCTTTTCTTCACTAATGCATTGGCTGAAGGTCATGAGACCTCTGAGAACTAGGCCATGAACAAAACAAAGAAGGAAGGATGTCTCTGCATATTTGTTGGAGAAAACTAGACCCACGTAGTATTTCTGTGTGCTTGCCAAGTTGAGATAGATTTTGGAGTGCTTATTGAAAATTTTGCTCAATGATCATATAACAAATAACGAATAACAAATGCTGAAAAAAGCTCAACCATATAGGAAAAAGCACTCACATTGCTTGATGAGTCCCTTGGATAAAGACGTAGGGGCAAGACTTAGAAATACTTATCTGTATTATTATTTGTAACCAGTAGTTTCAGGTTATTTTTTTTCTGGACTTGTGGGGATCTAGTTTTATATCTCAGGGACTTCTTTTTTTAATTTTTAAATTTAAATGTATTATTAGTATTTTCATTTTTATTTTTTGCTTTCTGGAGGGGGAAGGTAGGTCAACTGGGGTTAAGTGACTTGCCCAAAGTCACATAGCTAGTTTTGTGTTAAGTGTCTCAGGCCAGATTTGAACTCAGGTCCTCCTGACTCCTGGGCGAGTGCTCTATTCACTGTGCCACCTAGCTGCCCAAGGGACTTTTCAATAATTAATACTCTCTGTGGCTTGTGAGGGTCTCTTTGGGATGAATATCTTATCATTTATTTCAATTTTATATCTAGGTTTACTCAAATCCTTTTAACATTTACAAAGCCTGGGCCATGGAACAAATTTATTACATACAATTAAGGATAATAACAGCAACAAATCCTGCGTATTGTCCTTCTCAGATAAAAATGTAAAAACAAAACAAAGCATCTCAAAGCTTATACAATAGCTCTACCATACCACCCTGAAATTAATATAATGTTCTTGAATGAATGAAATGGTCACAGTGAATTCTTTATATTAAGCTCACCAATTATATATAGTGATAAAGTTTTGCCAGAAAAAGGAATGGAAAATCTCACGCATTTGACATTTGTGGTGCAATGTGCTACCTTTTTACCAATGGACATGTTTAACATTTCTTAGAAAATTTTATTCTTCTTCAATAGGCTACATGGGTACATTCTCCATTCTAGGCAGGGCTATATCTTTTCCACAGCTCCAAGGTTATTGGTGACATCATGTGAGTAGGTGAAAACGAGTTGTCCCTATCTACAATGTTCCAGTAGAAGTTAACAAACATAAAGTGACCTTCCAACATAAGAGCTGAATATTTGCTTTTTTTTCCAATAGGCAAAACATGAAATATAAACACACAAATAAACAATTAAGTGGAATTAAATTCTGTTAGGGGCGGTGCTAGAGGGCGGGTACTGTCGTGGAGCGATAGGAGGGGCGGCAATTGAGGGAGGAGCGAAGGGGGAGTTGTTAGGGGCGGCGCTAGAGGGCGGGTACTGTCATGACGCGATAGGAGGGGCGGTGATTGAGGGAGGAGCAAAGGGGATAAAAGGGAAGGGACACGGAAGGGCTCTCTCTCTGTCGGGATGTGAAGAATAAAGGTTGACTCCCACCTCGGGTGCTCTGTCTGGTTTGTTCTCCCATCCCCCACCTCGGATGGGAGCCAGAGACGTCTGAAGACCCTGGATAAGGGTAAGTAGAGGGCGGTGGTCGGGGTAGGAGACCCCAACAATTGGCGCCCGAAC
>CM053598.1:53671982-53696106 GCA_028646575.1 Pseudocheirus occidentalis | reverse complement strand
CATTAACCTCCGGAGATGGATTGGACTTCGTGCCTTTTGAAATGTATTCGTGCTTCACCTGCTGTCATTTGCTTTGCCTCAAGTAGCAATTTTAAAGTAGTAATTTTGGTGTATAGTACCTCCAATAGAAATAAAAAAGGGGGAGTTGTTAGGGGCGGTGCTAGAGGGCGGGTACTGTCATGACGGGATAGGAGGGGCGGTGATTGAGGGAGGAGCAAAGGGGATAAAAGGGAAGGGAGACGGAAGGGCTCTCTCTCTGTCGGGATGTGAAGAATAAAGGTTGACTCCCACCTCGGGTGCTCTGTCTGGTTTGTTCTCCCATCCCCCACCTCGGATGGGAGCCAGAGACGTCTGAATACCCTGGATAAGGGTAAGTAGAGGGCGGTGGTCGGGGTAGGAGACCCCAACAAAATTCAATTAAATTCACACATTTAAATTTAAATTTAAAATCAAATAAATAGGTATAAAGACATACACACACATTATAAATACACACACTCACACAAAATCAAATGAATGAATGGTTTTATATGCCCTTGTCAATCCTTTCCTTTACATTACAAGTACTTCAGTATGAAAAAAAAATTGTAATAGAGCTTTCTCATTTCTTCCCAATTCTATCAATCCTATTAGCTATTTAAGACATATGGTCTCCATGTACAAGTCTGATCATATAATTTACTTAACTCCTGAGTAGCTCATCTACAATAGGTGGCTTCATTTCTTGTCCTCTCACTCTCTTAACTGCATAATTTGGCATCTGACCTCATTTTTCAACAAAACTGTGTTCTTCATAAATACTAGTGATCTCTTAATTGTTAAATTCAATGACCTATTCTCAATTCGTTTCCTTCTTGACCTCTCTGTAGCTTTTGACACTTTTGAATATTCTTTTCTCCTTGATAGTCTCTTTCATCTAGGCTTGCTGAACAAGAACATCTGTTCTTCCCTAGTTACACTATTATCTATTTGACTGTTTCTTCTCACTCTTCTTCCTGGTTCTTCATCTAGGTCATGCCTATTAACAGTGGGTATCCCACAGGGCTGGGTCCTGGGCCCTTTTCTCTCCTTTCTCTATACTATTTCACTGGATGATTTCATCAGCTGCCATGGATTCAATTAGTATCTATACTGATGACTCTTAAATCTATCTATTCTACCCTAACCCCCCCCCCCACTAATTTGGAATCTCAAATCTCCAAATCACTTTCAGACATCTCAAAATGGATATCCAACAGACATCTTGAACTCATCATGTCCAAAAGAGACCTACTTTTATTTCCTGCTAATCCCCCCACCTCCCGCCCTCTTCTTTTAAGGTTGTTCAGTCATTGTAGTCATGTCCAATTCTTCACGACACCATTTGGAATTTTCTTGGCAGAGATACTGGAGAGCTTTGTCATTTCCTTTCTCTAGTTCATTTTATAGATGAGAAAACTTAGGCAAACAGGGTTAAGTGATTTGCCCAGGGTCATAGAGCTAGTAAGTATTTGAAGCTGGATGTGAACTCAGGCCTTTCGGACTCTAGGCTGAGTGCTCTATTTACTGTACCTTTTAGCTACCCCAGAAAGTCATCACCATATTCCCAGTGCTCCCTCCCTCCCTTCACATTCATCCTGTTGTTAAGGCCTATCCTCTTTACAACATCCTTGAAGATGCCACTTTATTTCTTCTGATACTGTCACCATCTCGGTGTAGGTCTTCATCTCTTCAAACCTGTATTACTACAATACCTTGCTTATTGATCTGCCTGCCACAAGTGTTTCCCCATTCCACTTCAAACTCTATTCAACAATTGAAGTGATTTTCCTAAAGCCCAGGTCCAGTGATATTACCTGTCTAGTGAAAGTCATACTGATTCAGTGCTGCCATTGTTGTCAATCCCGTGTTTAAATGTGTTAGGGGAAGCGATGTTGAGGGAGACTCTCTTGAGGGAGGCCTCACCCACTCTGCAGCTTTTGTATTACTTTCTATCAGTCCATACCAGGTTATCCCTCCCTATCTGTCAATCAGGAGGAACTGAGTGGTACAATGGACTGTCTCTCTTTTGCTGATGTGGATTAATTCGAATTGTTATGATTCCTTTAAGGAAGTTATCAAGAAAAGCTGGCTCCATCTTGAATCTCTTGCAGATCACTAGTGGTCAACCCATCAATGTATTGCTATGTTGACATACTTTTAATAAGCTACATTTAATTCTTTTTTCCTGAGTTTTGCCTCATTGACTGGGGTAGAAGCCTGAATAAAAATGCTCCTACTAAAAAAAAAAACCCACCGATTCTCTATCATCTCTGTGATCAAATGCAAGATCCTCTGCTTATTTTTCAAGGCCCTTCATTCCTTCCCCCTTATCATTCCAGTCATCTTACACCGTACATATACTCTTCTTATACTTACTTTCTCTTTAGTCTAGTGACAGTAGCCTCCTTGCTGATTCTGGAACAAAATGCACCATCTCTTGACTCTGGGTATTTTCTCTTGCTATTCTTCCATGATTAGATAGATTTCTCTCCTTCCTCATTTCCAGGCTTCATTGACTTCCTTCAAGTCCCAGTTAAACCCTGCCTTCTACAGGAAGTCTTTCCTAATCCCTCTTGATTCTAATGTTTTCCCTTTATTATTACTCGTTTATCCTTGATACATCATCTTGTTTGTATGTATTTATTTGCATGTTATCTCCCCCATTAGATTATAAGTTCCTTGAGGGCAAAGACTATCTTTTGTCCTTTTCTGTTTCACCAACACTTAGGACATAGCTTGGCACATTGAAGGCATATAATGAAGGCTTACTAATTGATTTATTATTTAGCTTGTTGTACGTATTTGTTTGCATGTTGTCTCTGACATTAGACTGTGCATTCCTCAAGGGTATGGACAATGTTTTCGCCTTTCTTTGTAAACTCAGTGCTTAGCACATTGCCAGCACATATTAGGGCTTAAGACATGCTTTTGCCTTGCTGGTTCAGTTAATCAAAAACCACCTCAGTAGCTATCAAATAAAGTCAAAATCTCTTATCTACAAGCATAAATTATCCTTATCCCTCAACGTTTCTCTCTTTTACAATTGTTGGAACCACTTCCATGCAAGGACAACATACAATCCTGAGTTCCAGGACAGGCTAAAAGAAAAAGGATATAGCAGCAATCTTAACAAGTCTTCAGACATCAGAGGGCAGAAGTAAACATTCCAAAGGAGCATAGATTAGATATTTGAGCTCTCCTTCTAAACTTAAAATCTCTACCTTTCATTGTAGAGTATCCTTCATTTCAGATGCTATTATCAGTTTCCATTTGGAAATCATAGAGTTCTCAGATCTCAGTGGTAATGAAAGAGTGTGGCAGCTAGAACTGGTTCACCACTTTGTTGTTTATTTTAGTAGAAATGCTAGCATATTTTTTAAAAATGTCTTTTCACTTCATTTGGCTGTTCCTTTCTGTATTTGAGGTCCTAGTGCAAAGAGCTTGTTACAGATTAGAACCTTTCATTCAGACACCTGAGAATGAAAGTATTGAATATTTGCATTTTAAGACAGGAGCCCCATGAGGATAATATATGACACAAAAGAATTAAATTATAATGCTGGAATTTGGGTACCAGCAAAAAACCATTGAGTTTCAAAGTACAGATTTGTCATTGCTCAGTTTTTTCAGTAGAGTTCATTTCTTTGTGACCCCATTTGGTGTTTCCTTGGATTGGTTAATTTCCTTCTCCAGGTAATTTTACAGATGTGGAAACTAAGGCAGACAGGGCTAAGAGACTTGCTCAGGGTCATATAACTAGTAAATATCTGAGGCTGGATTTGAACTCATGTCTTCCTGACTCCAAGACTGGAGTCAGTTCATTGCACTGCTTAACAGCCCTTAGCACTGATATTTTTAGCTAAATAAAAACTCAAACTAACGTGAGAATTTTAGCCTAGTCTAATTCCTATATCTCAAAATCTTTTGCAAATGGTAGAGAACTATTCACTTTTGGGGCCTTCGAAATGTATAGGTTTAGAGTCACTTCATTTATTCTCTCTTACATGTCTCTTCATTGATTTTCCAAGTTTTCTATCAGCCTTCAAGGGGAAATCCCACAGGCTATGCCTGTCCATTTGGTCCCAAGGCTTCTGTTCAAAAATCACCAGTGCTGTCATCCCAATGTGATTTTCATCTATTTTATGAGAGTAAATATCTATTATTTGTTCATCAAATCATTGTATAGTCATCATCTCATTATAACTTTTGTTTTAATTAGACATTTGAAAGTCAATGTTGTCTACATCATTACCTATTTTTAGGAAGTTCCTGCCTTCCAGTATGAATACATTGACTGACATTTTTTTCACATTTCAGAAAGCAATTCACAAAGCATAACAGCACATATGAAGAAAAACATTATACCTAAACATTTTTTTAAAAAATTAATCTGCTGCATATACTTTCTTCTCTGGAGAGTTTTTAATGTAGTTTACATTCTTATATGGAGGAGACAAGACTACTCATTAGCTGGTTCAGTGGTTTTACCCCAAACACAACCCTATCTACAGTAGAAAGTAAATTCTTTGAAAGCAGGCACTATTTCCATTTTTTTTATCCCTAGGAACTAGTCCAGTTCAGTTACACAGTAAGAAATTACTAAATGTTTGTTAAGTAAAGAGCCTGTGAGCTAAAAAGCCATCAATAAGGGTGGAATGTTTACAAGGCACTAGTGATTCCATATACATAAAGGGAGATATTATTTATTTTCTTCTATCCATAGATACCAGCTGTGAAAGTATATGGTACTCAGGTCTGTGGCATTTTTGCTATGAAAGGACTCATACTGGAAACAGTAATCCCTGATCTAGGTAGGCTTTTCATGTGTTTTCTTTTATGGAATATAATCTCCTTGAGGACAGAGATGATATCTGTTTGTTTTTTTATATCTCTAGAGTTCAGAAGAGTGATTAGATCATAATAGGTGTTGAAAATACTTGTTGATTGATTTCTTGATAATTGCATCTATGGGATTCAGATCCTGTTCATCTCTACATTCTAGAATCCCTAGCTTCTTTTATGACTCAGGGCAAGAACCACCTATGGCTGCTGTGAAGTCCCCTTTAGTCTACCTCTTCCCTATTGTGAAAATGTCTCCATTCTTAAAGTATTTTGCACCCACTTCTCTGTTACATCCCCTTTGTAATATTTAAAATCCTTGGGTAGAGACTGTCTTTTTTTTTTTTACTTTCAATAACCTTACACCATACTCTACATATAATAGGGATTTAATCAATGTGTAATGAATTGAGTTGAATCGAATTGTCTGATTTTTTTTAAATGAGGAATTTGTATTAGTTAACTAATAAGCTACTTTTCCAACATTAAATCTACAATCTCATCTTTTCCTAGAAGCCTTCTTCAGTCTCTCACAATTCTAGTGCCCTCCCTCTGGTTAATTCTTTCCTATGTATTGTGCATATAGCTTGTTTTGCATATACATTTTTAGCATGTTATCTCTTCCCCCTTAGATTGTAAACTTCTTGAGGACAAGGACTCTCTTTTACCTTTTTTTAGTGCTAATCACAGTGTCTGGCATATAGTAGGTGCTTAAGTAATGTTTATTGACTGATATTTCAGAGGCAGGTTTTTCTCTAGTATGGGTTGTATAGATAGTCAGAGGGAATCTGACTATGAATTTCTGTGATTTTTGTGATTCTGTGCAGTCATTCATTTGAAGATAAAACTCACTGTAGGTATAGAAGGCTGACCCCCTTATTTCTGCCTTATCTACCACTGATGAGCTCCAAGCTACCTTATATTTTCAAATCAGTGGCATTCAATCCCTTCCTCTGACAATAGAATCTGCACCCCTTCTGTCTCATGACCCAGGGTACTGTAGGATTCTGAGAGCAGTCAAAAAGTGGTACTCTGCCTCTATCTGAGGTACGCCAAGTGTCATGTAGGCTACTGTTTCTCATTTTTATATTCCTTAGAGTCAGTGGTAAAGGGCATAATTTTAAATATTTAGAAAAGTAAAGGAGATAATTACCTCATAATAAAATGCTGACGCTTAGAATGATATTTGATATTTCCTTGCAAAGTGCTTTTAGAGGTACATTATCCATAAAATTTGATATTTGAGAAAAATAACAATTTAAATTCATAAACACATTTATTCTCAGCCTGTAATATCCTCTTTCCTTCCTCCCCTGCTGTATTCCCCTACCCCATTTCAAACCCTCCTCTATAATAATCCCTTATCTCCGTCTCTCCCAATCCAAACACTGCAGCTCTGGCTGACTACAGATAAGTGAATGTCATAAAACAAAATTTTGGGAGGAAAAGTATTAAAAGCCCAAGCTCTTCTCATCAGTATGTCTGCCTTGTACTGGCTTCCCAAGTACCTTTTTTCCCTGCTAATAAATTATAAGCAAAAAGCAAACTACATTAAAATAAATCTAAGAGTTAGTTTTCGACTCCTAAACTTTCAAGCTTCCTGACTTAGCATTAACTGCATTGAGTTTTATTATATTTCCTGTATCTGTAAAATTTCTGTATCCTGCAAACCATCTTAGACAACTAACCCCCCTCATGCATAATCGCTCAAGACCCACTCTTATATTATCATTTAAGATAGTCTGAGCTCTGCTGTATCCGAGGGTTAAAGCATAATCTGGGACTTTTTTGGGTCTTCAGAGACATGTAGGCTGTTTTACTTTCATGGTACTGGAAAGAGTTTGGCTCATTGATTTTAATAATTCCTACAGGTTTTAACCTGCTTGCATAGAAGAGAAGTAACCCACAGAAACGGCCACAACCCTGACGTCTATAAACATGATTTGCCCCAGAGAAAAATTCTAGGCAAAGTTAGCTAAAGCAATTTGGAACTTAGAATATGATGCTGATTCTCATCTTGGTATATAGCTTGGCAGAACTAGGGCTCGTGGGTGGAAGTAAGAGGGAAGGAGATTTTTGCTCATTATTTGGAAGAATTCTATTACTATTACATATATTTTTAAAAAATGGAATAACTTGTCCCCAGAAGTTGGCTGAAGGACCATTTATCTATAATTCTCTATTGTTAAGAGGATTATCTCTCAGGGAAGGGAGTGGACTAGATGGCCATAGTCCTTTCTGAGTCTGAGATTCTGTAAATCTATGGATTCTGAGTGAGTGTGTGTATGTGTGTGTGTGTGTGTGTGTGTGTGTGTATGTTAAATTCTGGAAAGAAAACAAATGTCCATTGATCAAGAAATGTTTGAACATATCCTATTACGGAAGTACAATGGAATATTATGATGCAGCAAGAACACAACACAAATGAGGAATTTAGAAGGAAAAATAAAACAAAACAATGGAAGACTTGTATGAATTGAAGCAAAATGAAGAAATCAAAATCTAAAGAGAAATACAACACAAAACTATAAAGATTCAAATGAAAATAACATTGAAAGGTAGTTTATAAATGATTAAAGGAAATGATCAGTATTTGACCGAAAGTACAGATAATGAAACATAGTTCTTTCCTCTTCCTTAGTTAAGATGTTGGTTTAACACTTTCTTTGGGGTGGGGAGGGGCTGTTATAAGGTTTGGAGGATTGGAGTTGAGGGTAATAGAAAAGGTATTAACAAATATTTATGATGTAAAAATTTTCAATGCAACTTTAAAATTTATTCTAAAACTGAAAAGAAAGTTTATCTCTGTTTTAATCAGAATTTGCTGAGTAAATGATCACACAGGAATTTTAAGGTTTACAAAATGATTTTGAAATGTTTACAAATTAAGGATAATCATAAATTAAAAGGTGATGAATAAATTACTTGTCAATAAATTATTTCAAAGAACTCTAAACATATCATTTTAAAGCCCACCCTCCAAAAAGTTTGCTCATTTATAAATTGTTACAGCAGTTATCTTAAGAGAGAATACAAGGAAATTCTATTACTTCTAACTGTGCAATGTATTTGAAAGTAATGACATTGAATTTCTTTTTAAAAATCTCTGGTCCCTAAAATATTTCCTCTTTCAGACCTGTCTTCCCTCATTAAATCTCTATTCCTGATAGCTGACTGTCTGGGCTATTTGGGATGACTAAGTCAGGACATGAAATGATTGCTAATACAACTATCCCTTGTTCTCTGGCCCTGAGGCAAGGTGTCTTTGCAAAGGAAGAACTATTCTGTGAGAATAAAACCGCCTATCACAGCCTCCTCCAGCTGTTACTTTGTTCTTCATGTCTATATCTTTCTTAAACACACACATACACACACACACACGCACAGGTGTACACATTTTCTTTTGGGAAACAATGAAAGCTATTATAAAGTCTTAAATACTTGTCCCTTATCCCTCAATGCACTTAGGCCTTAGAATCTCCTAATAAGTTAATAACTTTCATTTCAGAAAACATTCCTGGTGGGGTCTGTGAAAGGCCAGTTCATCACAAATTCAGATTCTACAGGAAAATTCACCCCTTACCATTAAGAGCAACACAAAAAATACTTGAGGAAAACTCACAGACATGCACTTTTCCCCACTGCAGCTATCCTACTAGTTAGTTCACAAGGAAGGAAGCGTGTCATTGTTCAGTCATTTCAGTTGAGTCTGGACTCTCTGTGACCCCATTTGGGGTTTTCTTGGCAAAGATATTGGAAGGGTTTGTCATTATCTTTTCCAGTTCATTTTACAGATGATGAGAAAATAGAGGCAAAAAGCTGTAGGTGACTTGAGTAGGGTCACACAGTTAGTAAGTGTGTGACTTGACAAATTTGATTTGAACTTGACATTTGAACTTGACAAAATGATTTTTCCTAACTCCAAGGCCAGCACTCTATCTACTGCACCACCTAGCTGCCCCAAAGATATATGTACTTATATGCAAATCTTCTCTTCACACAATATAAATACTGCAGTCATATCCTTCCCCTCTCCAACACACTTACTTTGCGTACTAGTGAAAAATCTGAGAATTCTTTCTTAATATCCTGGCTAAAGCCATAATCACACACACACACACACACACACACACACACACTTAAACACTCTCAGAATTATACAATGAAATGCTGTCAGAGTATGGCCTACCATCCTACGTTCTCTACTCATAGTGCTAATTGATACAGATTCTACACAACTCCCATTCCCCATCCTCCAAGCAATTGTGCTGAGTACTTCTTAAATAGTGGTAACACAAAATTAAGAAATGTCTGAAAACACAGAAAAATAAAGACATTTGTCACTGAGTCATTAGAGTATTTTGATTTACCTCTTTTTAATATCACCATTGTTATTCTGTTGCTAAATTGCTTTGAAATTTGGTTCCCTTCAAATTAATCATGTCCTTTGGCTTTGGGGCAAGTTTGGAATTCATGTCAGCCATAATCAGCATTTGCACTTAACCAGTATTAAAAACCTTAATTAGGTACTTTCAGTATAATAAATTCATTAAATCCTGAACCTGAAAGGGTTCAATAGTCAACTAAATGGATAGAAAAAAATGTTTCTTCCTTTACAGAGTGCTGGTTACAATTATAGATGAGAGTTCCAGCTATTGACATCCCATCATAACAGATGTAATTCTGTTATTAACCTTATCCATTCTTTTGCTGTCTTATCTAAATCAGATCTTATTCATTCGTCAGAGACATTTTTCAGTTCTATCTCCACAACCATTTCCTCCCTACCCATTCCAATCTCCTTATAAGGGGAAACATGTCTATGTGTTGTGAATATCTATATAGTAGGAAGTGGGATCCTGTCTCATCTGAGGAAATAAAAGAGAATATTGAGATAAGACAACTCTCATATTTCCATAACAGCTCAGAAGCTTCACTATACAATTTTAGACTATTTGATTCTCCTTCCCCAACTAAATAGAAAACTAGGGAACTCCCACCCTAAATATTACTAAAATGGGCATCTGTTGGGCAGGAGGGAGAAGCTCAGCACTACAGAGAAACAACGAAGACTAATGTGAGTAATAGATATACCCAAGAATCTGGAAATTGATATACTAGTTCTGACGCAGCCACTGATTAGCTGAACATGTCACTTAACTCATTGCTTCACTGTTTGCATCTGTTAAATGGGGATAACATCATTCGTCATGTCATTCTCTTGGAGACGTTGTGAGGCAAACTATTATTAGTTAATGTAAAGCAAAGTGATAGTGGTTAGGAAGATATTAGAAAAGGTAAAGCACCACCCCAAATTATAAACTGTCACTCATTTTTCCTCTGGAGTTCATAACTCCCATAGGAAAGGCAGAGATTAAAGGCAAGATAGAAATCATAAATTAGTTGCCCAATGTCACATAGAAATCAGGTTAAGGAAAAAAGAATGAATATTAAGAGTTATGGAAGTGTTTTTAACTTTACATATTTTAATTTCATTTTAATCAATTTTTCTTAGCATTGACCCAACCCAAGTGACAAAAAAGAAAAGAATAAGAAAAATAAAACCCATTTAACGAATATGTGGAATCAAATAAAACAAACGTGTGTATTGGCTATGACCAACAAATAAAAATCTCCTTCTTCACCTTTAATCAACCACCTCTCTGTTGGGTGACGGGAAACATGTCTTGTCACTGATCCTATGAAATCATGGTTGGTCATTCCATTGCTCAGTCGTTTTTCAAAGCTGTTTGTCTTTGTAATTGCTTCATAATATATATATATATATATATATATATATATATATATTTTTTTTTTTTTTTAGTTTTTACTTTGCTCATTTCACTTGATATCAGTCCATATATGTCTTCTCAAACTTCTCTGAATCTGTCTCTTGCCTGATTTCTTATGGTATGATCTTATGCCATCACATTCACATAATTTGTTCAGACATAATATATATATATATATATATACATATATATATATATATATATATATTAGTATGCACTGGTCCTTTGATTACCGCTTGATTGGAATTAAGATTCCAGTTCTTAAGAGTTCCATTAGACAAACATCATGTTTTAATTCAATCACCAATATTTATTATATGTGAAGTTGTCCAAAGGACTCTCCATGAACCTTGGTAACCTACTCTGATGAACTTCTGAACACCTAAATCAAGGCTAAAATTAGGCCTTAAACATGGTGACCTGCACTTGACCATCAAGAGTAATAATGAGTGCTATCATAACCTCATGTTACCTGCAAGTCTGAATTTCATCTAAAATGCCATAAACCAAGTTTCCTGCTTGTTTCACAAATATGTCATTTTAGAGGGGCTTTCAGAGAAACTCCAGAACATAAATTCTCTAAGGCAATATTATTTGCTGCCACTCTTGACTATGTCAACTAACCTATCTTACCTATCTAATCTTAAGCATTTCATCTCTAAAACTGGGCATGAGGATAGTCTTCTGGAGTCAATTATTCCTTCAAAAGAATTTAATTAGCTACTTTGTGTAAGGATTCATGCTAGGCAATGAGGAAGATAACGATAACTAAAATATGAATCTCTCTACCACTCAATTTCAATCACTCAGCCTCAGGAGGAAACTCTTTTCTGTATCCACCAAAACCACAACCACGAATCCTTCCCTTGCTTCCTCTAGAATTCTAACTCTAGTGGTAGATGTGATCTCAGAGGCTGTCCTTCATTTTATAGGTGGGGAAGTAGAGGCTCACGTAGGTTAAACGAGTTGCCCAATGTCACAAGGAATGTTTAAAGGTAGAATTTTAACCAAGATTTCAGATTCCATAACTAGGGCTGTTTCTGCTTAACTACAGACTCCTTGAACTGTTATACTCCTTATTCAGACCACAGAAATTCCCTGACTAGTGTTTCTTCCATTCTAAGTATTCAGTATTTTGCTTATGTTTTCATATTTTAGAACACTATTTCAAAATTTACCCTTCTATTCGTTACCTAGCAAACTATGGCTTGTATCAGAGCAGGGAGGGATGGAAAGAGGGAGAGAGGGAAGAAGAGAAGAAGAGAAACAGAGAGAGAAAGAGAGAGAAAGAAACATTTCAATAAAATTAAGCAATATATAAACCAAGTCTGACAGTATATGGCTTTCACCTTTGAATCCATAGAATGTGTGTCCTTCAAAGAAGTTCTCCCTTCTTGATCTTGAGTGGGACCCTAGGATTCTCTTCCTTCTACCTCTCCCCTTAACCCCCATTAACTCTAAAATTTTCATGTTTCACAGCTCTGCTTCTTGGCATTAGCAATCTAGCCAGGTGGACAGGATCACTTAACCTCTCATCAAGTATTTTCATAGATTTTTTTTTTCCTTAGGAAAGTGCTGAGCCTTCATGTCTAGTACCAAATTTTGTATATTTCAACTTAATTTGATAAATATTCATTAAGTGCCTACTATGAGCCAAGCAACACACTAAGTGCTGGTCATTAACATTGAGGAATAAAGGCACTTACAGCTCATTTGCATTTTAATTCCTTGGTATATTTCCAGAATGGACAAATACCTAAAAGTAAGATAAATATTTATAAGGTCCCCCCACCAACTGCTTAATAGATATTTTCCCCTTTTAAAGTTAAAGTTCATCTGGGGAAACTGAGGCTATTTATAAAAGCTATTTATAAAAAGAATTTGGATGATTGGTATCCTATGGAAGATGTGACTCATTGATCTCTTTTTGCTCTACCATTTTTTCCTTATGAATTTAATGCTCATTTATTATTTTCATCCTCTGAGGTACTTCCACATTCCTTACCAATTTGGGCACTTTATTTTATGAATTGCTATCCATGTCATAGTTTAGGAAAGAAGAAAAGAGTTGAGTTTCATGAGTAGGGACTGGATGCCTCCCAGGGCAGGATGCTTGGTTTAATTCACTGGCCATAGCAATCTTAGGCATCAGCCACCTCCTCTAAATTACAAGCTACTGATTTAATCATTTAAACTTTATTGGCTTATAATGAGTTCTCGAGCTGTGACTAAAGCTCAGGCTTATAAATTTAAGATTTAATTCCAGTAGCCATTTTAGGTGTCGGGTATTTTTATCATCCTAATTTTCTCAATATTTTTTAACACAGGCTGCATCATAAATATTAGAACTGTGCTTTATCCCCAAATGACTTTGAAGCCATTGAGAAAAAAAGGCTTGTATCACAATTTTAGCTGCAACTATTTATTTTTTATTTCAGGGGTTAAAAGAGGGGGTACAAATCATATATTCTGTTTACTAGGTAACTATGATCTCATAGGAAAAAAATCGTCTCCTTCTTAGTATTCAGGTTTTCCTAAAAATAATACCTTTCTTATCACTACTACTAAAAGACATTCTAAGCATTCATAAAAGTAAATTCCATTCCCACTCCTTCCATTAAATTTTCTTCAGTGACTTCAGTCCATTATAAACCTCTTTAATTCACAAAATGCATATGGTGGAAGGAATCTACAGAAACATTGCCTGGTATAATAGGAAAAAAATGAAAATAAAAATTGGCTTAGCAGTCACAATGCATGAATTCAAATCCTGACTCTTAAGTTTAGCATGTGTGAACTTGGGCAGATCATTTAATTTCCTTCAGCCTCAGTTTCTTCAAATGTAAAATGATGCTATTGGACTTGATGACCTCAGATGTCCTTTCTTACTGTAGATCAGTGGTTCTCAACCTTGCTAATGATGTCCGTGTATCTGCATGTGGGTAGACCCACCTGGAGATGGCAGAGGATCAGTGTCTCCATTCCTAAGACCATCGGAAGTATACATTTTCTGATAGCCTTAGGCGACCCCTGTGATCCCTGTGAAAGGACAGTTTGACCCCCAAAGGGATCGTGACCCCCAGGTTGTGAACTGCTGCTCTAGATCTTTGATCCTATGACTCCACACTGAAGTAGTAATTTAAAAAAAAAGAAATTCCTACTACAAAATTTCTGACAAGTGCTAGGGAACTTCCAATTGAAGGCCTCCAATGAGGAGAAACCCTACCTAATATTACATTTTATTAAGACAGTCCATTCCAGTTTGGAAAGATGTATCCTGTGTTTTTTTTCTTAAATCATCCCTCTATCTGTATTTCTGAAAAGTTTAACTATTGTTCCTCAAATATTTTCTGGACATCTTTGAGAACTGCTTTTGATTTCTGAATTGCACAAAGAAATCATCCTCACTGTTTCAAATTACACCATATTCTTCACAATAATGCCTAGCATTCATATAGTACCCTTTTGTTACCTCTTTTGATCTTCAGAAGAAGCTCATCAGGTAGATAATACTATTATCCCATTCTACAGGTAGGGGAACTGAGCATGAAAAGGTTAAGAATCTGATGCAGGGTTTGAACTTGGGCTTAACAGAACAGAGTCCTAGCCATTTTATCAACAAACTTTCTTGACCTAGTATGTTTCACTGAGACTGATTGTCATCTAATTTACCAGACTTGCTTCCTATTGACTTTGTGGCCATTATCTCCAAATCATAAAAAAAGAAAAGAAACATCTCATTCGCTTTTCTTCGTATTTAACTATGTTGCCTATAGCCAATATTATTTTATTCCCAGACCTACAAAATAGTTACTGTTTTTTCCTAGAATAATAAGCCCTCTTTAACTATCTACAAATAATTCCAGCAGGTTAATCACTTAGCTCAAGTTTTTTGCTCACAGGATGAGCAATCTAAAGACAGTACTTCACACCTATTCAAATTATTTGATATTTACAAAATAAAATACATGATAATATACAAATGGCTTTGTTGTCTCACAAAGATACTGTAAGCTCCTTAATAGAGCATATAGGTGGTACAGTGGATACAGTGTAGACCCAGAGTAAGGAAGTCTTGAAGTCAAATCTGACCTTAGATACTTACACACTGTGTATAACCTTGGTCAAATCATTTAAACTCCTTGCCTCAGTTTCTTCATCTATAAAATAGGGATAATATTTCCCAAGACTGTGATGAGGATCACATGAGAAAACAATTTTAAAGCATTTAGCTTAGTTCCTAGAATACAGTAAGCATCATATTTGAGGTTGTTACTGACAGAAAATATTTACTATTCTGTAAAGATTAGTTTAGTGAGAATTCCTTCAAGGCACTATGCTAGGACCTTGCAAAAGATGTAAATATAACATAACAGTTCGAATCAAAGTGCTTACATTCCTCCAAGGGGTACATAGTATATACTCTCAAACATTCAAATGGCTTTCCTTGTGCATCAGTATTGTCTGTCTCAGGAATACATGATACTGATCAAGTTCTGTATGATGTTCAAATACACATTGCCATATGGATAGTATACATTCATCACCTTCTTGGTATTTCCTGTCATTTCAACTGGTTAAATATTTATTAAGCAACTATGGCATGCTAGGTGCTTTGCTAAGTACTGGACACACAGAAAAGATAAAACAAACAAAACAACCTCCCTGTTCTTAAGGAGCTTACAGTCCAATGGGGAAACAGAATGTAAAAAACTCTATGAACAAGATAACTACGAGATAGATTGGAGATGCGCTCTACGAGAAAGCAGTGAGATTAAAGAATATTGGAAAAATATTCTTGTGGAAGGTGGGGCTTTAGCTGAAAGCTGAAGGAAGCCAGGAGGTAGAGCTGAGGAGGGAGAGAGACCCAGGGAGGAGGAAATGCTAGTGAAAACGTCCAGATTTGAGAGATGGAGTGTCTTGTATGGGAAACAGCAAGACATTTAGTATCGCTGGATTGCAGAGTGTGTGGAGTGCAGTAAGGTGAAATAATTCAGGAAAGGCGGATAGGATTCAGACTACAAAAGGTTCCAAAAGTTAACAACTATTTTGATAATTGCTCTGGATATAATAGGGTATCAAGTAAGTAGGGTTGGTGGTGATATGGTCAGACTTAGACTTTAAGAGGATGAATTTGATACATGAGTTAAAGAGGGACCAGAGTAGGAAGAGATCTGTGGACAGGAGAGCATCTTTGTTTTTTTTTTTTAATGTACTTTGCCTCCACGAGTGCATCATGTGTACAGATAAAGTGATGACAAGTCTATGAAAAGTAATACAAAGAGGATTAGAAAAAGCCTTGTGTAGGAGGTGATCCCAGTGGCTAATACATAGTTGTTATTTAAGAAATATTTAAATATGAAGAGTGAAGTGAGCAGAATCAAGAGAATGTGGTATACTGTAACAGCAATGTTGTTTCAAGAAAAACTTTGAGTGACTAAGTCATTTTGTCTATTATAAATAACCCAAATGAACTACAAAGGGCATATCTGCAGCCAGAGAAAGAACTGATGAATAGAGATATGTCTAGAATGATTTTTACAAATATATGCGTATACACACATACATACACATATATATGTATACCTACGTGCATACATATACATATTAGCCATCTCTGGGGCTAACCTCTGGGAGGGAGGGAAGAAATAAAAGGGGAAAAGAAACTTACATGATAACTTCATTATATATTTAAAAGGAATAGCAAGTTATATATAGTAAATTTGCAGTTTCATGAAAAATATCTTTTTTATTTTACTCTGTTATGGAAATGCTGGTTTTTATTTCATAAATTAAAAATAAAATAAATCAAAGGAAAAAGGAAATATTTAAGGTATGGTTGACTGCATTCTTCTGATGTCTGGACTGCATACAAATGGTTCTTTCACTAGTAAGCTATTGTAATAGTCCAGATATGAGGTGCTGAGCAACCGGTCCAAGAATGGTGACAGTGTCAGAAGAGTGAAGAGAGCCTATATAAGAGTTGTTGAAAAGATAGCAGATGTTGACAACAAATTAGATATGAGGATGGACAGAGCCAGTATTTGAAGAAGACATCTAAGTTGTTAATGTCAGTAACTGGGAGGATGTTGGCACCTGAAATAAGGAAGAAGTGATGATTGGAGATAGCAGTGAAAATGAGTTCAATTTTGGACATGCTGAGTTTAAGATGTCTATTGGAGTTCCAGTATAAAATATGCAAAAGGCAGGTCGTGATATGAGACTGAAGATCCAGATAGAAACGAGGGCAAGACAAATAGGCCAAGCAATCATTTGTATTGTGACGAACATATGAGTTTTGAAATGACAAAGAGGGAGAATAGGAGAGGACCCAAAATTGAGCCTTAGGAAACACCCCTATTAGCTAGCATCTATTTCTCTTCCCTTTCACAGAAAAACCCCTTGAGAAAGCAATCTCCAATCAGTGTCTCCATCTCCTTTCATCACACTCTGCAATCTTTATAATCTGCAAGCTAATCTCATTATTAAACTCCAACTGTACTATGCAAATGACCTTTGAATGGCCAAATCTAATCACCCTTTAAAAAGATCTTCCTACCTCTCTTTATTTTTACCCTTTTTTTTAAGCAGGGCAATTGGGGTTAAGTGACTTGCCCAAGATCACACAACTAGAAAGTGTTAAGTGTCTGAGGCCAGATTTGAACTCAAGTCCTTCAGACTCCAAGGCCAGTGCTCTATTCACTGCACCACCTAGTCACTCCATAACCTTCCTATTTCTTCATGAGCTTTCTTTGCTTGATCTCTCCAAGTGTTCAAAACAGTGATTCCTCCCAGTTCTCCTACCTATCTTATTGCTTGTTTTCTTTCTTCTTTGCTGGATGGATGCTCATTGGAGTGAAAGAAGAGTTGGAGGAGAAGAGAAAAGGGAGACCTCAGCAAATGACTTCAATTGTTTCTGTGAAACAGGAAGCAAAGTTTTCATTTAAAACAGTGGTGAGAGAGGAATTCAGGGAAAGTTTGAGTAGGAATGGAAGCATTTCAAAAGTTTCCTTTGTGAGTAAGATGTTGCGTTAATTTGGGAATTAGTAAATGATTGCCTCGGTATTATGTAATGTAAATAGCAGAATTTTGTGGGTAATTTTTTCCATCCTCATCCAACAGTATGTGAAAAGGAAGGAAACCAATATTTGCCACATAGTTTGCTTTGGGCTAGTCTCTAACAAATGTTTCTTTCTTATCAATGGCATTCTTCAAATGGCCCAAAGTTTTATAAAAACAAAAACGAAAATCATGTTAATAATACAGATCCCACATGTAACTTATCTTGTTTTAAATTATAACAGTTCAAGATGGCAAGAACTAGAATTTGGCTCTTTTTAAACATCACCTGCACTCTTATGAGGGTTAACTTTATGTTAAGATACTGATTAATTGAAATACATTATTAGCTATTTTTGAGGCAGACAGGTATCATGCTATCATTTTAGTCAGGGATATGCAAGTATAAATCCTTCCACAGATACATAACTAGCTGTGTGACCCTGGGCAAGTCACTTAACTTTTCTCATCCTCAGTTTCTTCAGCTACAAAGTGGGGCTAATAATAGTACTTCCCTCCAGAATTGTTATGAGGCTCAAAAGGGGAAATGTGAAATGGTTTTTAAACTTGAAAACATTGTAAATACTATTTATTATTATTATTTATTGCTGTTTGGTTGCAGTTGCTGTTATTACTTCTGCTGCCACTATTGTTGTTATATGATTTATTCTGGGGTCCAGAACATTGATATACATCTAATGTTCCGAGGAGGAAGGGCAGATTTTCACAGGAATGATTAAGAATCAGGATTGTTAGTATCAGTTTCTTCAATGGAAAAACTCACTTTCACCTTGGGGCCTATCCATGTACTAAAACACAGTAATACCCTCTTCTTCTTTTAGGAAAATATGAAGGTGGACCCATTAGGTAATTCCCCTCATTTTATGTTCAAGTGGTTATAAAGTACTATTATTTTGCCTTATTACCCATAACCACTGCAACAAGAATAGAACTGGAGGATCATTTTTGCAATCACAGGAATAGTTCCAAATGTTCAAATTCAGGATTTCTCAGTGCAGTGGTGAAGTACAAATTGAAAAAAAAAAGGAATAAAGAGACTTTTTGTAAAAATAGAAGAACAATTATCTGGAATAGTTATGGAGCAGTCCTGATTCTAGGTTAGTTGTTGATCTACAGGTTGAGGTGGGGGGAGTGGAAATAGAACAAAACATTTCTATACTACTTACCAATTATGCAGCAGGCACCGGGCTAAGTACTTTACAAATATTACCTCTTTTGATCCTGATGACAAACCTAGGGGGCTTGTGCTATTAGGATTCCCATTTTAAGGCTAAGGAAACCATTACCTTGAAGTTCCTGTGCTGTCAATTGCTTATTGTCATTCTGTGCCCGGCTGTCTTCTTTTTCTAGTCATAGAACTTTCTTTAATAGCATCTTTAGTGCTTCTGCTGGCCAAGTGGTCTTCAAAATATACTATGGCCTCTTTGCCTTTACCATGCTTTTATCTGTTACACTTCATATTTTTCAAAGTGCTTTCCATCTCCTTTCATTAAATTTTGTCTTATGTACTTTCAGAGTGCTTTCACCTCTCTCTGTCTCTGTCCCTGTCTCTCTGTCTCTATATCTGTATCTCTCTGTCTCTGTCTCTGTCTCTCTCTCTTTCTCTCTCTTTCTCTTTCTCTTTCTCTGCAGTCTTGTCTTAATTAATCTCTAACTATAGAATTTAAGGCACTAGCAAGAGCCTAGTGGGAGAAATATTTTTGTTCTATGGGAGTTTTTGAGAGCCTTAGGGAGGTGAATAATATGCCTATAGATTCACTAGATTCACTGACAGAGTCTTGAATTCACTAATGATGAACTTTGTTGGAGAAAGCTAAGATCAAATTGATCACTGAGATCAAAGCCTATTGGCTTCTCAAATGAGACATATTTTTAAAAAAAACCTATATATATTTTCCAATCAACAAAAATGATTTTTCTATCCCTCCTGCTTCCTCTTCTGCATTGAAAAGAAAAGCAGTATTATTGTAAATAGATATATGTGCATATATATGTGTGTGTGTGTATACATATATATGTATATATATATAGAGAGAGAGAGAGAGAGAAAGAGAGAGAGAGACAGAGACAAGCAAAGCAAAGCTTTCCCTAGTCATATCCAAAATATTTATGTTTCCATCTGTACTTTAAAGCTATCATCTCTTTCTCAGGACATGGTTAGCATGCATTAGCATCAATGGAATCAGGATTGATCATTGTATTGCTCAGATTTCTTAACTCTATCAAAGTTGTTTTTGTTAATATTGTAGAGACTATTCTCTTGTTTCTCTCTTCAGTATGTATGAATATATATTCTAGAACTGATAAGAAGCTTAGATTCTTTGATAATCTTTTCTCCATAAATACCCCCTCAAATCAAGAAAGTGGGATCCATGTGGAACTCAGTTAACTGTAACATCCTTGCAAAAGGGACAAAATGATGCAGCAGAAAGACTCCTTAGCTTGTAGGGTAACAGTGTAGGTTCAACTCCCTGTGAACCTGGGCAAGCAATTAACCTCTCTGGGCTTCAGTTTGCTCACTTGCAAAATGAGGTTGTTGAAAAAGAAGATTTCTGAAGTGTCTTCCAACTCTATATGTAGAACTTCATTGTATCCAAATGGGCAACTTCCCTGAGGATCTGTCATACTGGGAAAATGGCATTCCCTCTGTGTTGATTTAGTGGAAAAGAGCAAGAGAGCTGGGTTAAAAAGATCTAAAAGGGCAAGAAAGGACTTGATTTCCAGAAATCTTTACTGACCTGGCTTTCAGTCCTATACAAACAAAAAGCTTTAATAGATTCACTGCCCAGAAGATCCAGTCTAAAGAGGCCAAGAGAAATGACTAGTGAATGTCATTGGAGACATTGGAGCTGGAAAGAGTTGGAGAGAGTCAGAGAGAGAGAGACAGAGAGAGACAGACAGACGAGAGATAGAGACAGGGAGAGACAGACAGAGATAGAGACAGAGACAGAGACAGACAGATAAACAGAGATAGAAATTGAGACAGAGAGCAGAGAGACAGAGACAAGAGACACAAAGAAAGACCCAGATAGAGAGACAGAGACTGAGAGAGACAGAGATTTTGAGACAGAGACAGAGACAAAAGACTTTGGGGGATTTATTTTCAATATTTTCAATTAGCCATAGAAATGTTTTGTTTATGTGTTTGTTTTGTGTAAATGAAATAGCTGAGAAAGGGTAGGAAGAATTAGGGTAAAAAAAAAAGTCAATGTGCTAAAATTGAAACCAAATTCTAAAATCAAATATTGCCACTATCACAGAATTAAGGCAGGGACAAGACAGTCCTTAAACCAGTCCAAAACAAATTAGCTCAGCTCAGATGGGCAAAAGCCTATCCTAGAAATCCATTCAGTACATCCCTAAGGCAGCTCAAAAGGAACAAAACACTAAGAAGAGCCCTTAGGATATAAAAACACTAACACTCCATGACAGTGCCGCAGGCAAACACAGATAACATGAGATGCCCTGACCTGTTCAGTCCTTACCTAACAGCTTTTAACCAGTAGTATTCAAAAATCCTCTAGTGAGGCTGTCTCTGTTATGATACCAGGAATATAAAATCTGAAACAAAAGAGACCTCTTTCAGGGGTGGGGAACCTGAAGCCTTGAGGCCACACGTGGCCTTCTAGGTCCTCTATTTGGGTTGAGTCAAAGGGCCAGCCTTGAAGACCTAGAGGGCCACATTGTGCTTCCAGGTTTCAGAGTCCCCACCCCTGGAAGACTATCTCAACCTGAGCCCTGGTTCAACCTCCTCTACACACTCCTGGCAGTGGTCATCTGAGCTTTGCTGAAGATCTCTTGTGAGGAGGAACCCAATATCCAGCTGTATTTAGACAGATTTGTTAGGATTTTTTTTGCTATTTGTTTTTCCTTAAGGACTTTCATCCCTGACAGATGGACAGCTACAGGCTTGAGGATACCTGTAAATAATCTCCAAGATCTGGATCTACAATTGATTTGACACATATCAAGCTAAACCAACCTGTTCTACAGTTAACAGGTTCACAAAAAACCCTTAAAACATAGAACAAATTTATTATAAGGCATGTAAAGAACAGAAAGTGGACTTGCTTCTGAGCCCTACTAGCAAGGGAACAAAATCATTTATCTCTCTCTCTCTTTTTTTCCCCCCCAGAATGTTGTTCCCCATACAGTCAAAAGAAAACACAGCAATAAGCAAAATAAAAGGAGTCCCTTATTTCTGTCATTCTCTTCCCTTCTGGCATCAGAGTCCCTTCCTCCTCTCCCCTCAATCAGTCATTGTCATCCTGAATCCCAGTCACACTCACCTTTTCAGAGCTGTCATTTTTAGAGGATGATTGTGCATCACCTGGCTTGGCTCTGGGTCTCCTCACCCCTGTCTAGAAGCTGCTCCTAGGTTAAATTCTTCATCACTCCCATTCTAAATTCCCCCTTCTGCTCTTCATAATCATTCTTCCAAGAACAACCTTCCCTCCTCTTTACACACTCAGCCTGAGAAAGATTCCTTTCTTCCATAACCCCTTAAGTCATTTACACTAATAATAACAAACATTAACATTTATATAGTAACTACTATTTGCCTGTCACCGTGATATGTATGTGATACTTTACAATAGTATATTACTTGATCCTCACCACAGCCTTTGGAGGTAGGGATTATTATTATTCCCATTTTACAGATGATTAAACAAAGACAGAGTTTAAGTGACTTGCCTAGAATCACGCGGATGTAAGACTCAAAGGCAGTATTTGAAGGCAGGTTTTCCTAAATCCAGACCGTGTGCTCTATCCACTGTGTTATCTAGCTGCCTTATAATATTATTATAACATTGATGCTACATTTACATTAAGCCCATATCTGTTTTTCTGCAACTTCCATCCCCATTCCCCTGAGTTTTGCCTTTTGAGTACAACCAGAAAAAAAATCTATCTTCCCCAATACTGCCTTTCAAATACTCAAGGACATGCCATGTGCTTCCCAACTTTTCCTTCAAATTAAGCATTCTTAGTTCCTTACACTAATATTGATAGTGTTTGATCATAATATTCTTCACTCACTTAGTTGCCCCTCTCCCTCAGATATTCTGCAGCCTATATTAATGTATTTCCAAGTATCTGGTGTGAAAAAAAAACATGATACTCTGTAGTTGTTCAGCTGTTTCAGTTTAACCTGATTCTTCATGGTCACATTTGGGGTTTTCTTGGCAAAGAACTAGGCTAGCTCATTATTTCCTTCTCTGGTGCATTTTACAAATGAGGAAACTGAGGCAAACAGGGTTAAGTAACTTGCCCAGGGTGACACAGCTAGCAAGTATCTGAGGCTGGATTTGAACTCAAGAAGATGAGTCTTCCTGACTCCAGGCTTGGCACTCTATTCACTGTGCCACCTACCTGCCCATGATATTTTAACTATGTTCTAACCGTGACAATATACATCGGGAATGGGGGAGGAGGGGCAAGCATACCTCTCATATTCTGAATACTGTGACTCTTCATGGCACCGTTTCATTAATGCCATTCCACTGAGTTCCAAGAACCTCCACTACAACAGCCATCAGCAGCATTTTCCAGATATAGTTTGATTTCTTTTCCTTTTTTCTTGCTAAACACTCAGAATATACAGCTTAAAAATCAATGCCAAGTGGCTGTAGAGTAGATGCATATAATGATTTTGCTATTGTCAAATCACACTGGGAGGAATACTTTCATCATTGAGCAACACAGTAATGTGACACTGACCCTAGCGTTCTCTATGTGCTACAGGCCACATGATCCCCAGTAAAGAGGCAGAATCTATGCTCCAGTTTCAGACTTTCTAGGAGAAACTAGAATAGCAAATATGAACACAATTGAATGAAAAAAAAACAGATCAGAAGCTAAAATGTTACTGTCTCTCTGGTATATTTTATTACTGATAATAATTGCAATTAACATTTATATGATACTTGAAGGCCTGCAGATGGCTTTACAGTTATTATCTCATTTTTACAATACCCCTGAGAGGTAGGTATTGTTGCTATTATTATCCTGTTACAATGTAGGTATTGTTGCTGTTGTTATTTCCATTTTAAAGATGAGGCAGAGAAGTCAAATGACTTGCCCAGGGTCGTATACCTCTGATTTTCTGAGGCTGACTCCAGGTTGAAAGCCCTCTTCACTATGACACCTGACTGCCTGTATGTTTTCACCCAAGTCTGAATGGAGAAGACCATACAGAGTAAGTTTCTAGGTATCAAGTAGGCAACATAAGGAGCATTATTATCTTTTTTTTAATGTAAATTTTAATTTATTTCTTGGTTATATCATTCATTTCCACAAGGTTTTGAGTTACAAATTTTCTCCCCTTTTTGTCCCTACCCCCAGCCCAGAACACTGATCCCACTGTAAGAACCCTCCCACAATCTGTTCCC
>CM053598.1:53630621-53671482 GCA_028646575.1 Pseudocheirus occidentalis | reverse complement strand
AAGCAGGCCTGTGGGGGCCGCTGTGGCTCTCAGACGTTCCTGCTGCTACAGCCGCCTCGCACTGCTTCCTTGCCCTGGGAGCAGTTTGGCCGGACCTGCTCTTCTCCTCCCCAGTTACCAAAATCCACTGACCTTTCTCTTAGTCTTTTTTTCTTCTGGCCTGATAGATGTGGTAACTGTGCCTCCAGTGCAGCAGATCTGCTCTCATATAGCCGTGGTTCCCTGCCCGATGCCCCAGGGCTTGACCCAGCCCGGTTTTGGCTGTGGGTCCCAGACTGCTGGGAAGAGCCCCCCTGCTGCGCTGCCTGTAGCAACAGATGTGCTTTCTGTCTTGTGGAGAGTTTTGGAGCTTGAAAATCTGTTTAGCGTCCCATTTTATGAGTTTTTTAGCGTGTTTGTGTGGGAGCTGTGGTGCTTTACTGCTTCTACACCGCCATCTTGGCTCCACCCCCCAGGAGCATTATTTTCAAAACACTATGGATTCCAATGTGATATGCTGATGAAAACTACTATTTTAGGAAAGGCATTTTGCCTTTTGCATCTCAGTTTCCTCATTTGTAAAATTAATGGCTTGACCAAATAATTTTATTTGATCATGGGCCCATTTGACATTCTGACAAAGTCAAAGAACCTGTTCTCATAATAAAGCATTTAAAGTTCTAAAATAAAAAGCATAGAATGAAAAAGAAGATAATTATATTTAAATACAGTTATAGGAGTGGCTAGGTGGCACAGTGAATAGAGCAGCTGCCCTCGAGTCTGGAGGACTGAGTTCAAATCTGGCCACAGATACTTAACACTTACTAGCCATGTGAACTTAGGCAAGTCACTTAACCCCAATTTCTCTGCCCTCCCCCTCCAAAAAGTAAAAAAAAATACAGTTATCAAAATATTACTTTAAAGTAAGTTTACATACCTCAAGTTAACAACCTTTCTATTAGATCATACCTAAGGAATCTTTTAAAAGGTTCTTGAATTTATGAGCTTAGCTTTGTTTTTAAAAGTCCTCTAAGTTCATCAAATTCTTTAGTCTTAGGTGAAAAGAGGACAACAGCAGAACAGTTAGTACCATATATCTATGTCAAAGAGATTGCTAGGGACGCAGTATGTTTCTATTCACTGCTATTTATTCAGTTGCTTCAAACTCAAAGTAAGACTCCTTTATGTGAGTATCCCTTGGTGACAGACACTGAATTTCCCAACATGACCCAAAGCCTTGACAGCTTTCAAGCTGGAGAGGCTCCATTTTCTGGAGCTGTCTAGCATCATAATGATTCTTTTCTCAACATCTCAAAAGGTATTTATCAGGTAGAAATAAGAGGTAAAGAGAAATCAAGTATTCATATAACTGTACTTTTACTGCTATAAATCTATTTTGGAAAAAATAAACCCCATCTGAAAAAGTACTGCAGAGCAAAACTAGGAGTGCAAAATAATCAGTCAATAATGAAATATTTATCAAGAGCTTGCTATATGTCAGGCACTCTAGGGAATACAAAAAGAGGCAAAAAACAGGCCCTGAACTCAGGAGGCTCACAGTCTAATGAGGGAGAAGGCAAATACAAACACACACACACACACACACACACACACACACACACGTTAGATTTATGATAAGTAGGAAACAATTGACAAAGGGAAGGTACTAGAATTAAGAGCGATTGGGAATAGCTTCCCGCAGAAAATGAGATTTATTTGGGATTTCATGGGCCTTAAGTTGTGGCTCTGCCCTTCTTTAGCTCTCCTTTCTTCCAATAGTTTCCCACCCTTGATGCTCCTGTTCCCGTCCTTGAACTGGCCTGGCCCACCATTGTTTATGGTCTCCAGGTAGCCTGAGCAACTTCCCTCCCTTTATCTCTAATTATTGGAGACCAACCTCATCTGATCCCATCTGGACCCCTGAAGATCCTCCCTAAACTCATTACTGGAGTCTGACCTCATCTGACTCCTCCTGAAGACCCTCCCCAAACTCCTCCTCTAGACCACCCCTAGATTCCTCCCACAACCTTTCTGTATATAGGATCCCATCTTTCCCCCATGTGGTGTGAGAGCGCCACGGAATGCCCTAGCTTAGACTTACTCTGTGAGAGCTCCATAGAATGGCTTAGCACAGACTTATTCTGTGACAGACTTAATCTGTCCTGCTTGCCCAATGCAAACATCACAGATACTTAGGCTCCTTAAGAGTCTACTCAATATGGCAAACTTTCAATAAACTTTGCTTTTCTTTGGCTGAGAAGACTTGAGTTGAATTTTTTCAGCAGGACTCGGTATGTTGGTATTTTGGGGTCTCAGGCAGCCCTAACCCTCTTTGTGGGTAACTTTTTCATGCTAATGTTGGCCAGTTATCATAAGCAGCCAAAAACTCAAAATGAAGAGGATTTCTCACTACTTGGAATTAGGAAGGGGTGAGAGAGGAGTAATGCCTCTGAATTTAGCAGGGTTAGGAATCTAGCTGGACGTGAAATACTATGAAGATCAACATTCCCTGATTATGAAGTCCTATAAAGTTGGACACAAGCTTCATATGCACATTTGTTCTCTATTACTCCTATCTGAGCCTATCTGGGCTCCATAAAGGATTTAGATCATCCCAAATTTCTTCTGAATTGACCCTGACCTCACAAAGCTATGAGAGAGGGAAGCTTGGGAATTTGAACAGTAGCTTTTGCTGATTGGTTTAGTGATCTGTACAGACACATTCCTAAAATCAGTGTCTGTTCACGTTCAATCTTCTGACTTGTCTACCAATCTTCTGGCTCACATTTCTAAGTACTAGACCATTCTACCTGGCTATCTGCCATCACCTCAAGCTTAAAATGCTTTTAAAAATATTTTATATTTCCTTCAATATAAGTCTCTTTTTTCAGACTTCCTCATCTCTGCCAGTGGCATTACTGCCTCCTAACCCTGGAGTCAAATTTGGTCCCTCCTTCTCCTTTACCCACTACATTAAAATGATTGCTAAGTTTTCTTAACCCTACCTCTTATATCCACCACCTCTCGACCATTTCCACTCCCAGTGACCTAGTTCATGTTTTCATTAACTCTCTTGGGAGAGTTAATAGTCTCTTAAGAGGTCACCTTGATTCCAACCTCTTTCCCCTTCAATTCATATTTAATGCAACTGACAAAATACATTTTGCTAATGCACAGCCCTGCTCATATCAATGTGATGACCAAAATTAGGTAGTGGCTCCTGTCTCTGCTGGAAAAAATATAGACTCCTTATACTGGAGGCTCTCAACCTGTGGGTTGCAACCCCTTTGGGGGTCAAACAGAGTCACCTAAGATCCGCAGAAAACATATATTTCCAATGGTCTTAGTAATGGAGATGGAGATACCACTCCTCTATCTCTGAAAAGGTCTGCCCATATGCACATATGCCCACATGCAAGGATTAAAGGATGGAGGCATTAGGAAGGTTGAGAACCACTGCCTTAGACAAACATTTGAAGTTCTCCCCACCAAGGCATCATGCTTTATCAACCTTATCTTACTTCCTCCCCCATACCGATGATGCCCCAAATAACATGTACTGCTTTCTGTGCATGCTCCATCATTTTCCTTCTCTGCCTTTTGTTCTTAATATTGTTCCCTCTGTCTAGAATGACCTGTCTTCCTCTCCTCTTCATTTCAGGCTGTTAATGTCCTACATATGTAATGCCAAGCAAAGGCAACTTCCAAGATTCAGATTACCAGCATAGTAAACTCCATTTATTCAGCAAAACATTCACAGGACAGAGAAAGTCAAAATACAGTGGAAGTCATTCATTTAGCAAGTAAGTTCTCAATTCAATTGCAAAGTACCAAGGTCCGGGTATCCCACCCCTGGATTAGTAGTCAAGGCAGCCCACTCCTGGGCAGTACATTCATTTGATCTCTTCTCAAATGGAGAATATTTCCAATCATAAACAGAGTTCATTCACTTAGGCAATCACAGAACACAAAAAGGCCAGAGGTTTCCCACCCCTGGATACTACTGAATTAAAATGCCATCCATGAACACCAAGCACTTTCTCAAAAGGTCATCCACCCTTAAGTTACAACAAGGTTAAAGATATCATCTCAGCATTGAAAACTCAAGGAAAGGCCCTTCTTTCATCAGATCCATTGCCGGTGTCCTCATCAAGTCATTCTCTGCCTATAAAACAGTCCCAGAACCCCTGAAAACATCAGCAAGGCCCTCTTCCAGGATTTCTGTCAACATACCACAAGAAAATCCTCCTTCAGGGCTTCTGAACCAACAGCAAGGTTCCAAAACCTCAACAACAGCAGCACTGCCCTTCACCATCAGGTGAATCTGGCAAAACAATGTCAAAACAGACAAAATACTAGCATCACAGCCATGTCTCCTCAGTTGTTAGCAGCTGTGATAACCAGTTCTCAAAAGTTCTCGGCAGCTCCAAAGGGACCTCAGCAGCCTTTCTCTCAGCAACTCAGGCTCCAGGATCCTGGATGCTGCTCTCCAAAAGTCCTTCTGGCCTTCTCTCAGCTTGGCCCTCTCTCCCAATTCACAGCTCCTCCCAGTTCAGCCCTGTCTCTTCACGTCAACAAGTCCATCCCATAAGTGGTATTCAAAAGCTCTGGGTTTTAATACTGAAGCCAAAAACCTAGCCAACACAGGGGGAAGCTCCAAATTTCATTACTACTACAACATAGTAAAAAGAAAGTTGGCTTTACAATCAAGAAGACCTGGGTTTGAATCCCACCTGCAACTACACGTTTGGGTAAGTTATTCAAACTTTTTGAGCCACAGACTCATCACCTGAAATCAGGTTACGGATACTTGTATCACCTACTGTATAGATGTTTTTTGGTTTTTGTTGTTTGTTTGTTTGTTTTAGTGGGGCGGGTAGACAATGACAGGGCAGATAGTTGGCACAATGGATAGATCACAAGGCTTGGAGTCAAGAGAATCTGATTTCAGAAACTTATTGTGTGACCCTGAGCAAGTCACTTGGTCCTGTTTGCCTCAGTTTGCTCATCTGTAAAATAAACTGGATAAGGAAATGGCAAATCACTCCAGTATCTTTGCTGAGAAAACTTCCAACAGGGTGACAAAGAGTTGGACACAACAAATGAAATGACAGACCTGTGATTTTATGGATTTAGAGAGACTCTAATAAGGAATTTACATAAATGCAAATCAGTACCTCCTCTGTAACTTATGATCTAACAGGGTCATCTTGACTACAAAGAGAACAAGTCACTTGCCCAAGTATGCGTCAGATGAGGGTCTTGAACCCAAGTCTCCCGACTGTGAAACCATAGGGTTTCATAGACTCAAATAAGATAAGATCTGTAAAATGCTTTGCAAACCTTTAAAATATTAACTATATGCAGTTCAGTTATTATTATTATTTTCAAGACAAATTTTAAATGACATCTCTTACCTGAGGCCCAAAATGCCCAAATTGTTTCCGTCGCTGTATCCTTACTGTCTTATCACTGCAAACTTCGCATGCCCTACACTTATACTAATGCAGGGAGAGCGAATCTGCACCCTCGATTGAGGTCATGTGTGGTCTCTGGGCCGCAGATTCCCCACATTGCTGTTTAAATTTGTGCTGTATTTATTACTCTTCATTCCCCATCCCACTAAATAGATTGTAAACACCTTGAAAATAAGGATCAAGTGTTATTTATCATGTCTTTTCATTGCCGAATGCCCAGCACAGGTATGTAGGTATGTAATAAACATATCTGAATGTTTATGATTTCAGAAAAAGGTGTCTGGTTTACCTAAAGATATTTTCTATAATAACCTTAGCCTTTTATATGTTCTTTTGCTCTGCCTATACCTCTTTTTATGTTTGCTTTCATTTAAGCAGAGCTAATCCATTTCTAAGCATCATAAGCCACACAGTTGGATGCTGTATGAATATTTTTTTCCATTTCTAGCCATGTTAATTGAAAAAAAGTACTTGGAAATGGAATTCTAAACCAAGGAACAGAAAAGTGAAATATATTGCATGATAGGACCATCTAAAATTGTTAGAATAAGCCCTGAAATGGTCATCTCAATTGCATAAATGCATAAAGTAACCAGAAAGTCAAATTTCATATTCACTGATTTCCATAGTGCCTATGACTAGAATATTGTTTCTCTTTAAAGGAGTAAATTGTACTTACTTTTCTCCAGGAAAAAACCTGCCTTTCTGAACTCCCCCTAATGCTTAGGACACAAAAAACAGCTTCCTCAATTTCTCTATTTCTGAGAAAAAAGAGATTGTGTTCTCCTTGGTGAGAGCTCCACCCATGGCACTCTATTGCATGCTGCTACATTAGGAAGGATAAGGAGACATACATTTTTGCCAGGCTAGAAGTAATCAGAATAAAATTGGCTCTCAAAAAATATATATAGTTAGACTGAGTTCTATTTATCAATTTCATTAAATAACAAGAATTTATTAAACATCTACCATGCACAACCTCTATGTTAGGAACAGGCGAGTCAAAGAGAATTTGAAATAGTTCCTGCCCTCAGTGTTGACATTGTAAGGAGGGTATCAATCTGTATACATAGAAGTAGAGGTATAAAGTGGCCCCTGAGTCTTTTTTCCCCTCTAGTTTAAACATGCCACAACTAATTTCAACTAATCTCCTTACCTCCCCCTCCCCCTCTTCCCCTCCTTCTCTCTCCTCCTTCCCTCCCTCTCTCTCTCTCTCTCTCTCTTTCTCTGTATCTCTCCCTCAATGTACACACATGATCTTGAGTGTTCTACACACATATAACACACACGTAAGCATATACACATATGTATAAAGATTCATTTGTGTCTTTATATGTATATGAATATACACACATGTGTGTATGTGTGTGTGTGCCTATGTGTAGCGTCTTTTATGTGCCACCCCAGTTGCTCCCTCTTTCATTCATTTGGCTAGACAACGTGGAATTGACAGAAAGTAGTAATTTTGAATCTCTCTTGGGTCCAGATCCTCGCTGGCTCACTTTATCACTGCCTAGCTTACCTCACTGACTCACAACAGATCTTCTTAAGTTAAAATTCAACTACCATCTGCTACTTTGGCTAAATTTATATATCCATATATAGGACTTTGAGTCCTATAGATGTACATAAATATGTGTGTATGATGTATGTAGCTGTACAATGTATATATTTGCATATGCATCTATAGTACTCAAAGTTCTTTACAATTCTGATTGGTCTTCCTCTCCAGTTTCTCAGTTTGCTTCCTAAATCACAGCAGAAATCTGAACAAAGTACTCTATAGGAAGTCTGGTAAGAGCAGAGGACAAGAGACTGCCATGTATCTATTCTAACACACGATGCTCCCTAAGGAAGCCCGAGACTGGATTAGACAATAGGAACAACGTTGTTTTTCAGGGCAATCTCCTGAGTTAGAGAGAAGAGATGCAAAGGACACTTCCTGTACCACTTACATACTGTTCTGTCCAAAATTCCCTTTCAGTATGGTATTTTGCCTTCATGTGTCAATATCTGGGGCGTATGTAGACCAGAACCTCTCATGTCTTTGAAATGGTTGTAAAAGTAAACCATTCTCAAAATTTCTAATTGGTCTTGATATGACTTTGAACCCGATGATGATTGGTTCCTGGTCTTCCTTTTTGTCTGTCATGTTCAGGTCAGAATGCTTCTCTTTTCATCAGGTAAAAATAGCTACAATTTATATAGTACTTTGCATTTTATGTATATGATCTGACTTAATAATTGACTCAGAATTTTGCCATACTCTTGTCTCATACTTCTTAAACGTGGCTAGGAATACTGGCATTGGCAAGTCATCAATGTGGTTCATTTTTGTTTCCAGAACTCTCCTACTTTTCAATATCTCTGTCTAGATTGCTTCCTTGACTCACATGAGATTTTGTTAAACCAAAATTTAACAGTCATTAGCTTTTGTCTGATGCTGTGGGGCAGGTTAACCCCTTTACTCTCTTATGTTAGAATTTAAGCTGATTTGTTTTCTAGCTGAGAGGAATATAATGAGAGAGCGAAAGTCTATCAGAGACAGAAAAAAAGCATGTCCTAATAATAAGACAAAGATTTGAAGATGCAATTTCTGGGAATAAAAAGTAAACATTGAAAAGTGGTTTGAAATACATTTGGACAGTCTGGTATAACATTATTAAATTCAGATAAAGAGTTCTTAGTGTTTTTAAATAGGGGACCTATTTGTCAGTCAGCTGATACCTGTTCTCAGAACAGTGTGTTTAAATGTCTAAAAACTGCATGAAAACATATTCATATACATACACACATATAAATATACATGCATGTATACACATATATACAAGCATATATCTAAATATATAATGTAATATACAACACATTATATTATGCAGTATATTATATATGTGTGTGCATGTGTGTATATGCAAATATATATGTACACACATATGTATATATATATATATATATATGTGTATGTACATGAAAGATGTCACCTGGATTAAGAAACCCTGATCTAGAGCTGGCATTGTTACTGTCTCTTGACAGCAACAATCTAAATATTATATTTTTCTTTAAAAAAAATCAACACGAGTTGAATGGAATGGAAATAAAACAATTAAAAACCAGTGAAAGTGAGTTTAAATTCAAGGTACCTATGGAAATATATTTTCTCAGTGAGTTTAAGTCCCCATAATCAGGATGGTAGATATAAACACAAGCACACACACACACACACACACACACATCTGAGCATGAAAGAACTATTAGAAGTCATTGCTGAGCTCCAGTAAATGACCTTTAAATGATCAAGAAGAACAGAAAGCACTCTAAAGGATGAGTGAAAGAAAGACTAATGTTGCAAAACTTTGCTTTTAAAAAGAGAGAACAGTCTACAAACTGCAAGCTAATGAGCTTAATTGTCTGTAGTTCTGGAATACATTATTAAAAAGAGTATTTGTAAGCAACTGTAAAGAAAAACAGTGATCACTATGAATCAGCATAACTGCATCAAAAACAAGTCAGGCTATACTGAAATTTAGTCCTTTTTTGGATGAGGAAATTATAATAGTAGATGAGGGGAATGTTGTCAGCCAAGGTTCTCTAGATCTTATGATTGATGCTGTTTATTAAAGCTGAAGGTAATACCCAACTAGGAAGGATGTGTAATACATTGGCTAAAGAGTCAGAAACACAGTAGTTGCTATAATGAGGCAAGAATAATGAGATACTTAAGAAACAAATGTAAATATGTGTTTGTGGATTCAAACAACCACTTTTCCAGTATAAACGGTAGAAATGTAACTGGATGATGAGAGTGCATTTATGATAGTCTCAAATATTAATGAAATCTAAGGGAAAGCTCCAGTATGAGACAAGTAATATAACTCTACTGTGTGTTGATTAGATCATGTGCATTTAGTTTTTGGCATCACATTTTATAATGGATATTTGTTAGCTAGGTACTATGAAGAGGAAGGTCACCTGGATTGGACAGTGATGGTTGTGCCAAATACAGGGATCAGTTGAAAGAACTAGATTTGGCTAGTTTGAGCAAAAAGTGCTACCTGGCGTATGAAAATTATTGTCTAGAACCTTCATGGCTTTTTTTGGAAGAGGGTTTATATTAATTCTGTTGTTCTCCAGAAAGTAGAAATTGAATCAATGGGTAGACATTGAAGATAGATAGCAATAGTCTTGATGCAAAACAAAACAAAACCTTCCTAACAATTAGAACCTTCCCAAAATGAAGTGGATTGCTTTGATTAGTGGTTTGGGATTCTTCCCTATCATTAGAAGATTTCAGGTGAAGAACCATTGACTATTGGTAATCAGGTAAAGTGGATTCTTGTTTGGATGTCTAGCTGTCTGACTAGTTATCTTCTGATGTCTATTTCATTTCTGAAACCCTATGATTCTGTGCTCATGCAATCTTCTGAAACTTTAATACTGTTGTAACTGCTCTTTTATTTTGCATTATGCTCATCATTTTTCACTTTGTACCTGTAATTATCTTGTCTTAGTCAATAACTCTCTTCAGTTCCTCTATTGAAAGTCAAAGAAAGAGTATATATTTTCAGTTTTACCTCTGACTGTGAGTCAAACCCCCAAGAAAGGTTTATTTAACATCCTCCTTCCTTCAATGGAATCTCAGAGTGTGTGTGTGCTATTATGGTAGAAATGTCCACAATTCAGTTAATGTGTTTCCTTGATCCTTTCTATAGTTTTGAAAAAGACACATTCTAAGAAAATACCAATCCTACTCCTTATTAAATTTTCCTGTGCATCAGACAGATCCACCTAGAACCTAGTAGATTTGTTTTTCAGTCTTTTCTGTTATTCTCACATATATAGGTCTTGCAAAATCCCTACAATCCATAATGTTTTTCTCTATCCTTATTTAGGCAATGGACCAATGATTTACATCAACCACTTAAACTATTTAAGCTTTAGTTTAGCCATGAAAAAATATAGCTCATGATACCTTACTTCTGTATTTGCATTGGGTTTCTTTTGGCGTGCATTTGGTTGCTTAGAAAGGATTTTGGGTTTCTCTTGTAAAGTGACCCTGCATTTTTAACACTTTAGTACTTGTAGAAACACTCATCTTATAATTGAGCTGAAAAATATTGGCTTCCCCAAATGCTGAGTCCTCAAGTAGATAAACCACAAAAGTCAAAATCAAGATGACACCATATTGAAGGAATAGATGACCTACCGCTAAATATCAGAGCATGGCCATCATTTTTGACATGTATTTGAATTTACAGGGAGAACTCAAACAACATGCTAGGTACTGTGCTTGGTACCAGTGGTTGTTATTAAATAATACAACCCTGTCTTTCCTTCTTCTAATAGTTTTAGAGTTCTGCTTCCTTCATCCAAAATTCTCTGATAACATGAAAGTGAAAACTAATAAAAATAATCACATGTATACAGTAAAAAAAATCATCTAGTCAAACTTGAGCATCATTTAACTTTTCAACATTTCTTCCCTTAATAGTTGTAATTTCTCAGCCAGTTCAGTATTTTATGCAGTCATTCATTTAGTCATTCAAAAGAGGTGATCAATTTTCTTCTAAATATCTTGACACAGGTGACCTTAACCATATAATAGTTTGAAATCTTCCTGCTCTAAGTCATCTCCATCATCATTCTAAGGTGCTAGAGCTACTAATGGTTTAAATGTAAAAGACAAGATGCTACTTAAAATACTCATAGAATCATTAAATTTAATCAATAATTTAATTTGGAAGTAATCACTCCCTACTATGTCCAAGGTCCCAAGTAAGTCAAAGTGGGGAATATACAAATTTCTCTTCCTGTTAACCATAATGTAGTTTTACATACTTGCACACACACACACAGACATACTTTGTGTGTGTTTGTGTGTGTGTGTGTGTGTGTGTGTGTGTAAATTCTAGTCTCCTCTCTCATTTCCTTCTCCAGACCTTCATACAGAAACAGTATAGTAACTTAAAATATGGGAAGAAAAATCCATAAACTGACATTTATGGATGAAAATATCAATTATGAAGAATCTAAAAGTTTATGAAATTGCAAGTACCCAAAGAAGAGACCTGTGGAAGCTCCTTTTATCCCTAAGGAAAGGAGAAAAGTGAATTTTTATTCTCTTCTTGCCTCTTCAAGTTCAGAACACTCAGGCAGGGGGTATACATCAATTGAAACCACATCAAAAACATTATGTTTTCTTACAGACAGCTAAGATTCACATCTGTTCAAACCAAATACCTCACTGATAGCTATGACAGATAGAAAGCAAAAATCAACTGAGTGAGAGACACAAAGTTTGTAAAGAAGAACAATTCTTGGGAGGTTTAGAGTAAGTAGTGCACAGCTGGAATAAAATTTATCCAGTAAACAAACCCATGGGCATTTATTTGTTCTTAGAGATAAAATTGTTTATGAGAAATAGAATACTGCAAGAAGGTTTTAAAATTTGCTGTCTGAAAAGTAAAATGGCGGTAGAGTTCCCCTAGGACACAGATGCACCAGGCAAATTTTATATACAGGAGTTCAGAAACAGTTTTCATTTTAGGAGAAAATATAACAGATTTAAGACAGCTAACAAAAAAGAATAATACTGTATATCCCTCCCCTCATTTAGGCATCTTCTAGGCTTAGCAGGAAAGAATATCATAGCTCTGATACTCAGTACAATCTCATATGTAAGTAGAAATGCCTGAAATTGGTGATCATACTGTCATTTTCCTACTTTGCATGAGGAATACATTCAGTTTAAATGAAACACTTAAAGTGAAAAAACAAACAAGTGTATGTAGGCACAGAGAAATTCAAACATCACCTCTTTTCTAGGATTCATGTTTTATGTTCACTAAGATATCCCTAGAAACTTATAATGCTTATTAGTCCCTAATTTAGCCCCATGAAGTAAGATACTGTCAGGATTAAGTGTTCTCATGAAATATACTGGCAATCAAAAAATCAGAACAAAACAAAACAACAAGAGTATAGACTTGGTGATGTGTTTGCGAAATAGAATTTGTAGGAAATAGTTAAAAGAATTGGGTTTACTTTGTTTAGAGAAGAGTCAGTTGTGATGGAATTTGAGAAGTTTTCTTATTGAATGTCTAAAGGTTTAATGCAAAAAAGACTCCATCTAGATATTTTTTATCCTTCAAATGGATAACTAGAGACATTTACTTATATTATGCATTGACTGACGGTAACAACTTTTTTTACAATAAAGATTGCCTGATGTCATAAGAAGTGGCCAAAGAAGATAATGTGATTTCTAACTCTAGAGGCTTCTAAGAGGAGCAGAGTGGACTTTTTGACAGCTAGAGGTCAGAGAAAGAAGCTAACTACATAAATAGATAGGCACCAAAAAAAGAGAGTAATTATCAAGTACTTTCTTCATGTCAAGCACCGTACTAATTTCTAGGGATACAAATAAATAAAAGCATCAAGATTGTCTCTGCTCTCAAGTAGTTTGTATTCTAATGGGGAAGATGACATATAAAGGTGTGCTAGAATGGCAAGCATTTTTAAAGCAGATACCACAAACAATAAGTCTTAATATGCATCTTTGAAATTTTAATAATAGATCATAATATACTTGGAAAGTATTCTAATAAACTATGCAACAGCAATGAAACAGAGGGCTAATCATTCTGTCACACTGATAGAAAGATTAAAGCTTCATGTCCTAAAAGGAGGAGGATGTCTAATAGACATTCTTAGAACACAACAAAAACAGGTCAATAACTATAAAAGCTGGTTCATTCTTGGAACATACAGAGATGACTTCATCAAGCAAAAGTAAATGTTGATTGTGGATATGTACCATCGGATTTGCTGAATGTAACTGAAAGAATGTTACCTTTGGATGGAGCCTGTAAGGTGGCTGTGATCTAAGAACAGAAAAGAAAGATACTCCATGGATGGAATACATACAAATTGAGCAAAGAATTTTCAACAGAGAAATGCAGAGCAAATGACTGAATCATAAAGATTTGCTTGTGTAAATGGACATAGAAATGATTATCATTCATTACCAGGTCCTTGCAGCCAGAAATCACAAATGGCTCTAGATGTTATGATCAATATATGAGGAAATGGCAAACCCCTCCAATATCTTTGCCAAGAAAACTTCAAATGGGATCACGGAGAGTCAGACCCAATGGAAACAGTATGCTACGAAATCATAGAATTTCCTCAATATATGTATGTTATAAAAATTGGACACCTACCATATCACATACTTATGGTGGAAACTCAAGATCGTTCATGGACTAGCATATGGTTGTGTAAGTACAAATACCTATACATAAATTCCCATATAACAAATACAAACCTCAAAAGGTCCTTGAAGCCTCAAACAATAAATTATACTAGAAACAGACCATTATTATGGACTTTTGGTTTTTTTATTGTCAGTATATTTCATGAGCTCCAAAACATAACATTGATCTATTAAAAAATTACCAACAAATTTAAAATATCTATTGCCATACCAAATATCCATAACCTGTAAGCTATGTGAACATGTATATGTATATATATTTAAATAAATATATATATATATATATATATATATATATTTATATTTAAATAGAGGCCTAATAGAGAACAAAATCATGTTGGAATAAGATGAAGTACTACCTGCTTCTGTAATTGTACTGAAGATACTTTCAATAAGTCTACAGATGATGAGCTTGAATCCTATTACTTTTATAGAACTAAGAACAAAAATAGTTATTTTATCAACCTCTGAAAGAGTTTGTAGAATATTAAATATAAGGAAATAATGACAGTATAGTAACTTGTGCTAGGACCGTTTCCATCTGAATCCTATTAAAAATAATTTAATGATAATAATAATAACAATAACATCACATTTAAGCAATGATACTGTAAAGTGGATACTGTGTTTGATCTCCATTTTACAAATGAAGAAACAGAGTCACAGAAAGGTTGCATTACTTGACCATGATCACATAGTTATAAAGTGATCAAGCTGGGCTTTGAACATAGTTCTTCCAGTCTCCACAGCTAGGCTTCCTTCCTGTCATGCTGCCCATACCAAGAGTAACATTAACAAGCACAAATAGACATAGACGCTCCCTTTTAAATTTACAGGAACTAGGATGAAAAGAGAAAGTTTGGAATGGTGCTGTTTGTTCCATCAATGCAAGCTCTTCTCTTGCAATAGGGCCTAGCTGTATAGAAACATTTGTTTTTGACTCAAATACTCACAAGAGAACAGGCAGAGAAGTCTGTGTTCCCTCTTTTAAGCCCTGAAATTTGCATTCTGTCAACTGCAAAATGTTCTCAAAAGGTCAAGTTCATTTCTAGCTGAGCAAACTTCAAGAGATTGCAAACTAATCACACTGTAGTCTCCTATCCCCAAGGATGGGCATTAATACTGATTGTGGTATTCAGCACTTTTGTTTCAAAATTACAGATATTTCAGCATAAAGTGTTATAGTTCTAGGCCCACTGGTATATCTGCTATGAAATGCACAGATGGGGCCTTGACCTGAATGCTACATTTGTATTGAAGTGAGGATTTTTAATGGCTGATGCTTTCAACAATTCCCTTCTAAAGATCTTCAGAAAAGACATTTGAAGTTGGGAAGAAGCAGTGGGTAGATGGAACAAAAGTATTGAGTCATGCTCGCTGGCAGGAAAATGAGGGATCTAGATCATTGAAATCACATTTCCAAAGTATTCACTACCTCCTCACATATTAAATCACCTGGTCACTTCAGTGTCAATCTATTCAATCAGGAAACTCTAAAGGGTATTCAAAGTGACTTTATTTTAGAGCCATTAAATTAACATCTATTAGCCAGAGCAGCACCTGACTCAATGTGACAGAATGGAGCATGGGGAACAGAATTTTTCAATGGCTAGTCTCAGGCATGCAGCTCTATCTACCACAAAAAAGCACATTTAATAAAAGTATATTATCTCCCTGATGATCTTAAATAGATTATGGTACCAGGAGATAGTTTTCTTTTTGTTCTAATTATTTATAGTGTCTGTGGTATTGTGATGCATACATAACATCTAATGCTGTTCAAACAAACGACAGTTTGTTTGTCATCTATGCCCCTATAGGTACTGCAGCAGGCATTATGTTCAAGCAGGGCTGACTTTACTGACAAATTGCTGCATAGCTGTAACTAGCATATTTTCCCCCACAACTTGGACAATCCAAGGAGAGAATGGATATTCTTATATCTATAAGCGATGTGAACTGAAACTATTGTAAAAAAGAGACCTTATAGAGAGCAAAATCAGGTTGGAATATAAGAATAAAGGTCTTGAGAGAGGGTTTTATTCTGATTGTATCATTCTAGTGAGGAAATATGCCCTAGGATACTGGATTACTGTTAGGATGCTGAAAGATGAACTACTTCCTGGTGTTGAGGAATAAGTACCCATAGCAAGATAAAGTCGCCCGGGGGTGTTAAGGGAAGGTAAGGAATCATAGGAACAAAGATTTAGAGCTGGAAGGGTTCTTCTAGTGTAGTCCATTTAGTCCACTCCCATTATTATATAGTTGAGGAAACTGAGCTCCTTGGAGTTTAGGTATTTTGTCCAAGATTACTCAAGTAGAATGTGACATAGGCAGGAATTGAATCCAGGTTTTCTAACTTTGAATCCAACATTCTTTTGCAATGGGCCAATGGCTCCATTGCAGATATGCCTCTGTTTACCTGCCTAAATTTCTAGTGGGATTACAGATACTCAGGTAGAGGCTTCTAACTCTCCCCACCCCCAACATACCACAATATGTCTGGCTTTGGGTTACTTATTTTTTAAATTCCTTAGGCAAGAAACCAAGAATTTCACTTGATGGTGATGAATAAGGTTTAAAGTACAGATATCCCTGGAAGGAAACTCAGTGATTTGATTCTCCACTAAATTATAAATGACTGATGTCAGAGACTTCTGTGAGAACAAGTGTTGATAGAATAGGGTGCTAGGTGCTTAAAGGAAGGATGAGAAGACGATGAGACCATCACAGATTTTATAGAGATCTATGGGATGGCAATGAAAATAACATGTCACCAACTTCACAATTTTCCTGAAGGTAAATGCTGATATGTGCTTCACATGAAAGGTTGCCTTGACTACAACAGGCAGTATGAGCCAATATTTTCCATTCCTATCTCAGGAGAGGACTTTAAGCAGAGATGTGTACACATAAACAAGTATTAATAGGGGAGCATTCCATATAGTGGGGAGAACATTGGAACTCTTGTCAGAAATCCCAGGTTTGAGCCTCAGCTCTGTCTGGCTGTGATTAAAGTACTTAGCTTCCATAGGTCTAAATTTCTTCATCCTTACAATCCAGACAGGCATAATTCCTATTGAATTCTTAGGGTTATTATGTTGAAAACATAAACAGTAAAGCCATAGATGTAATGGAAAAAGACTACTTGCATATACTAATCCTACAACAATATCACCTAATTTGCATAATTGGCATTCTTTCCCTTTCCCTTTTCCATATAAGCATTAGCATCCTATTAGGTTGCAGGTTCCTTAAGAATTCTTACCCACTTTGTTAAGTGTTACAATAAATTTTGCCACTTTTCTAAGAGTGTATGAATTCATTCAGGACAATTTTACTTTGTACCCTTATATTATGGGGTTCTAGCCCCTGTAGACTATGTCACCACCCCTCAACCATGGCACGGCCTGCTTCATATAGTTGTAAGGAAAATGCTTTCCAAACCTTAACACCATTATAACTGTGAGGTAGTAATTATAAGTGGTAGAATCAGGACACTTGGGTTCTAGTTCTGGTTCTGTCAATTATTGGGAGGATTGACCTATTGCTATGTCCTAACTGAAAAAAGTGACTCCATGTCAGACCACCGACTGACTCTTCTACGAACTGGGATGTTTCTCTGTACCCAATACTGCTAGAGTCAGCTCTATTTAGGTAATGAATGATAATAATGTTTATCTAACTTTTACCCTAGGCATGCAAATTTAGCAAAATTTTCTAATCACAATGTCCTTGTGTTCTGTAAGGTGTGGGATGAGGGAGGGGGTAATGGTCCCTAGCCTACTTGCTGATTGACTTCCATTAAAATCTCCCTCCCCACTCAGTCTCTCTGAATCTGTCCAGCAGCAACAATAAGATGCAAGGGCAAAGACCCAGAGATGTAGGCTCCAAACAGGGGTAACCATCCCACTGTGAACCCAAGCCACCATTTATATGCCTTTGAGATTGGAGGATTGGGGAGTCACATGCTTTCATGCCTCTGAGTGATAAATTGCCTTAATCAGGTACTTATGAATCTTCTTATTATCTCACCCCCGGATTTTCTCACAGTCACTACTCATGTGACTTTGGATAAGTTGCTTCACCATTTGGACCCTCAATTTTCTCATCTAGAAATACAGATTATGACAATCCTTGCACTGTGTATCTCACAGGGCTATTGTGAGGATCAAAAGAGAAGGTATATTTCAAATGTTTTATAGCCTTCGTGAGTTATGTAAAATTGAACTATTTTTATAACTTTTGCTATATGCATTGGTCATGAGTCATTTACATTGACCTTGTAAACATAAAGCTTAGATTTGGACTAAATAACCTTAGACATTGCATCCTGCCTACTGTGGTGGATGATGAACTCTTCATTCATGGCCAATCCTTTCCTAATTTGGAAGGCCTTTGAAGAGTAGTACCTAGGAATATTTATGCTCAGAGAAAGGACCTTAAAAAATCACACCAGCAGCCTAACCTGGAGCACAGGGCTTTAGGCAATGTGTGGCAGACAATATAAGAAGGAGAGACTAAGACCCTGATAGGTGGTACAAGGCAGAGGTAAGGTGAGAAGAGCTCAGTGCCATTGTATCGTCTGTTCAGATTTGAACAATTTTTTCTTATTATCTTCCTACTAAGCTCTGTAGTTTCTATCCTATTGAAAGAAAGCAAGTTTTGCTAGAGTACTCTAAATGTTTCAGGTTGGGGCAAAACCCCACTTGATTGACTCTAGTTTTGATTTTTACTATACTTTCCAAGAAGGATACTCTACAAATCTAATAGTTATTATCACTTTGCCATGACATTTTTTACCATATAATTATAATGTTACTTTCCTTGCCCTCCATCCTCAAAAAAAGAAGCAAACAAATTTTATTTTTAAAATTTTATTTATTTATATTGTTGCCAAGCTGTCTGTTAATGAGCCATAGCTTACTGCAATCAGACACGCAAGGACGTCAGAGCTGTTGGAAGTGAGACAAACCACAGGGTGAGTAAGGGAGTGTGAGGAGTCAGGCGTGAAGGTTCAGGCCCTCTTGGGCCAGCTGCCCTCTTTGGGAGCAGAAAAGACATGCCTCAGTGGCCTGACATCTAATCAGCAAATACCACAGCAGCTGTGACTTCAGGAACAGTGAACAAGAAAAACAGCCTCATATTTATAGCTGGCATATTCATATAGTGTATGAATGTTTGCCATGTTTAAAATATGGAAATGAAGAGTTAAAATATTTATGAAAGTGGATTCTGAGCATGCAATCTTGCCAAGCTAAATAGCTCAGTCATTTATTTTTGAATCTGCCTCTGATGATTAGACTGTATTTCAGGAAAAAATGCCAAACTCCAGATCTTTCCTTTGCTATATGCTAAAAAGCCCTCTAAAATAATTTTACTTTCTTTTTCAATTCAGCACAATGTAAAGCTGCTGAGATGATTTTTTTTTGGCAGGGCTGATGCCTGATTCTCAAGAAAACATGGCATATCAAAAAGGGAAGTTTCTCTCCCACTGTCTGAGAACCTGACATCTTGGTAGCATGTGAGGCCTTTCGTACACACCCCAAAATGCAGCTGAGTTTTCTCTCCATGATAATATAAACTGCATCTAATTAACGAACACAAATCACTTGTAAAACATTTGGTTACTTTGAGAACAATTACATGTTATCCAGAACATCTGAATTGTAGTATAGGCTCCACCATTAAATAGTAGTGTGACTCTGGTACAAGCATTTCTCATCTCTGTGCCTCAGTCTCTTCATTTGAAAATTTAGGAGTTTGGACTATGTCATCATCTCTAAATTTTCTTCCATCATTAAATTCATTGTTTTTGTTTGGACATACCTGACTTTTTGTGACACCATTTCGTGTTTTCCAGGCAAAGATATTGGAGTGGTTTATCATTTCCTTCTCCAGATCATTTTATAGATGAAGAAACCAAAGTAAACAGGGTTAAGTGATTCACCCAGGGTCACACATCTCGTAAGTGCCTGAGTCCAAATTTGAGCTCAAGAAGATGAGTCTTCTTGACTTCAGGTTCCTCACTCTATTCATTGCACTACCCAGCTGCCCTCTTTAAAGACTTAGCTCCTATTATCCTGATGATATTACCCTTAAAGTTCCTCATAGTTCTAAGGTTCTACAACCTGAAGAAACACTATTCTCAGTACATAATAAGCAATGTTCTGATTGGGGCTAGTCCATGCAGGTGAGTGGCTATATTGGATGATTTGAATAGCCCACAGTTCTTTGGTATGTGTTCTTTAAAGGTTCTTCTGGAAACAGGCATTTTAGCTTAAATAATGCTTGTTACCTAAAACATGTAATACGCTAGCTATCAAATACCTGAATACATTTAATTCATTGTCATCCACTTTCAGTTGGCAGAGAGCAAGGATGGTCAAGAATTAAATGCAGGACTAATAAATTTTGATGAGGGTGCGGAGCAAGTGGGAGAGGCATTGACTGAGCTTATGCCTTGGTTTGATGATGGGGCATATCAGTGAAGGGATTCTACTTATCCCAAAGGCACTAGTCAGTACTTTAGAGACTAAAAAGAGGGCATACCAAAGATCAACTTTGTCTAAGGATGGTTGAAAAATGAAAGAAGGCCAAAAAAAAGTAACACAGAAAGGAAAGTGAAGATATTCATAGGATTAGAGATTTGATGTGTGAAGTATCCTGGGAAGTCAACTAGCCTCACTATTCCTACGTTAAAGATTGAGCATAATTAATAGAAATAAGGTAACATATTTGAGTTACGTGGCCCAGGGAGGCCAAGATGGGGCAAATGAGTAGAAACAATGAAGAGGCAGATTTCATCTCAATACACAAAAATCCTTTTTATCACTTATACAAACAAATTTGTCTCCTTTTATTATTTTTAATACCTGGTAGAGAGTCAGTAGGAGAAAAATGAATATGAATACAACATTCAGGAGGAGCTGTAGAAAAATGTAATATTCCTTAAGATTCAGCCAGTCAAATTTATTTGGTACTTAACATGTACAAGACACTATGTTAGGCCCTAGGAATAGAAATTTAACAACTATAACAACTAGTATTTTTATAGTATTTTAGATTCATGCTGTGTTTTAGGAATATTTAAGGGCATTTGAGGTGGTACAGTAGATAGAGCATTGGCCCTGGACTCAGGAAGACTCAGGAACCTTCCTGAGTTCAAATCTGGATTCAGACACTTATTAGCTATGTGACAAGGGTTAGTCACTTAACCCTGTTTGTCTCAGTTTGTATCTTACCTGTAAAACTAGACAGAGAAGGAAATGGCAAAGCACTGCAATACCTTTGCCCAAAAAATCCTAAATGAGATCAAGAAGACTGAACAATATCAAAGCTGAATACTATCTCTTCCAATTTACAACAGTCCTATGAAACAGGCACTATTGTCTTTATTTTCCAAGTGAGGAAATGGAGGATGGAAAACTCAAATATCTTTCCTGTCATCACAAAGCTAGTATGAAGAGTGAGTTTCAAATTTATTTATTTCCTAATCCAAATCCAGCTGCTGTTTTGTTGTTGTTTTCTCCTATTATACCATCATACCAAACAACATATTCCCTGCTTTCAGAAAATTTACAGTCTGGAAAATAGGAACTAAGATACACTTAAGTGCAAGGACCTCCATAATCTGGTATATTTAAAAGATCAGGGGCAGCTAGGTGGTGCAATAGGTAGAGCACTGGCCCTGGAGTCAGGAGGACCTGAGTTCAAATCCAGCCTCAGACACTTGAAACACTTGCTAGTCATGTGACCTTGGGCAAGTCACTTAACCCCACTTGCCCTGCCTTCCCCCTCCAAAAGAAAAAAAAAAGATCAGAGACACAGCCTGCTGCAGGAAGTGGATATAGACATGAAATGGAAGGGATTTTTAAATAGATGCCAGGAGAGTAGAGCTGAGAGAAGCAGAGGGCACTAGAACAAAGGGAAAACTGGCCGCAGGCAAGCGCTTGTATGAGCTGCATATACCTTAGCTGGGATGGTTTGTCATTAATCTCTCCTATTTCCCCAATGTGCTTAAGCATCATAGTAAGCTCCAGGTCTTGACAGAAACCTCTCTTTAATGACTATGGTGTCTATGAGTACATCCATAACTTCAGTTAATAAGCAACACTGTCAGGATGACAGCCCTCCCTCACAATAGCAGCAAAGTTCCTTTTTGCAAATAAAGTTCCTATCATGTTTATTCCTATAGGATTTACCCCCAAAATTTCTAGCTTCCCTAGTTTGACTTCAGAACCAGAACTAGATAAACCCATACAACTTTCTGTCCTTAGAGAGTTGGGAGTAGGTTAGGTGGCTTGTTAAAGACCCATATTCTTAGTAGAGCTGATTTCCTAGATATCACTGGACTTTTAGTTTTAAGAAAGTTATGCTTGATCTATATTATATTAAATCTAAGCAATTTGTTAACTGATGGGATCAAAAGAAAGGTTAAGAAGTAATCAATGGGTTGGGGCAAATAAACACATAAGACTATCATTCAGAAGGTAATGTGGAAAGCTTATCTCAAAACACAGCCAGGCCTTACACACACACACACACACACACACACACACACACACACACACACACACACTATGAGAGATTTTTTAAAAATAAACACATAAAATATGGTGCCTTAATTCCACCCTCTGTATCCATCTATTGAAATACACTATTTTCAGCAGGTAGTACCTGTGGTGATTTCCATGCAATAAACTCCAAAGTGATGCTAACTAAAGCTGATGATCCCTGACTTAGAAAAAATCTGACTTTGAGAAACTGGCCTGGGAACTGAGCTGCCACATCACAGTAGCACAGCTTGCACTGTCATTATTTCAGTTCTCCTCAAGTAAGCTAATAGAAGACCTACATTTAATTTGCTTTCACCTTATCAAATTCCTTACTGACAAAGTCCTTTAAAGCTCAATTAATTCAGCAATATGGATTACTTACCCCAGGGAAAACATAAGCATTGCCTCTGTGTGGAAATGGAGAGTTCCCCAATGCATTCTGTTCTGAATAAACACTTGTGTTCAAGGGGAAACTTTTTTATAAAAATAAAACATTGACTTTCATCAAAGTTCATCAAAATTCACAAAACGACACTGGTAACTTCCATCTGTCATTCTTTCCCTGATTCTAATGTATCAGTGTATGTTAAGAGCATTTATGCAGGCAAATTTGCTGCACTAGATAGTATCAATTATCATATTTAAGCAAATTTAACAGGCACAATTCCATATCCAAGCTAATTTTTCCCACTTACTATATTTCATCTTCCACCTCCATGCTTTTGTTTGGGCAGTTCTCCATGCCTGAAATGCATTCCCTTTTCACATTACCTTTTGGAAATCCTTAGCTCCTTTCAAAGCTCATGTCATTTTCCATGTCTTCCACAAGTCTTCTATTGATCCACCCTATTCCTAGTGGTTAATGTTTCCCTCAACCCTAAAATGACTTTATGCTTATGTTGTCTATATTATATATTTACTTATCTATTGCTGTTCATTTGTTTCTGTTGTATCCAAACCTTAGTGACTCCATTTGGGTTTTTCTTAGCAAGGATCCTGGAATGCTTTGTTATTTCCTTCTCCAGCTCATTTTAACAGAATTGAGGCAAACAGTGTTAAGTTTCTTACCCAAGGTTACCTAGGTAGTAAGTGTCTGAGGCTAGATTTGAACTCATAAAGATGAGTCTTCCTTACTTCAGGCCCAACAGCCCATCAGCTGTGTCAGCAAGCTGCCCTTTACTCATCTGTACACTTGTTAGTTTTCTCTTACCCAAGTAGAATATAAACTTCTTGAGAAGCAGGTTTGTTCTATTTCAGTCTTTACATCTTTACTTTTCATCTTTACTAAGTGCCTTATACTTAGTGGGCATTTAATAGTGAGTTGACTTGAATCTATAAAGTCCCTTCTTGAACTGAGTCTAATCTAAATATATTGAAAAATACTACATTTCCTTTTAAATTACCTCATAGTTATCATCTACATCTTAGCCTTGGACACAAGTTTCTCAGATCTCTACCGTTTGTTTCTTACAAGTCAATCATACATAGAGAATTGCAAAAAACAAAGAACCAAACAAAAGCCCCCAAACCCATTCAAATGAAAATAGGACAAATAACATTTTTGAATTTGTGAAAGCATTATATTAAGGAAGAAAATCAAAACATAATCTGAGCAAAACATTTGTACTCTCTGGGCTAGTTTTGACAATCATATCTGCTGTGTGTTGCAGTACACTGCAGGCTATTAACTTTCACCATAACCAATAGGACTGGAGAAGAAACAAGAAAATAAACAACTGTGAGCCAAGCACGGTAGAATTTTTATGATACTAAAGCATATGTATGCATATAAAATAATAACTAAATGGCTGTTTTATTTACTCCTATCTAAATATGTTGCATCTTAGGAAGTTGACTACCTTGTCTCCTCCTTTTATAGATTTTGAGTCACATGGTAACTATTCACTCAAATACGGCATCCCAACAAAAAAGGAAAACAAATAGACAGACTTTTTCATTTCATGGGAAACCGGTTTGAGCAAATTCCTTGTTTTTCGTGGTCTGGAAAGTTTACAACGCAACTTCTATCGTTTCAGAATCCCACTCCCACTCATGGAAAGATGAAAACAGAAAAAAATGCTTATGTTTGCATATATTCCATAAATACACTAAAATCAAATAGTCAACAACAGTTTCAGTCTGTTTTTGGTTCTGTGAAAGAGTTTACAATCTGGGAGCTATACTTATGTCAGCAAAATGCTTACATTATATCTGCAATGATGTTAATTCCCTGAGACACGTGTCTTTCCCACTTCAATCTACTGCTCCTAGTTTTCTCCTTTGCAGCCAAAACACCCGAAGTCTCTATACTCTTGGACACAACAGTCCTCTACATAACTATGTTCATACACATATGCACACACACAAACCTGCTTACTCCAACTCTACTTTTCTCTGGGTTTAGCATCTTAATTCCTTCAACTGACCTTCATTTGTCACCATGGTATTGAAGCCCTGGATGAGCCTATTCTCCCTTATGTAGACAAGGGACATGGAGGCTGTGACTTTGAAGACACACGTGGCCCTCTAGGTCCTCAAGTTTGGTCTGTTGACTGAATCCAGACTTCACAGAACAGATCCCTGTAATAAAAGGATTTGTTCTGTAAAACTTGGATTCAGTCAAAAGGTCGCACCCAAGGACCCAGGGGAGCATTTGTGGTCTCAAGGCCGCTGGTTCCTCACCTCTGGTTTAGGGACTCTCTAGCTTATCAGTGACCTTCTGGAGAGTGACATGCATTACTGAAAATGATTCATTAGATGTAGGCTGATTAATGTTCAATTGGACTCTGACCTCTCTGGATTCTATAAACTTTCCTTCACTCAACACACTTTTTGAGCTATTCTCAGTGGTACCCTAACTAATATTTGTTCTATGGGCTTCTATCCCTTTTTAAGTGTGACTCTTAAAAGCATATTAACACAAAATTTTACCTGTAAACACATTCATGTAGGCTTTCTAAAGATCCACTTTAAAATTTTCAATAAGAAACACCTATTAGGCTCTCCAGGATAGACTCATCTCATGCAAAACTATGAAAAAATCTGTCTCAAACTATCATTTTTCCCCCTCAAAATATACTGTTCTGTGCTTTCATTGTTTAAATATGAATGTATATTTTCTTTCCAAATCAGTGCCTTGGGAGAAACACAAGCATAGTATAACTATTCATTTTTATGATGTTGACATTACTTAACGATTTTCTGGCTAGCTTGCTTTGAGTAAAAAATGATCTAAAGATATGCATATTAATGAGAAATGTGGACACCACATGACCATTGTTCTGATATAATTGCCATTTCCATATTGTCTCAAAGTGAAATTAAAACTACCAAAAGGAGATCTTCTAATCCCTTTGGAAATGCTAGATAAATTTCTCAAAGGGTAATTAATCTCTAGACATAGCTCTCTTTACAAAAATAAAAATTCTGTTATGAAATTGTTGAGTCTAAAGCAGTTAAAAATTTAATCTTACTATAGAAATACTAAGGATGGGGTTCTCTAAAAGGAATCTCAAAGTGAATTATTTTGTGAAATGGTAAAAGATTCAACACAGATAAATAGGCCTTGTTGACCAGTACCAATTTCTGAATGGGCTAACTCCTTTTCATAGCCAAATCTTCTTCATTGACCCAAGATATTTCTGATTTTCAACTTTTAGAATCTGATAGAGCCTTAAGTCATAGCTTAAACAATAAATATTAACATTCCTGACTAATTGAATACAGAGATCTGTGGTACTCCAATCTCTTTCCCTCTGTTTTATCTCCTGACCATGGATCAAGATACCCATTCCTCACATAGGCTTCCTCTTGTTCTCTATATACCTGCCAAGTAGACACTCCAGATCACAACAGTGTTATAAGGGAAACTTATAACTGTTGTAAGAGAAAAGAAAATCTGTAAGTTCAGAAATAATATGACCATCATCCCTGCTATCTTATAACTAGCATTATTCATTCTGATTTCATGGTCATGATTTCCCAGGTGTAGAAATAACACTATGATATATTGCCTTCATCCTAGTTAACAAGGAAATTTCATCCTTTGTATCCCAATACCACTCCCATGTCTTCATTCAATGAGTATTTTTGATCCAGGTAATTCATCTCTTTTGTAATGCTAGGCCCACTCCTTAGAAATCAGGAACTTCCTGGTCACTAATGGTCTTTTGGGTCATCCAATCATATTTGTAACTAATTCTCCAATTTCTTCTTCTACACAGCTTAGGACAATAAAAGTTAAGATAATTAGGTGAGTAGTTTTAAACAAATTACCCCTAAAATCATAAAAATTCAACTGCATAAATAATCTACCACCAAATTCATTTAATAAAAATAAAATTTAAAACAACAACAACAACAACAACAACAACAATTTTATTAATTAACTAACTGACAAATATAGAGCAGGCAAGTCAACCTGGCTGAAACAACAAAATACCTCTGGGGATAGAGAAGAGGCAGAATGTGCCAACAAAGTCAAACCACAATCACTACCTTGACTATCATCCTTCCTCAGACTCTGAGGGAGCTGGCTTAGGACCTGGGACCCAAGAGCTTCAGCTATGACAGTCAGTGTAGTGTCATTGCCCATGATCCCAGGAAATAATGCCTTTGTAGTTGCAGCCTGGCAACTGTTCCTGTAGATCCTACAGACAAAGCTACTGAAGATTCAACAAACATTCTTGCCACCAAAATTCTTAGCACTTTCAGTATCAGAATTTGATATGGTTTTGCCAGTTGAAATGGCATTAAAGATACATTCTCTTCTGCTTTCCTATTGAACCATAATGACCATGGGGAATTTCCATTAATATTTCAGAGCAAACCTTCTATATTTTCATTAAGTAGATTTTCTTTTTAGAATTGTAGAATTACTTTATGCAGTTAGTTATATTGTTCTTTTCAGATGAAAGAAGAGAGTAATTTAAGTATTGAATCGTTATGATACTTAGATATTACTGGGTTATGAACACAAGATATCACTGCATTACTAAATAGACAATATATTAAAATTCAATAAAATCTACATTCTTTCTTTTCTAACAGTTGCCATAACCTTTTAATGGCATTATAATTATTTATCACTGAAGGCTCCCTTATAGCACTGGTCATAACTTGATTTTTCCCTAATTTCTTATTTCCTAATGAAACAAGGAAGGTTTCTATTTCTTCAGTATAAGAAAACAACATATTGATATTTCATTTGAAGCCTCATAAAATTATTTTACTTAGAGAAGAGTTGTTCTTATTGATTTAATCTAACTGAATTATGCGATGACTACTGTTTATTCTAGTTAGGGAAGGAGAAACAACAACACCAGTAGTAGTGGTAGTGGTAGTGGTGGTAGTAGTAGTAGTAGTAGTAGTAGTAGTAGTAGTAGTAGTAGTAGTAGTGGTAGTGGTAGTGGTAGTGGTAGTGGTAGTAGTAGTAGTAGTAGTTGTAGTAGTAGTAGTAGTAGTAGTAGTGGTGGTGGTGGTGGTAGTAGTAGCAGTTGTAGTAATAGTAGTAGTAGTAATTATAGTAGTGGTAGTAGTAATTACTGGGTCAAAGTACATTCCATAGACCTATTGTGAAGATATCCAGTGGCCATGTAGGGGAATACCAGCAAGGATATTGTACAATGGAGGCAATCATCATCACCATCAACACCATCTATTTCTACACCATATGAAATGAATAGGTTTCATATATAGAGAGATATTTCAGGATATCTCAAAGTCTTGTTGGAACAAGGCAAGGTAAACAATATGTCCATAATACTATTTCCTACTGTAATGCTGAAGTTGTCTCAAAGTCACTTTCAGAAAATATTAGAAAAAAATTAGTTTGGGGATTGTGTGTGTGTGTGTGTGTGTGTGTTTTCCAAGTACCTGGTCCAGTGTTAGGCTCATAATGGGTATTTAGTGAATTGCTGTTGACATTGTTGACATATTGATGAGTTTACATCATGATATTCTTATTCAATTATAAAAAACAGACATTTCATTCTTTGGTGCAATATTCTGGGGAAAAACATACACAAAAGATAAATAGCAGGATCAGGACCTACTTTAGGACTTATTCTATCTAAACTCCATCAAAATGATAAGGATAGAAATAATATTAATAATAAAAGACATATTGAATAAATGACTAAATCAACATCATTTATATAGGTTTGTGATAATGATGTAGAAAAGACCAATTATTCCACAAATTGCAGAAAGCTTATCCATAAATAGCCTAGGACTGATGTCCAAACCAAATTATTCAATAAAATAATCTAAACTATATACTGTGATATATTGCATATCTATGCATATATCACATTGCAAAATTTGGAACATATGGTATTGATCACGTGACCAAAATTTCACTATTTTAAAGAAATTAATAATAAATAGACTATAATAAATCCCTATATTGAAAGTGCAGATTATCAAATATTATTGAGAATTCAGTAAATAAACACTACAGGAAAAAGAACATGTTCAGTGACAAAATCGTTTCTCATAACTACCTGAGCCTATAATGATACATTACCGTGTAATATCAACATTTTAATATGTATGGAAATTTTTGATAACCATAATCTTGAAACTAAATGAAAGAAAGGAAAGAAACAACCTATAGCTAACCAGCAGAAGAGCTCAAAGTCATGCAGAAACATAATGAAGAATAATTCATCTGTATTATTCTCTCCACTAACGGGGATGTCCTGAAGATTCCTATTCAGTCTACAGAGGACTAGTTTACGTACTAGTAGTTTTCTTTAATTACAAAACAGACATCTTATTAACCTGCACAATTGACCACAGACTAATAAATAGAATAGCAAGAGAACAGTGATTTGTCCCATTACTGTTGCTATCTAAAATCCATTGAAAATGACAAAAATGAATGAGCATGAAGCAATAATATCAGTAACATCAATAATAATACAAAATGGGGCGGCTAGGTGGCGCAGTGAATAGAGCACTGGCCCTGGAGTCAGGAGTACCTGAGTTCAAATCCAGCCTCAGACACTTAACACAAAAAAAAACTAGCCGTGTGACCTTGGGCAAGTCACTTAACCCCAACTGCCCTCCAAAAAAAAAAGCAAAAAAAAATAATAATAATACAAAATAATTACACATCATAATCTGACCTATGAACAAGAAATTGCTATTCCCTGACCTACAAATATATGTGTAATTATTGTCTCTGTCATACATGGGCATTTTAGTTGTGGAAAGGGGGAAAATAGCATTTGTGGGAACAAAGATAAAAATCAGCTAGAAAAGAAATACAGCCTCCAGATTGTCTTTTTTTTTTAATTCTTAAGCAGAGACTTATAAAGTTAAGAGGACCTGAGAGAAAACTGTGCTCCAAAAAAAAATGTGCCAGAAGAATTTGTTTGAAAATAGATCACTATCTCTGGTAATACTGACAAATGTTTTGCAATCTATCAGAGCATCTGCATGTGACTCTTCTCAGAATTTTAATGATTATAACTAGGAATTTATAAATCAAATAACTGGGAACTATGAAATGATTATGCAAAAAATATCAAGGTCACGCCTGACTGGATGTTAGATTTGCACAGTTTTACATTGTAAGGCATAATCGAGTCACTAAAGACAGGGAAACATTGATCTGAGCTATTAGGAGCAAAAGAGAAAACAGGGTGAACATAGGAGAAGAAATAAGAGAATAAGCTGAGCACGGGAAGACTCAGAAGATGCCAAGGACAAAAGATATCTAAGGAGATGAGAGAAGCTGATTCCAGGAGACAGAACACAGAAACTGACAGAAGCTGAACACATCAGACAGATAGGCTCTGCAGCCAAAGGAGAGAGCTGTTTGATTGGAATAGAGAGCTGTGCCTACTGGGAAGCAGATAGGAGAAACATAGAATGTTCTGTTACTTGAAGAACTATTTGTGCTTATTATTCTCTGGCATCTATTGTAGGCCAAGAGATGGGCAACATTTCAGGGATGCCTATTTTGCTCCTTATTGCCTTCTACAGTTTGAGAGAGGAAAGAAGGGGAAGAACAGTGAAGCTATTTTGCTTGAAGCTATACTGATATATCTTTTTACTAACTGACTAGAACACTCAAAAAGCACCCGGCAAGAGGAGCTGTGTGCTAAAAGAGCTTGACATTGCTTTGGTTTTCCTAGAGTAGCAGAGAAGTGTCTTTACCTAGCAGATTTGTGAAGACCAGAGAGGTAATAGACATCCGAGTAATATTTTTTGCCCATTTGGTACACTGTGGTGTTGACTGTTCCCTAAAGAAATCTGGGATATTAAAGTCTACTATCCAAACTAATGAGTCACTTTATGGACATGCATTTCCTTATTAATGTATCTCATTGAATGAATGATAAAGAATAAATTGCTGAATAAATGAATGATACAGTCTTTATTCAGCACTTACTGCATATAGGCATTATACATCATTGTTAGGTTTCTGCTAACTGTGTGTCCATTCTTACCTATTGACATTTTGTGCATTGGTGGGAGACAGTAATCCAGATTATGGTGTGGGCTGCGACGTGTTGCTTGTTTCTACTTTTTGCTTCAATAAAGAGCAAATTTTATGCTGGCTTTTGTTTTATTGTTTAGTAAATGTTTTATACTTAAAATTCATGGGTTGCATCCTTGTAAATCATTTTGTACAAATGGGAAGCATACCTGTGGGGGCTTAGGAACTATAGTGGTTAAGTAGTATGAATATATCCCCCCAACACACATGCATGCGCGCACATACACACACACACATCCCTGGGTTACATCATACGTCATAGTCATCCACTCTTACAAACAGAACCATAATATCTCTCTTAGATTAGACCAAAAGAGGGCAAGTGGTAGTGAATAAGCTAGAGAGAGACAGAGAGAAACAGGGAGAATGCATGTTTCATATGAGTTGCAATGCCTACAATTAGGGCATTGTGTTGCACACAAATAGGACCTGTGCCTATGATTTTGTTGGTATAGGGAATTCCCGTATTAGGAAAATCGTTCTTCCCAGGTAGTTCTTCACCATCTTTGCAATTTCTAGTCTTAGCAAGATGTTTAGAGTACTGAGGAGGTAAATGACATGCCCAGGATCACATGACATCATGGTTGAGACTTCAATCCTGGGTCTTCCTAGCTCTAAGGTTATATTTCTATTTGCTATGCAATACTACCTCCCATTACTATGCAAAACTAATATTACAATTATAAACCCATGGATATGATTGGGAATTCCACAAATAAAGTGTCTTGGAAATGGAATATTATCACAGACAAAAGTATTGCCCATGGCTTCCTGTACTATTCACCCACAAAATTTAAAGAAACTTTTAGTAGATATTTTCATAAGGAGTAAATCAACTATGTCTTATATTAATTGAGGCTGTAATGGTAATGGAATTTGGAGATGCCCCTGAATTGGCTTGGCTTTTGGGTTGAGTGTTAAAACCCAGAGCTTGTGAGTCACACTTATGGGATGGACTTGTTCACATGAAGAGACAGGGCTGAACTGGGAGGAGCCATGAGTTGGGAGAGAGGCCCAAGCCCAGAGAAGGCCAGAAGAACTTTTGGGAGAGTAATATCCAGTATCATGGAGCCTTAATTGCTGAGAGAAAGACAGCTGAGAGGCCATTGGAGCTTCCCAGGACTTTTGAGAACTGCCACTCAGAGCTGCAAAGAACTGAGGAGGCATGGTGGTGATACTGGTATTTTGTCTGTCTGTTTTGATGTTGTTTTGCCAGATTCACCTGATGGTGATGGGCAGTGCTGCTATTGTAGAGGTCCTGGAACTTGGCTGTTGGTTCAGAAGCCCTGAAGGAGAATTTTCTTGTGGTACCTTCACAGAAATCCTGGAAGAGGGCCTTGCTGATGTTTTCAGGGGTTCCGGGACTGTTCTACAGGCAGAGAGTGACTTGCTGAGCACAGTGGCTATGGCTTTGTTGAGCCTTGTCTCTCCAGGAACTGAGATTGCTGAGGGCTTGCCTTGAGGGAAGATGAAAGAATGGCTTTTCCTTGGGTTTTCCATGCTGAGATGATATCTTAACTTTGTTATGGCTTAAGGGTGGATGGCCTTTTGGGCTCTCCTGCTCCCTTTTGAGAAAGTGCTTGGTGTTAATGGATGGTATTGTAATTACTTTGTGTCCAGGGGTGGGGAACCTTTGGCATTTTTGTGCTCTGTGATTGACCAAATGAATGTGCTTTATTTATGATTTGTAACTGATCTCCTTTTGAGAACAGACTTTGACTGACTAAATGAATGTACTGCCTAGGGGTGGACTTGTGCCTGGATTGAATTGAGAACTTACTTGCTAAATGAATAAGTTATACTGTATTTTGACTTTCTCTGGTCTGTGAATGTTTGCTGAATAAATGAGGTTTGCTATGCTGGTAATCTGAACCTTGGAAGTTGCCTTTGCTTGGCATTACATTAATGTAATGGTCAGATGGTTGGAAGCCCATCTGAGGATCTGTTTCTTGGTCTGCTTGTAACTTGTGTTTGTATTATCTGAAGTTCAGGGTGCTGACTTTTCCCCTGAACTAGGTAAATGATATATGTTTGATTGATTAAAGTAAGACTGTTAACCCATTTTGAGTTGCTTTCCTTTAGAAGAGCAGATCTAAGAACCTGTGCTAGCAGCCATCATGGGTATGCTAGGGTGCTTGCTGATACAGAGGCATGTCCTGGCCCTCATCTAACTCCCATGTACATGATACAATATCTTACTTTTAATCAATACACAAACTTTTAGGAGTACCATACAACATAAAGGTCATTTATTCTAAGGCCTTAAGGTTACAAATGAGGAACTTGATCCCCAGTCTTGTCTGGGATCACAACCTGAAGAAAATGAGAGAAGGAATGAGGGGCCAGAACTTCTATTCAGATTATATTATACATAATCAATTGTGATTATAATTCCATCATTCTCACCACTGTACTACTTCTCTTCCTGATTGGAAAGGATTATTTTCCCCCTGCAACCTTCACATGCATTTTACAAATATTTTAGTATTCCCTATGCTTAATTTTCATAAAGTCAAAAGTTTCAGGAAACATTTTTACCTGTTTGTCCAGAGAATAATAAAATTGTATTGGGGAAAGCATCTAATTCCTGCTGGTATTAATAGTAATATTAAACTCTGATCAGTCTCATCTGCGAAAAAAGGATTTAGATTGGTGTTTACCTGACTCTTATTTTTCTCTCTCTCCAGTATGAAGTGATAAGAATACTTCTCCATTATTCTCAGTCTTGGAATTGATCATGACTTTGCATGGTACATAATACTAAAATTTCTCTTACAGTGCTTTTCATAAGGTAACATTGTAAAAGCCTACTAATAGCCAATATGTCAAAGGCAAGAATTTTTTTTTCTGTATGAGAGACTCTCTCTCTTTCCTAGGTAACTACTGTGACAGTAATGAAATTGGGATTCATTTGTCTAGTACCTTACACTTCATAGATGTTTACTGCATCATAAAAATAAGTGAACTTTCCGTAATATTCCTGCCATCTGTTCAGAGGAAACAGTGAAGACTTGCCTCTGCACGGCTGCTAGCTGCTTAGGCATCCTGAGGTCCCCCAAAACAAGCCATCATAGCCCAGCATGAACATGAGGCTGGGATGATAGGAGCTGCCTCTAGGACAACTACCCCCCACCCTGCCGACTCTCATGGCTCCATTACTGAAAGTAATGTTTTCTAAGATGTGGTTCAAATAGAAATGTTTGTCACTGAAGTGCTCTCTCCCTCTGTCCCTCTCTTACTTTCTATCTCTTCCTCCCTCCCTTCATCTCTTTCTCCCCTTATCTCTTCTTTCTTTCCCTTCTATCCTGACTCTCAGTCTGTCTCTCTCTTTTTTATTTATCCTATGTTTCTCTGATACCAAATGATGCTCAGGGTTATATCTCACAGCTACTGTACCCTCTCAGAAATGCATCATTCTCCTCTTTGTGTCACCTTTGGTTGAAAAAAAATACATCTGATACAAAGACTTGTAGATGAACAGCAAATGGACAGTGACAGTGTTTTCATTTTAATACATTGATTAACTTTTTATTTCAGTAATGAGCAGTAATTAGCACTAATGAAAAACAAGATAATTTACAGCCATAAATTACTAGTTCCTTCTAAGCCTTTCCACTCACCCAAATGAGATAGGGAGGATATTTTGAGACTTTTCAGGTTGGTCAATCCATCTTCCTGTCAGGTCAAGATATGTTCCAATAAGTAGAAGATACAATAGCGATTCCCTCTTTTTAGGGGGTAAATATTCTTAATTGTTGACATAAACACATGATAAGAAAGATAAAGTATTAATGTCCCCAAACTATATCCACAGCCCCTATTACCAAATTATTTCTATTGCTATCAGCAGAGCAGTATTTGCATCCCCATTGTCTGATGACAGATGTCATGTTGTGGTTTTGGCCTTAGGCCTTGCACATAGACTTGGAATGGTTTTCCAAGTAAAGAACTTAATCATCTGGAAAATCCAGATGTGAAACTGCAATAGTACCAGATAATACCCATTTGTGGGTTTCTTTTTCTTTGTAAATATTTTACATTCACTAGGTCTTATACTCCTTAAGAGTAGGGGTTATTTCATTTTGTTTTGAATCTCCAGTGACAGTAGCAGGCACATAGTAGATGCTTAACAGATGGTTATTGATTGATTGATCATGCATGAAGGCATAATAAAAGCCAATTCTGAATGTCCATATTAGTGGGCTTTATCATCCTACATTAAGGGTTTCTTTCATCATAGAATGAAACACATTTAAAAGTCACTTAATAGGTCATTTTTCAATATTTTGAGAATCTGTAATTTTGTTGGACTAGGTACTCCATCCACCAACAAAAATAGGAAACCTTATATACTATAGAAGACTTTTTTCAGCTGTTACAATTGTCTAAGCTACCACCCTTCTGTTAATAGATCTGATGATTTGCCTCCCCAAAGTTAGGTTAGTCTGAAGACAGCAAAGATATATTCCAGTGTTGAGCCATCCATAAAGCCTTTATACTTTGTTGCGTACTGCTGGAGTTCAAGTTCTGCTGTCAGAACTTTGGAGAACTTGGGGCCACTTTCATGCTAGGAGCTTATTATGAGATAAGAACAGTATTTTAATGGTGAATGCAGATTATACTTAAACAGGAATATTTTATCTATTGAAGTAGGAAAAAGTTAACATTTCCATTCAATCCTTTTCATTCCTTCTTCTGGATTGACTTGTATGACAACCATCAACATTCCAGAGATTGAAAAGGATCTCATGAAAGTCCCAATCAATTCCTTCATAATTTTGCTAAAGGGAAATATGTGAGATCATCAAAAAGGGATCTATGTTTATCACCTAGGAATATGATAGGAGATCAAAAGAGATAATAAGATTTACTCCCATGTAATGGTGAGAGAAAAGGAATTCAAAAGAACAAAAAAATACCCAATGGATTCTCTAGATAGCTGACTGGCATTTAGATAACAAAAGAACTAAACAGCCCCTGAACTTAGAAAGACAGCTCGATTCACTGTAAAGAGGGATGGAAGGGAGAAGGAAATATGCATTTATATAGCATATCCTATGTGCCAGGCACTGTGATTTTTGGGGGGAAATTATCTTTTTTTATCCTTACAACAGTCCTGAAATGTAGGCACTATTATTATTCTCATTTTATGGTTGAAGAAATTGAAGCTTGTGACTTAAATGACTTGCTTAAAGCCACATAGCTCATTAGTGTCTGAGGCTAGATTTGAATTTATGTCTTCCTGACTTGACTCCAAGCCCAGTTCTCTATCTGCTGCACCACAAGCTACCTGCAAAGAACATAGTACCTTGGGAGTCTTAGGATCTCAATCTGAAACTAAGCTCTGCCCCTTACTACTTTTGTCACCTTGGGTGAATCATAGCTTCTTTGGACCTCAGTGTTCATATCTCCAAAATGAAAGGATTGGAAGAGATGATTTCTAAAGTTCTTTCTAGCTCTAGAGCTATAACTGTCTAAGCTAGAAAAAGCTGTCAGACTCCTCTCCTTATAGGGGAAGAAGTTGGAGCATAAATGAAGAAATCAGTGGAAGTAAAGCAGCTTATTTAAAATGTGCAGGACAGCTGATGACCTGCTTGTGGCAGCAAAGAATCGTAGGCCAGAATTAAGCTTCTTTCTAGTTGATGACCAGGAAAATGATATGAAAGGGCAATGGTTGGTGTGTTAGCAGATATGTCCAGAAAAGAACAGTCCAAGCACACAAAGTCTTTTGAACTGGGAAGCTGAAATACACTGCATCCATTATACCCATGAGACCTCGGGTATTACTGAATGCTACATCAATAAAACAAAAACAAAAAAAACCCCAACAACAAAAAAAGTACTTAGAATTTACTAATATCTTACCTGGGCAAAACCCTTATGTACCCTAAGTTTAATGGTTTCTTCCTCTGTAAAATAAGAGGACTGGATTAGATGGCCTCTGACGTCCCTCCCAGTGCTACATCTTGCATCCTATGAACCTATAACTAACTACAAAGATTGAAATATAAATAAACATATTATTTGGAAGTTAATTACATCCTTTCAGACTTGACTTAGGCTTTCCTAGTAAGAAAGCTTCTGTGACTGGTAACTGATCTCCTCCAATATAATTCATCCCTTTGTTTTTAGAGGAACATTTTTCGACAATTCTTCTCATATCATCTAAAACTAATTTACATGCGGTGGCGGTACTTAGGTTTTATCACCCCTTTAGGGCAGGAAATTCTTTTGAATTTCCTCCACACTGTCTAATACTAGATTTCACACAGTAGGTGATAAATAAGTGCTCATTGAATGGAAGATAGACCATACTGGTTTATAACCTGATATGGGAATAGCCTTTCAAAACAAAGTAGGTTAATGAGATTAAATAAATGCTAATAAATAGCGACCATAAATCCCCTAAAGTCCCAGTGATGTTAAAATACAGATTGTGGTTAGAGCAATGGTGCCATTTAAATGATTCATGAGGAATTAACATCTCTTGCCACCTATTAATAATTTTTAATAGCTTCTTGACAGGCTGAATCAACATTAACTCTCCTGATTAATAAAAGATTGATCAAGATGTGAATGGGACTCAAAAAGAAGATAAAAGAATTAAATCACAGTCACATGCCTCAAAGAGTTAACAATAAGATTTCATTATAAGAATCATGCAAATCAGGGAATTTTAATGCAGTTTCAACTCATACAATGACGAATTTTTTAGAAGAGGATCTTACAAAGTCTTCATATTAGCTATAACATAAAAGGGAAATGATCATTTTAAGGCCTTTTAAATAGTCATTCTAATTGTGTTACTACCAAGGAGAAGGGTTTGCCGATGGGATGTAAAGAGAAATAAAACTGAAATCCAAGATGGGGAGACCCATCAAAGCTTTGAGCCTAAGAGGATGGAGACTTTATGGATAGGAGTCTGCTTATTTTTAGGCTAATAATAACAATGGTTGGACTAAGTACCCCCTTGCTAGCTGTTCATATTACTGAGAATCATGAGGTAGAGAACTTCAATAACCTGACATATGCTTCTAAAGCATAACAAGAGACAAGTCCAATGTACTATATTGGAAACCAATGGGATTTGATCACTGGGTTTGAATATTGCTTTGCAATGGACTAGCTTCACGGTTGTGTATAAATCACCTAACTCTTCTCAGCCACAATTTACCCCTCTGTAAGATGAATTATGGGATCATAGATCTGGAAGGAGACCTTAAAGGCCATTTAGTTCACTCTTTTATGTTTTAGTAAGGAACTGAAGGCTACAAGTATTAAAAGACTTGGCATGGTCTCCTGACTCATAACCCAAGGCTCTTTCAATAGTACCACTCTGACTCTTTGACTTCCTATTGTGCAAACTTATTGGGAAGGGGAAAAAAATTACAAGCTGTTTATTAATCATCAATAATTTTGGTTAATTAAGCTTATTTGTTCCTGTTGTTATTTCTCCTAACATGCAAAAGAGCACAGCAGGTATTCTTTTTTTTTTTTTTTTTTTGCTTTTTGGAGGGCAGTTGGGGTCAAGTGACTTGCCCAAGGTCACACAGCTAGGTTTGTGTGTGTGTGTGTGTGTGTGTGTGTTGTGTGTGTGTGTGTGTGTGTGTGTACACAGCAGGTATTCTTGTAAAACCCTGGGTTAAATGTAGAAGTGAGCGTCTGAGGTTAAATGAAAAGAAAGCAACCAAGACAAACATATATGAACTGGGGAAGTTTGCACAAGCTAATTCTCAGATCAGTAACAGGCTTTCCTGATTCCCCTTGTTGTTAAGCCCCTAACCCCCACATTCACTTTGTAGTTTTATTTGTTTTTACTATATTTAATTATGTTTGTTTGGATTGAAAAAATACCCTTCATCCTTAATTTAATAAGAAAAGTAAACACAGAGGTGCCTTAGGATAAGAACAGGAGTTAATTCTCTTTCTCAGGAGAAGAGGGCAATCATGCCTGGGCATGGGAGAGAGGGCATGTTTCAAAGTGTAGAACCAGAATTTATAACCCAACTTAGTCAGGCCCCCTTTTCCGACTGTTTCCTCTCTCATTGGTGGAGAGGCTCACCTCGCCAAATTCTTCCCTACTGGGACAGCAAGAGAAGAGAGGTGGGGAGGGTCACACCAAGGCAGGAAAACAGACAAAAGAAGATAAAAGTGATTGACAGCAGCCAGGAAAGGGGAGGGAGAGGGAAGGTTAACAATCCCAAATTGAGAAGTTTTCACTTATTCCACACAAGATCACATTTGATCACTCAATAGAATGGAACTTGTTGGACGGCAAGGATTCTCTCACTTATTCTGTTTGCATCCTCAAGGACGTAGAGCATTACTGGCAAGTAATAGGTACTTAGTAATGTTTATTGAATGATTGAATGGTTTATTTTAAATCTTGATGTAAATCTGAGAATTCCAAATATACATAAATACATTATTTGGAATTAAATCATATCCTTTCAGATTTGCCTCAAGCTTTCCTGCTAAGAGGCCTTTTAAGAAACCTGTTTATGATCTTTCAGGGATTCTTAAATTGGGATCCATGAACTTGGTTAATTTTAATTTTTTTTAATGATTTTGATAACATATTTTAATGTAAGTTGTTTCCTCTTTAATCCCACGCATTTTGTTGTATACATTTAAAATCATTACTCTGAGGATGGAAACATAGGCTTCACCAGACTGGTGAAGGGATCTCTGATATTTAAAAAAAAAAAAGAAAAAACTTAATAAATGCTGGTCTAAAGCAATGCAAGAGACTGACACATGGAATTAAAGAACCTCAGAGTTAAGAGTGATCTCAGAGGCCCTATAGGGCCATATGTACCGAAAAAGCACTTTTTTCTATCATCTCTCACACAAATGGTGATACTTATTTGACTTGAATACATCCTATGAAGGAAAATCCTCTCCTGACACATGTTGTAATTTTGGAAGCATCTGATAATTAGGAAAGTTTCCCTGACATGGAGATGAAATCTTCTCTGTGATGTTCACCTGTTTGTCCTTGTTCCACCCCCTTGAGGTAAGGAGTGAAAGCCTATACTTTCTACTCTTATTGTACCTCTTTGCACTACTTGAAGGCAATTATCAGGACTCTCTCAAGACTTCAATAAAAAATTCCAGTTTCGGGGCGGAGCCAAGATGGTGGCATAGAAGCAGCAAGGTCCCGCAGCTCCCACACCACCACCCTAAACACCCAGAAAATTATGAGCCCAGACAAAGTCTAGGACTCTCAGACTCACACAAAAATACAGAGAACACATCTCTTGCTGAAGGCAGCTCGGCAGCAGGGGCTCATCATGGCAGCCGGGAGCGGAGGCTGGAAGAGCCTAAAGCCAAGACCACGGCAAGGCCCAGGAGGTGGGAAGGAGCCTGGCTGAGCTGAGCCAAGTGGGCACTGCAGCCAGTCTACAGGAGAGATCTACAGCCTCCAGAACCTCCACATCTGCCAAGGCGTGAGGAACCAGAAGGGAGAGGGGCAGCTCACACCACAGCGGAACAGAGACCCAGCCAGCTCAAAATGGCAAACACCGCCATGCTAGGCCCCAGGGTGGCCTGGAGGAGTGAACCTCCCAAGCCTCTCCTTCAAAGAAAATCCAAAGCACCTGCCTGAGGGAATCTTCAAATCCTCAGAGGCAGGTTAGTGAAAGTGAAAATTTGAAAATTAATTTAGGGCTGGTAAAGCAGTTCAGCCAATCTACCCCCGGGGCAAGGAAGCAGTGTGGGAAGGGAACTGCTGGAACTGGAGGCAGCCCCTACCAGGCTGCTTCAGAGTCCCTGGCCTGCGGACTCCGCAGAGGGGATGAATCGATTGATCAGGGCCAAGTGCTCTTGTGTTGAATGGCCTGGATCCGGATTGTGGTGTTGGGTGGTGGTCCTGGGGTGCACTTTCAGCAAGCCAAAGTTGGGGGGACTTGCAACACCCCCCCTAATAGCTCCGGCAGCTGGGAAAACCCCAGCGATTTGGAACAGAGCTTCCCCCCTTGGAAGCAGAGTTTCACAGACCAAAAAAAAAAACCCCAAAAAACGAACAACCAATTAATTGGTTGGCCAACATGAGGAAGAGGAAGCA
>CM053598.1:53555423-53630121 GCA_028646575.1 Pseudocheirus occidentalis | reverse complement strand
GGATAGGGAGACCCTCCCTGCCCTACCAGAAAATAAGAGAACAGAGCAGGGGAGGGGCTTTACAGTGGTATTGCTGTTTTAGGGTTGGGGCAGTGGCAAGATGGGGAGAAAATTTGTAATTCAAAAATGTAATGAAAATGAATAACGTAAATAAGAAAACAAATAAAAATAATGTTAAAAAAATTCCAGTTTCTTTCATCCATTGTTATCTAGCACTGATGCCAGGCTAAATAACACTTTCTTCTAGATATGTTTCAACTTGTAAGTATCTTCCCTAAAAGACACTTATCAATAGGAATTTGAACCTGTGATTTCATTGACACCTTGAATTCTCTGATGAATTTACTCCCTCTACCAATGTAGGTCGGCACTTAAAAAATACAACAGAAACAATTTTTTTCCAATCAATTAATTTATTTTCTTGTTTACATCATTCATTTCCATGAGATTTTGAGTTTAAAATGTTCTCTCTGTCTTTCCCCTACCCACCACCTCAAAACAGCCATCCCATTGTATAAACCCTCCCCCAATATGTTCTCTCTTGTGTCCTCCCCCATCACACCTCTGACTTTCTGGTAGGGCGGGATGGATCTCCCTACCCCAGTGCCTTTATATCTTAATTTCCAGTTGCATGTAGTTAATAATAATAACAACAACAATAATAATAATAATTTTATACATATATATACACACATATATTTTTAAAATTTGATTATAGAACTTTAAATTCTACATTCTTTCCCTTCTTTTCTCATAACCCACCCCCACTGGAAGAACAAGCAATACAGGCTGTACATGTGTAAAATTACGCAGAACATCTCCACAGTGGACATATTGTGAGAGACTGATTATATGTCCCTCCTTCTTATCCTGCCCTGCCCCCTTGTTCTATTCTCTCCCCTGTTCCTGTCCCTTTACAGAAGTGTGTGCTTCCAACAACCCTCCCCCCTTCCCTCCCCTCCATCATCCTACCTCTCATTCCCATCCCTCCTACTCTCCTGTATGGCAAGATAACCCAGTTTAAATGTTATGTCATTCCTTCCCTAAGCCAAATTCAATGAGAGTAAGGTTGACCCTTTCCCTTTTGCCTTCCTGTTCTTTCTCTCTTTGATAACAATTATCCCTTGCCTCTACTGTATGAGATGATTAACCCCATTCTGTCTCTCACTGTCTCCTCTCATTCTAATCATCTTCGACCTCAGAATTTCACCTTTTAAAGTATCATCGCTTTTATTTCAATTTATCCTGTTCCCTCTATGAACTCATACATACACATACTCAGATATATGTTAATATGCAAATATAAACCCTCCTATATAAATATATATGTATGTATATGTATATATACATTTGTATTGCTTTCATGTATCCTTATACTGAGATAAGTTTCATAAGTTACAATTATAGTTTTTCCATGTTGGCATGTAAATAGTTGAACTTTGATAAGTTCCTTGTGATTTCTTTTCCATGTTTACGTTCTCATGCTTCTTGTATTTAAGTGTCAAATTTTATTTTCAGTTCTGGTTTTTTCAGCAAGAATGTTTGAAAGTCCTCCACCTTACTGAATGACCATATTTTCCCCTGGAACATTATATTCAGTTTTGCTGGGTAGGTGATTCTTGGTTTTACTCCTAGCTCCCTTGGTCTCTGGAATATCATATTCAAGGCACTTCAATCCCTTAACGTAGAAGCTGCTAGATCCTAGGTTATCCCAATTGTGTTTCGACAGTATTCAAATTGTTTATTCTTGACAGTTTGTAATATTTTCTCCTTGATCTGGGGACTCTGGAACCTGGCTATAACATTCCTAGGAGTTTTCTTTTGGAGGTCTTTTTCAAGAGGTGATCTGTGAATTCTTTTGAGTTCTATATTGCCCTCTGGTTCTAAAATGTCAGGAAAATTTTCCTTGAGAATTTCTTGGAGGATGCTTTCTAAGTTCTTTTTCTGATTATGGCTTTCATGTAGTCCAATAATTTTTAAATTCTCTCACCTGTATCTATTTTCCAGGTCAGTGTGTTTTTTTTAAGGAGATATTTCACTTTGCCTTCTATTTTCTCATGTCTTTGGATCTGTTTAATAGTATCTTTGTTTTTTTTGCTTTTTTTTTTTGGAGGGCAATTGGGGCTAAGTGACTTGCCCAAGGTCACACGGCTAGTTTGTGTGTGTGTGTGTGTGTGTGTGTGTGTGTGTGTTTAAGTGTCTGAGGCCTGATTTGAACTCAGGTACTCCTGAGGGCCGGTGCTCTATTCACTGTCCCACCTAGCCGCCCCCTGTTTAATAGTATCTTGATTTCTCATGAAGTCATTCGCTACAATTTGCTCCACTCTAATTCTGAAGGAATTATTCTCTTCAGAAAGCTTTTGAAATTCTTTTTCTGACTGGCAAATTGGACTTTTTAAGGCATTTTTCTCCTCATTGGCTTTTTGGGCCTCTTTTGCCATTTGAGTTAACCTATTTTTTAAGGTGCTATTTTCTTTAGTCAGGTTGTTGACTCTCTTTTCATGATTTTCTTACATAATTCTCATTTTTCTTCCCAATTTTTCCTCCATTTCTCTTATTTGGTTTTCAAAATCCTTCTTAAGCTGCTCTTTGGCTTCCAGGAAGTCAATGTGTTTCTTGGGAGCTTCTGGTATGGGTGTTCTGACTGTGTTGTCTTCCTCCTGTTCCATGCTTTGATTCTTTTTGTCCCCAAAAAAGAAATCTAAAGTGCAATTGCTGTTCTTACTTTGCTTCCTTTGCCTTGTCATGTGGCCAGTCAATTACTTGACTTTTTAACTGGGTAGAACTCTGCTTCCAGCGGGGAATCTGGGGTTTTCACAGCTTCTGAAGCTATTAGGAGACTGCTGCAGCCCTCAGCAGTTTTGGCTCACTGAAAATGCACCCCAGGACCACCATCCAAACCACCACCCATATCCAGGTCACTCACCACAAGAGCACTTAGCCTCAGAATGATTGTTTGCCCCTCCCCTCCTCTGCAGGCTGGGAGCTTCTGAAGCAGGCACATGGAAGTGGCTGTAGGGCCAATGCTTCTGCTGCTTCCTTGCCTTGGAGGCAATTTGGTCAGACTGCTTTTCTCTGCCAAATTTAGCTGAGTTCCACTGACCTTTCACTTAGTCCTTGTTTCTTATGGATTGATAATTCTGGAAACTGCTACAGCTGCCACTGATCCACACTCCTGAAGGCTCCAGCTGCGGCTTGTCCTGGCTACCCCAAGGCCAAGCCATGGTTTCAGACTCGGCTGATTTCATCTCCCAGCATGCTGTGATAAGCCCTTCGTGCAGAGATACCTTTAGTCAGAGATGTGCCCCTCTGTACTTTTGTGAGTTCTGGAGCCCTACAATTTGTTTAGAGTCATATTTTCTGGGTATTTGAGGTGGCTGTGTGGGAGCTGCAGAGCTTTCCTGCTTCTATGCCGCCATCTTGGCTCTGCCCACACACAACAGAAACTTTAGAGCAGGAGTCAATGACCACTTTTTGGCATGGAACACTTTGGCAATATGGTGAAGTCTATAGAACTCTTCTCAGAAAAGTATCTTCAAATGCATAAAAAAAGATTACAAAGAAAACCAATTATATTCAAATAGAGCTATAATATATTTCTAAATGCTCACAGAATTCAGAATAAGTACTCTTACTGAGAGAGTTAACTAGACTACTAACTGGAATGCCTTGCCCAGTTACATGACCAGAATGTGGCAGAAGTGGGACAGGAACTCAAATGATATCTTTACCCAATATGCTATATTTTCTTTAAAAAATGAAGGAAGGGGAAAAGGAAAGATGGGGGGAAAGGAGGAAGGAAGGAAGGAAGGAAGGAAGGAAGGAAGGAAGGAAGGAAGGAAGGAAGGAAGGAAGGAAGGAAGGAAGGGAAGGAATGGCACATAACAGATATTTAGTGAATGTTTGTTGAATGAAATAGAATTTCATCTCCAACAAAGATGACTTAATTCCAGAGGAAAAAAAAATCATGGCTATCACCATGCTCCATTTCCTTAACTCCATATGAAATTCTTTAAATCCCAGTTTCTTTACTGTTCTAAGAAAGTCAGACATTAAAGCTCTAAGAACATCATCCCACTATGATCTTAGATGGGAAGCAAATTGTGTTTTATATCAAAACAATTAAGAAGCAACAGATATGTTGCTCTGAACTAACTAAACAAGCAACAAAAAATGTTGAAGTGAAAGGTAGGAAATGACAGTATGTCCACTATCATATTTGTTTTCTAATGATTTCTGTCCAGTCCTTATTGTTGTTCCTGTCCAACAATCCCTAAAACAGGGAAGAATACAGATTGTCAGAAATGACTTTCTATTCTGCAGTGTTAGATTCTTTTTGGCTAAAGTTCACAAAAAATATTGCTTTTCAGCAGCTCTCCCATGCAATTGTAAACAGCAACAAGCCATAACCTCCAAGGTCATCCAGGTTCCCATCAAAACAAGTCATCTATAGCTTTTAACATAGCAATTCCAAACAGAGAAAGAAAATTCATATAAATATTCAGGCGCTTCCCCATTTGTGAGCACTAGCACAAACAAATGCAGAACTCTGTGACAGCTTTTGGTTACTTAAAAATCTCATTATTCCAGCTTGAAAGGTAGTCAAAGAAGTGGCAAGACCAAAAAGAGGGTTGGAAATATATACCCCTGGATGATTTATTCATATGCTTTCTCCTTCAAATAAAAATGAATTCTTAAATCTATTTTAAATGATTATTTTTAATTGGACAATCAGCCTAGTCTCTTGCCAAAAATGTATAATTTTCCAATTAAGAGACACCAAAAGGGCACTATACAGTCTTGCTCTGGTACTATCTCTCCTGTTCTATTTGTCCATAATATTTTCAGTCAGAATTTCTCCTTACATTAAACTATAGAGGAGGATTACCATTGTTAGAATACTGAGGTTAAGTTTTAATTATGAACTTGCATAGTTCATAGAAAAGAAAAGGTTAAGGATTCTAGAAAACCTGCTGCTGCTTTTAGATACCTTCCATTAGAACCATAGAAAATTAGACCAAGAAAAGACATGAAGAAGCCATCTAATCCAAACTCTCCATGTTATATGAGAGAAAACTAAGGTTCAGAGAGAGTATAGTACTTGCCCTAAGTCAAGCAAATAATTATTAGTAAAACTAGTACTGAAAACCACGTTTCTGATTTCCAGATCATGCTCTATCTACACTACACATTATCTCTGCACAATTATCCAAACTAATGCCCTCATTTAACATGGTGTAGTTATTGACTGCCCACTAAATTCTGATAAGACGATTTGGATTTCTGAACCAAAAAATAAAATACAGAACAATAGATTCTCAGACAATGTACTCAAAAATATCTGGCCAAAATATTATTTGCCTAGTCTAATGAATCCAATAAAAGGACATTAAACTAAAAATTTTGGGGTGTATTTTTGGAATCATATACACTCATATGAGATATATGTATCATATATAGCATATATATGGTACATAAGACACATATATGCTACCTATTGTAGAGACTAACTATAATAAACCATGAAGAACAAACACCTTTTCAGTATTTATGAGATACAAAATGAAAGAAAGAAATGGGGAATAAAAACAGTGACTTCAAATGTCTTATATACAAATGCAGAATACATGGGAAAGAAGGACGGTGAATTATATATCCTATTTCAAAAAGGCAAATTGACTTTACAAATATCACAGAGACTTAATTGGATGGGACCCCAAACTGGAATATGGCTCTGGAAAAGAATAAATTATTGTTTTTTTTAAATAGAAGGGCTAAAAAAGTTGATGGCACATAGCATCATGCACTAAGGCCATATACTCATATGAGTATATTCCAGTTTCTGGAAGCAAAGTGGGAAAAACCTGTTAGAGAACTATTGTGTAAACATCATTGGAGAGAGAAAGAGAAGTGATATTATTTGAGTAGACTGTCATCCACCTGTATAAAAAAGAGAAAAATAAGGAAATTAACTTCCCAATTCCGATTTTAGCAGACAGTAATGAGTTCTGGGTATCATCTCTAAGCAGATGACTCACAGATCTTTATAGACCAAGTCTCTTACCTTAGCTATATTTGAATATTACCAATTACCTACAAAGCATCTCTAGGCATTTAAATTCAATGCAGGTAAAACAGAACTTAATAGTGCCACTCTTTCCCAGTTCCCTAGACCAAGGTCCTCCTCTCCTCCTAAATTCCTTACCTTTGTGGAGAGTACCACCATCCTTCCAGCCACCAAGGTCTACAACCTCAGGGCCATTCTCAAATCTTCCATGGTTTTCATCCTCTTTATTCAATCAGTGGTTTATTCTTACTAACTCTACCCATACTCTACTCTACCCATTGCCTCTACCTATACTCTGCCCCTTATTTCCACTTCTATTACCAATATCTTAGCTCAAATCTTAATCATCTTTCTCCTCTAAGTGTTCTCAGCTTCAAGACTCCATACCACCCTCCTATAAGATGCCTTTCCTGATTTTTTTTCTTATTATTAATCTTCCCCTTTTCCAAGTTATACATTTATTTATCTCTTCGTTCATTCCCTCATCCATGAACTTCTTTCTCTCTCTTTGAAAAGAGAATGATAACAGCATTTCAGAAGAGTATTGCCTCTGGAATCAAATGACCTAGGGTTCAAATTCTGACTCTAATTTACCACTCTGTAGGGGACCTTGGGTAAATCACCTAATCTCCATGGGCAGCAGTTTCCTCATATCTAAAAGAAGGATTTTGGAATAAGTAGCCTTTGACATCACTTTCATCCCTAGATCTATAATCTATTAGCCATAATATTATCATGTCCCCAAATAGCATATAAATGCTTGGAGAACAGAAGGTAGATTTAGTTTTATCTATATATCGATTTCCCTCAGATCAGGAAAATGTCTCATCTCAAATCATCAAAGAATCAACTGTTGTTGGCTATTAAACACTTACTAAGTGTCAAGCACTGTGATAAGTGTTGGGAATACAAAAAGAAGCAAAAGACAATACCTGCTTTCAAGGAGCTTAAAATCTAATGAGCATTAAATTAATATAATTCTCTTACACATATTAGGTATGTCATAAATGCTTATTGAAATAAATTGAAACAATGAAGTAAAGTGTCTCTGTCTGCTCTAATTGGTTTTAAGATTAAGAGAGTTTGTAAATTCTATGGTTCTTGGTAGAGAAAAAGCCAATTAAATTATATAATGCCCTTCCCTATGATAAAATCTGATAATACATGATTAAAAAATAATGACAAACAATTCTGCTTGGAATGTTTAGACCATTGAAATATGATTAGATGAACACAAGTTCATAATGTTCTTGAATTTGTATGTGAAATTCTTTTAACACTTTACAAACTCAGACTAAACTGGTAAAATATGTGGCTCCTATATTCTTCTGTGGATTATCTCCAATCTATCTTGTATAAAGCTTGTTTGTATACAGTTGTTTGCATGTGGTCTTCCCTATTATGCTGAACTCTTTGAGAGATGAGATTATTTTTTCCATCTTTTTGTATCCTCAGCACTTGTCACATTGCCTGACACATAGTGAGGGCTTAATCAATGATTATTGACTAAGAGACTATATAAAATTAATAACTGGCATCAAATAGCAAACCTGCATTATATATCAAATAGAAAACTATTATGTTTTAGTTATCAATTACTTAGGAGAAATGTCTTTTTGTGTCAAAATATTTAGAATTCATATTATATATATGCCCATGCACACACACACACACACACACACACACACAAGCATAGACACATACTAAACCACATACATGTGCACACTTCCAGTATACTGTGACATAAGAGCCAAAATGCTATAACTGATACGGAGTTAGCCTGAAACTCAGTACAGGCCTGACAAGTCAGTGGATCTTCCAGTGTCTCAGGTAACTCTCTGAGACTCTAACTTACAAAGTGCATGCCTATTTTCAGTAGTTTGAGTGCATTTCTTGATAGAGACTTCCTTATAACAGCAAAATCATAAATTTGATCAAAAGTATTCCTTACTAAATGAATATATTTGCAGACATAATTGTCATATGCATCTGTATGTGTATGGTTCATATACACAAATAGGTAGATAGATACATATATACATAGATACATATATAGACAGAGCTATAGGCTATTCCATAAGTTAGATAGGGGCAGCTAGTTGGTGCAGTGAATAGAGCACTGGCCCTGGAGTCAGGAGGACCTGAGTTCAAATCCTGCATCATAAACTTAACACTTACTAGCTGTGTGAACTTGGGCAAATCCCTTAATCCCAAGTGCCCTGCCTTCCCCCCTCCAAAAAGGCCAAAAAATTACATATAATCTACACATAGGAATATGCTGTATATCAACATACATAAATGTAAACATATAATATATATGTAGAAATATATATGCATGTATATAATAACATTGCAATATATCTGATTAAAACTGAAATAAGTTGGAAACCTAGGTTACAGATTCTCTACATTATCATCAAATCAAGAGACATTAATTATAGTGTCTATAAATAAAATAAGTAGCATTAAAAGAAAAACATGGTGTGATAACTACCAGAATGACTTACTCAGCAATCATCCAATTTAGGGAGGAAAATCTTGATTTACAAACCAGCCCAAGTCATTTGAGAAATGGAAAGTCTGATATTTATAACATTATGAAGTTCTTATAATGTTATGAATGACTTTCTTATATAATTAAACCCATCTCTTAGGCTGTATGACCTTCTTCTCTACTGCATTCAGAACACTGCTAGTGCTTAAAAATTATTCAAGGGTCCTCCAGCTAACATTTCTCTACATCTCCACTATCTGCTTCAGGGAAGCAGACGATTTTATTATTCTTCCTGAATAGTACTTAGGATACTTGGTGTGAATATGGAGAGAGGAGAGGGGGGAGAGATAAAAGTCTTCATAGGCACGGTAACACTGTATTTTCAGGAAAGGAATAAGGCTTGCATCCTTTCATTGTGAGTTTATCAAAGAAAGATTTTTATAATTCTTTATGTGTTTGTCTCTTTTGCCCTGATATTCTTCAATGCTCCACACATAGGGCATTAGAAATGGTTCTCTTATGAGAGCAGCTGACAAAGACTAGCTCTTGACACTGCAAAGAGTACATAGGAAGATTTGACCAAGGCCTGATAAATAACAGTCAGATCTTGCTTGAAAAGACACAGAACAGGCTTTTAGAAAAAAGCAGCCTTGCTAACTTCCAGCCCAATCTTGCCAGCTGATTTTGAACCTTTCCTATGGTATACACATTTAGGGGAATGTCAACTTTGTCCCTTATTTGGGGGCCACTTTGTAAATTACTGTTTTATTCATATAAAAGCTCTGAGTAACTAATGTGTTCATAATTATCAGTCAACAAATAAGAAAAAAACCTACTAAGTGCCAGGTTTTGTTCTAAATTCTGGGATTATAAATAAAGAAGTGAGACAGTCTCTGACCTTAACAAGCTTACATTCTACCACAGAGATACCACATATAAATAGTCCAGAGTAAGGAGCATGGGCCTAGCTAGCACCATACATGTGCATATACGTGTATGTATTTTTATAATTATGTAAATTTTCTAAAAGTTTATTTTTTTAGAGTAACAAAAACCTGAATAACTATTTATAGGATTTGGGGTTTGAAGAGACTGATTTTTTAAAACTGATTTTTATTTTAAAAATAAATTTTCATTTATTTCAGAGGTATGAATGACAATACCATTCTGGTGAAAAAAAGGAGAGTATCATTCCCCTTGTGTTTGTTGGTTTAATAAATGGAAGAGATCACATACTTATCAAATTGGCAGATTATAAAGTTAAGAGGAATAATTAACATGTTAGGCAAATTCAGGATCCACAAAGATTCCAACAGGATGGAAGGATGGACAAAATTTATTGATAGTCATTTGTTCATAGATTTTGGAGTGAGAAAGGACTTCAGACGTCTAATTCAACTTCTCCATTTCCATGTAGAAACTTCAGTTTCATAGAGGATAAGTGACTTGGCCAAGGTCACATAGATAGTAGTAGTGAAGAGGTAGCATGTGAACACAGATCTGATTCTTAGATTTGTCTAATGGCACTCATTTTGGGCTTCTGTTCTGCTGTCTTCACTATGCACCTGTGGCCAACATCTCCCCTCCTCACAACTTGTGTTTGTGTGCTGACTTCTCCCTTTAGATTTGAAGCTTACTGAGGTTAGAGATTGTCTTTTACTTTTGCATTTTTCTCCCCAGTGCTCAGCACAGTACTTGATTAATAAATGTTTGTGGATCACTAAATATTGATTCTAAATTTCCACATAAGCTCCCTGTGCTTTTAATTCAGCTGGATAATGTGGCTAAATTGAATTTCCTAATCTTCATAGAATTTATACTTCTATGACCTTATTAAAAAACTTTTCTGAAAAACTGTGTCTGCCTGAGGCAAGACAGGGACAGTGGAAATACCATACACCCTGACCATGGAACACACAGTGTTCTCTTAAATAAAGGGAACAGGACTGAACACTAGGCAAGAAAAAGAAAAAACCAGGGAATGCTTTGAAAGTTACTGAATTTGCTAAAGAAAGAACATATATTCCTAAATTTTCCTCCCTAAGATAAAATATCCATGTATTTGCTTTGGGTGGGAGTGAACTAAACTCCTTGTTTAATCAGTCTTCTATGTTGTAGACTGTGGACTCTTTCACTAATATGCCAAATCATGTTTTAGATATAATATTTTTTTCTAGAGGATCTCTTCATTTATTCTGATAATCTGTAATGCTGTGGCTAGGAGTCTAGTTATTTGCATATGGTTAAGAATGATAGAAGAGCCTGTCTGTACAGTGCAAAAAAAGTAAATCTCTAAAATGACTCTTCCTGGGTTTGTTTGGGGTGGCTCTACACCGAACCAACAGGGAAGTATAGAGGTAATTATGGAGACACTCTGAATTCCAATGTGTCAAAAAAGTATTTATTAGGCATCTAATCATGCATAGCATAGTGCTAGGCATGAACAGAAAGCTTTGGTGTGGAAGTTATTAGTAAGAGGAAACAGTTGTGCTTTTATTATTATTGTCATAACTGTAAAGAAACTACTGCCCTTTAAAAATGCAATAGTGGCCAAAAAAAAGGATTCTCTTCTCTATACATTTTTCTCCAACGGGCTAAGGAAGTATTAACTAAAAATGTTTATGAATTTTGAGTTATCTTTACAGATTCCTCTAGAAGACATAAGTCTCTTCCCCTAGATTTCCCACAGAAATTCTCTTTTGAATCCTTTGAACATTGCAGTAGATAGAGCACTTGGCCTGGAGATAAAATTCTCCTTTGGACATGGTTGTGTGACAGAAGAAAGTCACTTAATCTGTTCGCCTCTATTTCAACACTTGTAAAAGAGGGATAATATTAGCACCTACTACCCAGAATTGTTTCAAGGATCATATGTGATAATATTTGTAAAATGCTTCGCAAACATCAAAGTACTATGTAAATGATAGATATCATTATTATTATTATTATTAAAACTTCGACATTTAATGCTTCTACCTTTTCTTCCTTTTAAGTATAGTTGTCTATACCTGTTAGTTCTTTGACACCAGTGTTTGTTACTTTCTGAAGGATCAATGAAAGTACCAATGACAACCTTTTTACACCTTCTCCTGAGATTCTTACTCATGAGCTTCCTTAAATGTTCCATAGGGGTTTTCACTTGTGATTGATCTTTATTTAGGTTTCCTTTTTCTTTTTTTGAGTGAGGAGGGGAGGGCAATTGGGGTTTAGTGACTTGCCCAAGGTCACACGGCTAGTAAGTGTTAAGTGTCTGAGGCCAGATTTGAACTCATGTCCTCCTGACTCCAGGGCTGCTGTTCTATTCACTGTGGCACCTAGTCACTCCCAGATTTTTTTTAATGTCAAGACTACCAGCTGCCAAATTCCAATGATTGTGAAGCAGACAGAGATGGAGTAATGGGTAAAAAAATTTTAAAATGTTGTGTTTCTGATACAACAATGAGAGAAAATATCCAGCTATAGAGATTGGACAACAGTGTCAAATGCTACAGGAAATTTAAAAATCCTAGAAGCCAAAAATATATCATTAGACTTGGTGATTAGGAGGAGACTGGTGACCTTTGAGAGGGAATAATTTGAGCAAACAGAAGCAGAGAAAAGCTAGATGATGTGATTTTGCAGAGTGATGAGTAAAAGTAAAGAAGTGGAGTATGGAAGAAACAGGTATAAATACCTTTTTCCAATACATTTAATGATGAGGAAAAGAAAAATAAGATGATAATGAAATAGTACAGAAGAATCATTGGCTCAAATTGAAGTATTAGTCTTAGGATAGGGCAGAAATACTTATTGATCAGTGAAGATGAGGAGAGAGTTGGTAGTATTGCTGAGAAGGATTAAGGATTCAAAGAGAGAAATGAGGGAACTCATACAACATAATCTAAATCTTCTCAGCACATGGGGAGGCAAAGTCATCTGTTGAAAGTATGGTGAGTGGGAGTGAAGTTATAGGGAATATGAGAGAATATAAGGTGTGAAAAAATACTGTGGAGAATGAGATGGGAAATGAATAAGTGTGGAGTAGAGGTACTGCAAGCAACAAGGGAACACAGTCAAATTATACACTGGTAATTAGTAGTGGATGGAGGAAATTTTTTTAAAGTTCTCAATTTGATGAATTTACATATTTTATTTCAGAATGAAAGTTTTCACTACAGCACAGAGACCAATTTGATAAAAGTTTAAAAAAACAGCACAGACACACAAGACATGATGTATACATTGGGTCCTTGGCTACCTTCCCTAGATCATAGTAAGTTGATTTGTTACCTATTTCTCGGGTGTGAGTTTGGATGCAAACTGATGGTGATACAGAAAAACAAAGGGGTTTGAATATATTAAATTTCTTCCCTTTTTACCTATAATTATAAGAAGCAACAGGAAGAAATGAAGAAATCTGATTTTAGGGCTTATGAAAATTTGAGGATGTACAATACCAGAAATTCTAGGTTTGTAGATAATTAAACATTAAAAGTGATTCAATAATATTATAATTATAGGATCAATGCTGGTATGGAGACAAGTGATTGCAAACTAATAGAAATGGAGAATTAAAATGAGGATCTAAAATAGACAAATAACTTAAAAACAGAATGTAGAATAGACAGAGAGATAGAATTATAATTTCAGTACAGAATTTCAAAGTTCTGACTATTGCCATTTGAAGATGTAAGAAGTTTTAAGGCAGTGGTTCTTAACCTTCCTAATGTGGAGACCCTTTAATACTCATATGTGGGCGTGTCTGTATGTGGGCAAACCCACCAGGAGATGGATAGAGGAGGCTCCTAAGATCATCGGAAATATGTGTTTTCTGATGGTCTTAGGTGACCCCTGTGACCCCTGTGAAAAGGGTGTTCAACCACAAAGGGGTGGCAACTCTGTAATGCCATGGACAAGCAGATTCCCAAAAGAACACTACTGTGAACAGCTTTTAAGATTCTGATTGCACAGTAATAGTGAACACTCTGTTTATTCTATTACAAATCAAGGCAAACATTCACAATATAATATTCATGACATTACATCTTATCACAGAAAGTCACAATATAGTGTTCATAACAGCTTAACATTAGAATGGCCACACAGTTTTTACTACAGTGGCCACAATATCTAGAACAAGGAATAAAAGAATAATCACCTGGTTTCCCTAAGGGGGAAACTCTTCTCACTTAATCATTCAATCAATCAATTCACAATATATCAATCTTATACTCATGGGGCAATCATTAACTTAATCAGTCACTCATCTAGCAGTGAGTCATTAAGCTAGATTCCTAATTACTAAATATCATTAATCACTAGTACAGCCATTAGAAAACCACACAAACTCTCCACCTCTTGGTTTCCAGAAAACCTCAGTTTCTTCCAAGGGGAGGCCTTTTCTTCATCTTGACTCTGGGTGTTCTCTCTGATTCCCTGGATCCCCTTCAATGGTTCCAGTTCCCTCCTGAATCCAGAAAATAGTCACCTGGATTCAGAAGCAGACAGCTGCCAGGTTCTCGTCAAGTCCTCAGAGGTAGACAGCTCCCAGGTCCTTGTCCAGTCCTCAGAGCAATTCCCAGCACACACTGAAGTTTACAGGATCCAGCACATCTCAAACCTTTCACCACTTCTCTTGCCTGGAACTCCAGGATCAGCCAGGCCTTGAATAAAAAAAGTCTTATCCTGGTCATGCTTCTTCAGTCCTCCAGCCCTAGGACCCAGAAGGAATATTGGCCTTCTGGGTGGCCTTCACCAGATTCTGGTCTCAGGAAAACTCCATCTCAACTCTCAGTCAGCTTCTACATGCTGGGAGAGAAACTCTCTCTCTCTCTCTCTCTCTCTGAAGAAAACTCCAACTCACTTCCAGCATCTCAGCTCCTAGATGCTGAGAATCCTGCGTTCTCCACAGGAAAATTCCAATTCTGTCTCTCTGTCTGTAGAATTCTTCTTTATATACAGCACTGGCCTCCTGTCTCAGGCAATAGCCTTCTTCCATGTCAACAGGGGAGTTCACACCTTCTCAACAGTGGACAGGGCTCACACCTTCCATATTTAGCCCTAAGTTACTAAGTGCTACTTAGCCCAAAGTTACTAAGTGCTAAGTATCTGCTAAACTTTATTGCTATTACAAACCCACAGGTTGAGAACTGCTGGTTTAAGGTAACCACATCAGTATATAGCTGGGGGAGAACATTGGAGTTTACAAGACCAGCAATTGGGTGATCAGGTTATTAAATTGGCAATCAGCCCGAAAATAGAAATTCTGTAGGATGATAGCAGAGGATAGAACAGAGAAGACCACAATTTGGGTCCTATCAGTCTACAATAATATATACATAGTGTAGATGTAATATATACAACATAACATGTGCATATGTACATATATGCATACTTTCGATATACATGCATGCACACATGCACATGTGTACATACACATGTATATTTGTGTGGTTAAGTACATGCTTATATACTTATACATATATGTATATTATAAATTCATGTCTATGTGTGCATTGTCTATTGTTATTGTTCTGTCATTTGGTTGTATTTAACTCTTCCTGATCCCATGAGCCATATCACACAATACTGTCCATGAGGTTTTCTTGGCAAAGATGCTCAGGTGGTTTGCCATTTCCTTCTCCAGTGGTTTAAGGCAAACAGAGGTTAAGTAACTTGCCTACGGTTATATAGCTAATACATGTTTGACACCAGATTTGAAGTTAGATATTCTTGTTTCCATGTTCAGAAGTCTATCAATAGTCACTTAGCTGCCTCCAACACACATGCACATATATGTGTGTGTGAATATACATATATACATGTGTATGTATACACACATATGATATTTTGTATTTCTGGTAACATCAAAGGATAGAAATTACTCATCACATCATTCATCTGATTACTTAAAAGCATAATGTTCACCTACATCAGCTGGAAAATATTAAAATCTCTCAACAATTTGATTTGTGATAGATCAGAAAAAATACAATGTGATATATGTTTCTAGGCTACATTTCTCCTATTTGCTTTACTTATGTCTCTGAGATACTAAATGAGAGTCTTAAGATTGTGTTCGCCAATTTACATGACAGTCATCAAGTTTACCTTACTCATTTTTCAAAGCCTTGATTGCATTTTGAACAACTCAGGGTTAAGGCATATAAATAGTATATGGCAATGCTATAAACCAACCTACTCATGACAGTGAGTCCCTTCATTTCTTCTTTCTTTTCCTGTGTTTCTTTGTCTTTTCTCTTTCTTTTTTTCTTTCTTTCTTTCTTTCTTTCTTTCTTTCTTTCTTTCTTTCTTTCTTTCTTTCTTTCTCTTTCTTTCCTTCTTTCTTTCTTTGTTTTTCACTCTCTTCCTTTCTCTCCCTCCCTCCTTCCTTCTCTCTCTCACTCTCTCTCTGTTTCCAAATGCTTCACTCTCTAACTCTCTAATACAAAGGTGCGCATGTGTGTGCGTGCGTGCGTGCATGTGTGTGTGTGTGTGTGTGTGTGTGTTTAATCTACACAGAACAGTCAAATGCCACTGGCCCAACAAGGACAGTATGAGCATATCATACATTACTCCTTGTTTAGTTGTTTTTCAGTCCCATCCAACTCTTCATGATTCTTTTGGATTTTTCTTGGCAAAGATATTGTAACGGTTTGCCATTTCTTTCTCCAGCTAATTTTACAGTTTAGGAAACTAAGGAAAACAGGGTTAAGTGACTTGTCCAGGGTCAGCCAGCCAGTAAGTGTCGGAGACCAGATTTGAACTCAGGAAGAGCACTGTTCCAGACTCCAGGCCCAGTGTTCTATCCATTGCATTGCCTAGTTATCCATTCCTCATAAGTACTTGAAAAGGACCTTACAGAGATACCTTATTGCCCTCTTTTCATGGACTGCAATTTATAATCCTATTTTGGCAATAAATCCACAGCTTTGAGTACTGATTACTACTTAGAGGTAATTGAAAAAATATAATATTAAATCTAGTTTGGGGCAGTTTAGCTCCACTTTAAAATCACATAATGCCACCATCTTTGTTTTATCTATAAAGCAACTGCTTTCTGTGAATACAGTGAATCATGTTCAAGAGTCAGAAGGGACCTTAGAGCCCAGGGAGTCAAAAATATTCATTTTACAGATCAGGAAATAAACCCTCAAAGAAGATAAGTCACTTGCTCCAGGTTGCACAGGTAGGAATAAGAGATAGTACTTGAACCCAGGTATTCAGGTTTTATAGCCAATACTCTTTCCCTATATCACATGAACATCTTCATTTTTCTTTCTTTTTTTTCAAAGCCATCATACAAATGTGTATGTGGGAAATCCTTCCCACTTAAAAAATTAGCATATACATACTTTGTTATTCTTCATACTTTTTTTTACATTAAACAAGCACACATTCCTTGGTCTGGTCTTTAAATTGCTCTTCAGTCTGATTATGTGACCTCTTAAGTCACTTCCTGTTCTGAGATTCTGTGATTGTATAATCTCCAGAAAGGTCATCCCATGTTTTGGAAATAATAATAGCCTCAGAATCAGGAAACCAAAGGTCTAGTCTCAGGTCTGCCACTAACTAGTTGTTTCACCTCAGGCAGATCATTTCACTTCTGCGTCAATTTCATCAAGTATAAAATGATGAGATTGGATTAAATGACTTCTAAGGCTGCCTCTTATTATCTTTTTCTCTTATATAATCTTTCTGCTCCAGTCAAATGGGACACATTATTCACCTTAAATACTCCTTGTTTTCACCCGAAAGAAACCCAGGCTCTTGTTTTTCCCACTTGACTCCCATCTGTAATGCTCTTTCTGCTTCCTTCCCTCAAACCTAGCTTACTTGTCTATTCAAATTTCAATCATTTTCAAGAAGCTGCAAACATTTCGTCATTCTTTATCATTAATGCTTAAAGAGACCATTTAATCCAACTTCCTCAGTTTACAAACAAATTGTCTGTAAAACTCATGTGACTCAACTGAATTCATGCAGATAGGAAGTAGCAAAGGTAGAATCCCACGTCTAATATTCTGATTCCCAATTCAGGTATTTTATAGCACACTATATATCCTAGTTTTCTATTTCCCTCTTTTAAACTCCAATTGCATATATAATATTGATATATGCATGCCTATATTTATATACATGCACACAGCATACACATGACACACATACATATATTTACATGAATGTACATGTATGCATCAATAGACATAATTGCATCATATGTGATAGTACAGGTCTGTTTTAGAAAGGGTGGCTCATGAGAGCCATACTTTGGTGAATGTACAGATATTTCTTTCCTGGTTCCATTTTTCTTTGCAGAAATCAACTTGAAGAAAAAGTCCTAGGAATACATGATGGAGGGTTTTGAACTAGGGGAGGACAAAGAGTTCCCCAATTTCTCTCTAAACCAGAGTAATTGATTATTCAGGAGCTTGCAATGGCAGGTGATGAAGGGTTCCCTAATTGACTGCTGAATCCTAAATAAGTAAATAAACAAAAGGAATAATAAACTCCCTCCTTTTTAGTTCTGTCTGAGGCCAGACTGGTTTGAGATGTCTCTGGAGACCAGATAGAAGATGATCAGAAGCTAATTAGGAAAGTGTTAGCCATGTCCCATTGCGAACTTCTGAGTCATGATCTCTTGTAGCTCAGCAGCCAGTTAGGAGAATCTGTCATCACAGAGTACAAGTCCGTTAATTACATACTGGCAGAAATCCCCTTATACCGCCCAACCCCCACTCTGGTTTCTATAATGAAGAAGGGAATAAGGCAGAGAACATCTGTGCATGATCCAAGAACTGACCACCACAGACCAATCTACCTACAAAACTTATAAGACATAAAACTCACATTGGCAAATAATTGCTACTAAACCATTACATCTCTCTTATTTTTGTCTTAAATTGTTATTTAAATATCATTTGATGTTTAACAAGGATCATACAATGAGAGAATTTTAGAGTTGGAGACAAGAGAAGGAGACAATATATACAGGAAAGTTTTGGACTGGGAAGTGTACTTTGGTCTGGAGACTTGCAGTCATAAAACACTAATTATCATACCTTTCCCATAAATGATGGAAATATTTTTTAATGACTGTTTCCAGGACAAGAGGTAGAAGGGAGAAGAAAGGAAAGGCAGCTTAATCAGAACAGATCAGCCCCAGAGCAGAGATCGAAAGCAGGGCATACAGCAAGGCATACTCCAACAAATGATTATTATCAGGTATATCACCTCTTTCTCACTGATGCCCATAGTTGAAATATGCCTTAGGGGCCATCTAGTCAAACCTTAATCCAAATAGATATTCCCATTACAACATCTCTGACAAACTGTAAATAAACATTTCTCTAAAGATGTCCTAGGAGGCTTTCAAAAATTCTGTAACTGCCTTGAATGAATCTGGGGTGCAAGAACAGAAACTATCAAAATTCAGACATTGCAAAAGAAAGATGATGTAAAAAATGGATTCAAATTTAGAGAAAAATACTATTTCCAAATTTCAATAGAAGAGAAATTAATGCCAGTTAACTGTTTTTGTACTCAAAATGAATAATCAAGAACAACATTACTTTCCTTAAGATCTGTGATCTCCTTACCTAGAAGCATGCTGTTGGTGAGTTCCTTCTGTTGCTTCCATCTGGGGCGTGGCCTTGTCCAGTCATGCCATATTCTCTTCCCTGCAATGTTTCCGACCCTCCATATTTCACCATCACATTCCTATGTGGGTAATTTCCACCCCTCCACCCCATTCCTATCATGCATTGTATTTTTTGTTGTTTGGTTGTTTTTCAGTTTTGTCTGATCATTTACAATTCCATTTGGAGTTTTCTTGGCAAATATACTGAAGTAGTTTGCCATTTCTTCCCATGGATCCAGTGGATTTTTTTGTAAGGCAATCAGAGGTTAAGTGACTTGCCCAGGGTCACACAGCTCTGAAGTATCTGAGGCTAGATTTTAACTCAGGTCTTCCTGATTCCAGGCCCAGTGCTCTATTCATTGAGCCACCAGCTGTGTCCTACATATTGCCTACTTCTGTTAGAATTTAAGCTCCTTGAAGACAGGAAATATTTCCCTTTTTTTGTATTTATATCTCCAATTTATATCACAGTGCCTACCTACCACACAGAAAATGTTTTTTGTTAATAGGCTTAAAAAGAAGCCTTATTCTCTGCCTGTCCCAGGACTTGAGAATGTTATAATTTAATGGCATTACCAAATTTGCACTGGTTACAAGATCATTTGAGAATGTATGAAGGATGATTTTTGTTCTTTTTCTTTCTTCCTCTTTTGTTCTAAGTTGATGGTTGGGGATAATAAACTTTATAGCCCCTTGTCTGATAGGATATCAAGATAGGGATATAAAGTGCTGATAACTTTAAGACCACAAAAAGAAATGACAGAAAAGGAATTAGAAATTTTAGAGAGAAGAAATGAGCAAACAAAAAACATGACAAGGCAAAATGGTCAATAGACAACACATATCTATCACATTAGAAATAGCAGTACTGAAGACTAAAAAAAAAGCTACCTAATCCATGTCCATAGAAAACACGTGAACTGAGTGACCAAGAAAATGATCCCCTCTCTTGCTACTCATTCCTAGAAAGATATCTTCTTAAATTTGTAGAAATAAACCGTTTCATTGCTTTGGGAGGACAAGGTAATAAAATCATCAGGAAGTTAGAGTACCTGGGTTTCCTGTTTCTGCCACTACATCCTGTGTGACATTAAAAAAAAAAAAGATTTCACTTCTAAAGAAAATCTGAGGGCCTTTTCTAGGACTCAATACTATATTTTTAATTTCTAAAGTCCACATTTTGGTAGCATCTATAAGACAGTTGAAAACATAGTTCCTGTTCTCAGGACTGTACATTTGTATATGTCTTTCATATATGCAAATGTATCAAGAACTATGATATCTTCTGTGTAGGAGCTCCTTCCAGCAATTGATATTACAACATTTCTTTAAATTAAGATCATAGAGAGGATTCTAAAGCCAAGAGATGTTAACATACTTGTCTATGGCCACACTGGCCACACAGCTAGTGCTTGAAACTGGATCAGATCACAGGTTTATCCAGTTCCAAGTACAGAACTTTATCCACCTGCTTCCCATCCTTTAAATACAAATTATATACAATATTTTCAGATGACTATGATTATGATTTATAGTGTATCTCACTTTCAGAAAAAACCCATTTACCTAATTGCTCTACAATAAATTACAAAACCAAATATCTAGTTGAAGCCTAATTATGACTCTTGGTTCTAACAATTAGGGAATAAAAAGTTAAATTCAAAGCCAAGTTCTTTAGAATTTGCTCACAAATCACTGAATCATATTTTTGTTTTTGCGATGATATAAATCTTTTCCACATACATGTTTATACACACAGGCATATATTCCAATTGATACTTGAAATTACAAACAATACATAGGTGTGTGTTTATACTTAGAGATAACTAGAAAACTGGTGTGTGTGTGTGTGTGTGTGTGTGTGTGTGCGTATGTGCGCGCACGCGCGCTTGCTTATTGAAGTTATAATGATCAACAATCTATAAGTGTTGAGAGCTGAAACGGGACAGGGCCAGATGGGAGGAATCCCGGGTGTGGGCATCTCAAGGGGCCATGGGGGAGGGCCTGCCGGCGGCTGAAGCCGCTGAACGCGGCCCGGTGCACGTGGTGACAGTGGTGACGCTACTGGAGACGCTGTCCACCATGCTGGGGGCGGTGCGGGAGCGGCAGGGCTGCCTCACCGGCACCGTGCGCCGCGTCCAGAGCGGCCTGGGCGCGCTCAGCCGCAGCGACGAGGACACCAGCAACACGCTGCCCCAGCCGCTGGACAAGGCCGAGCGCGTCAGCACGCACGCCGACGCCGCACGCCGACGCCGCCCGCGAGCGCGCCGTCCGCCGCGCGCTCCAGGTGCAGCGTCTCGAGGCCAACCACGCGCTGCTGGTCGCCCGCGGCCAGCTGCACGTGCAGCTCTTCAAGGAGGCAGAAATCGCAGCGAGAGCTTTTCAGAAGGAGCCAGAATCCATCGAGCTAGAAGACAAGGAACTAGGAGCAGAGGCTCCAGAAGAGCTGGAAGAAAGGGAGAGCTCAGACGAGGAGCCAGTGGAGTCGCTGGCTAAGCGGCTTCGGCGTACTGGTCTGGAGACGGTGCAGAGCCTTCGCAGGGCACTGTCCACCCGAAAGAGCAAGAGCCCTGCCCCACCTCCACCCATTCCTACCAAGCCTCCTCAATTGGGCCTTAGCCAGGGCATTGAAAATCAGCCTGAGGCAGGGGTAGTGGTTGAAGCAGAACCAGAGTTGGAGCTAGAGCCACCAAGGAGCCCTGGGGAAGAGCCAGAGAGCCCTGAGGCCAGGGAAACTCTGATGCTTCAAGAAGAGGGTATTGCCTAGTGCTCCGCCCTGCCTGCCCACTTCTCTGTGCCTTTATCTTTAATGGCACCATCAGTTGCTAAGCAACAGCCCAGTTACCTATAGATCACCTTTACCTATGCAAAGAAAGAACCCTCCCTTTATCACTCACCTCACTCCCTTTCTTGCTCCCAAACTGAGACCTCCACTCCAAAACCCTCCTATACACCCCATTTTAAACCTCAGAGACCAACTCTGTCACCCTCCCAAATGTGTTCAAGATTAATAAACTTATTTCACTAACAAATAAAACAATTTATGAGTGTTGGACTTAGACTTTGAATCATACTCTATATTGATCCTACATTCAGTATTCTTTTTTATTTGAAAAGAAAACTGACAGATTGTCAGGAGACAGATAAGTATAAATTGGAATAAAGAGTTTGTGAAGTAAAATGTATCAAAGAAAGGAATAAGCAGGACTTCAGCAAGAAGAGCACAGAAATGAGATTCAGAAGATATGCTTTCAAGTCCTAGTAATGTTAGGTAATGTCATTTGATCCCATTGGGCCAAGTTTCTTCATCTGCAGCAGAAAGAGGTTATATTTAGAGAAACCAAAGTTCCTTTCTACCTTTAGTCTGTGGTTCTAAATAAATAGAATGAATTATTTCTCATAGTACTACTAGATTTAGAGCTATCCAGTCTAAATCTCTCATTTTACAGATGCATAAACTGAGGCATCAAGGGTTTAAGTAACTTGCCCAAGGTCATAATCTAATAAGTTTCTGTTGCAGGGTTTGAAACAGTCTTCCTTATCTAAACCCTGTGTTCTAGGCTGTTATGAAAGATAACTGAACTGGAACTTTGTAGGAATAAATAACATCATGACATCCATTAAATAATGAAGAGGGTTAACAGAATCTAGCAGGAACAAGGGAATCTATTGATGCACCTTGGAAGGAGGGAGGCTCCACAAAGTAGTAAGTGACTCCTTCCCAGAAGGAAGTATATGTCAACCTGACACATTCAATTAGGAGAAATGTAATATCTTTCTATAGCATATATCTGGGCTAAATTAATCAATGAGAATGTATTAAGTATTTATTATGTGCCAGTCACTATGCAAGACACACTCTAGGAATCATGAATTCAAAGAATAAATAATCTCTATTCTCAAGGAATTTATATATGGCATAGAACCTATAGGAAAATTAATAAAGTTCATAATTTCCACATATTTCTTATTCTTCTTGTGAAAACCTAGAGGAAAAATAAAATCAAGAAAGTTCCAGTAAAGAAACTGAAGGTAACAAGTGTTTTGGTTTGGTTGTTTTTTAATCAATCCATAAGCATTATTAAGTGCTTAATATGTGTCCGTAACTGAATCAGGCCATAGAAGCATAAATATAAAAATTAGATAATCGCTACCCTCAAGGAATTGACATTTGATTAAATATAAGTACTCTAGAAAAGAATGGATATTAAAGGAAGCCAACAGCTATTGGCACTGGAGAATGAGATTTGGATTTTCCAGACCGTGGCTAACACATTTCATATGTTGTATTGGTTCAAGAAATGGAGCATGGGGGCGGCTAGGTGGCACAGTGAATAAAGCACCGGCCCCGGAGTCAGGAGGACCTGAGTTCAAATCCGGCCTCCGACACTTAACACAAAAACTAGCCGTGTGACCTTGGGCAAGTCACTTAACCCCAACTGCCCTTCAAAAAAAAAGAAATGGAGCATGAAAAATAAATGTCATGAGAGAATGAGGAGGAACTTGGAGTCATTCTCTTCTTGTATTAAATGGTTGTTAAAAGACATCTCTGTAAGGTACTACTCCGATGTGTTATGGCATGGAGGGGTCCCAGAGATCTTGAGTGTTATGCCGCTAGAGCAATGATTCTCAACCTTCCTAATGCCATGACACTTTAATAGTTCCCCATGTTGTGGTGACCCCCAATCATAAAATTATTTTCATTGCTACTTCATAACTGTAATTTTGCTACTGTTATGAATCCATCTGATATGGAGGATACATTTTTCATTGTTACAAATTGAACATAACCCACAGTTTGAGAACTGCTGCACTAGAGCATAAATTCTGATTGTTGCTGTTCAGTTGTGCCCAGCTTTATGTGTAACCTCATAGATTTTGTTCATGGGATTTTCTTGGCAAAGATACTGAGAGATTTGTCATTTTTTTTTAATGGGTCTCCATTTTATAGACGAAGAACTGAGGCAAATAGGGTTTAAATTATTTTCCCAAGGTCAGACAGCTAGTAAGTGTCCGAGGCTGGATTTGAACTCAGATCTTGACTTCCAGCATGGTGCTCCATCCACCTGTAATGGTAATTAATTTGAATTTGAAGACCCCTTTTTTGTATTGGCAAATGAGCAGGTAATTAGCACCTTATTTCAAGCTAAGCAAAGGGAGCAAGTACTTAGTAGTTAGTAATTGATAAAGACACTGTTGGGGAAATAAATGGCATGAACTCCTGTCTCCTGTTACTGATGTAACAGGAAGGGGTTGGTTGAAACAGGAAGCTAATGCTGTGTGTATATAAGAAAAGCCCCAGAGAGAGAGACAGACAGAATTTCATGAGATCAGAATCTGCTGGCAGAATCTGTTCTGCTCGGAAAAGAGAGAGTTTCAGCAGCATCTGGAGGCTGGGCTATTACTGCTGGACTGAGAACTGAGTCAGAATTTTCATTGGAAAAGAATCATGGAGATTGAAGTTGCTGCTGCCAGGAAGGCTGAAGAGGAATCCCTCCAACCCCCTTCCACAGGCTGGAGAAAACTATTTTGATTTTGAAAACCTGGGAGGAGTGATTTCAATTCTGTGAGCCAGCTGAGATTTCTTCTGAGTCCTAGGGCAAGCCAAATTGCCAGAGGACTAAGGAAATATGGCTGTGGTGCTGGTATTCTGTCTGTCTGTTTTGATGTTGTTTTGCCATATTCATCTGCTGGTGAAGGACAGTGGTGTTGTTGCAGAGGTCCTGGAATGTTGCTGTTGGTTCAGAATCCTTGAAGAAGGCTTTTCTAGGTGTACATTTACAGAAATCTTGGAAGACGGTCTTGCTGATGTTTTTAGGAGTCCTGAGACTGTTCTGCAGGCAGAGAGTGAATTGATGATGACACTGGCAATGTATGTTGTGGCTTTGTTAAACTTTGTCTCCCCAGGAACAGAGATTGCTGAGAATGTGCCTTGGGTCAAGATGAAGAAAAGACCTCTCCTTGGGTGTTGAATGCTGTGATGATAACGTGGTTTACTAGTGACCTAGGGGTGGAGGATTTGTGTATTTTCTAATGATTGTACTGCATGATTAATGATACTTAGTAATTGATTGCTGAATAAGTGCTGATTAAGTTAATTTAGTTGTCCCATGAATGGAAGACTTTGACTATTGTACTTTGAGATGACTGAATGACTGAGTAAGGAGGCAAACCTCGTTGGGGATACCATATGATTGTTCTTTGTTGTAAATATTGTGACCACTTTGTTGAAAACTATGTGGCCATTTTAATGATAAGCTGTTGTGAATACTGTATTGTGATTTTCTGTGATAAGTTGTAATATTGTGAATGCTGTTCCTTGATTTTCTGTGAATGCTTTCTTGTGATTTTTATGGAATAAATAGTCTTCAGTATCCTGTGAAGTCAGAACCTTAAAAGCTCTTCACAGTGGCATTTTTCTGGAAAGTGGCTTGTGTATGGCATTACACCACCATACCATCTAGCTTACCATACAAATTGTATTAAGTTCTACCAGTCTGGAAAGGCTTTGAGAAGTGTCTCAACAACATACTGAATCTATTGTGTCAGTACCAATAAGCTAAATATGGAGTGGCTCATCATTAGCAAATTGGCCACCAACTAAATATTACAAGGGTCCTCAGTTTTTTTCATCCCACTTCTTTTATTCTTGGGTAACAATACTTAAATAGTAGAAAAAAGTGGGAAGAGTGTTAAGAACCACACATTATTTAAATTATATATTTCTGAAAGACAGTGATATCATTATAGAACCAATGTAGTTCAGTGAAAAGACTACTTAAAGGATTGACCTTGGCATCAATGAATCTGTATTTGAATATCACTTACTATCTCAGTGACCCAGAACAAATCATTTAATTTATCTGAGGCTCAGTTTCTTCAATTCTGAAATGAGGGAGTTGGACTAAATGGACCCTAAGGTGCCTTCCAACTCTTAGTATGATTTTGTGTTTCTCAATTTGCATAATATTAGAAATGAACCATGTCAGTATTGACTTTTTCATGATAAATAAAGCCACATAAAGAAAGGAAGTTGCGTTCAAATTTGTGCCTGGAGCATAATAGGTGTTTATTAAAGATGTCTGAGTTGAGATTTGAAAGAGGATAAGGATCCTGATAGATTGGTCTGTGGAAAGAATACATTCCAGAAATGGGAAACAGTTCAAGTGTCACCTTCTGCATGCAGGATGGTTTAAACAAATGTGCATAAACAGGAGGTGAACTTCCTGATCAGCCTAGCATGGCTGGGTTTTGGAGCATATGATAGGAAATAAATTGGAAGGAATATGGGAAGATGTTTTGGAGTCAGACTGGGAAAGGCTTTAAAAACCCTCATCACATCTTGCCTAGGTTAAACGATTGTCTCCTAACTGATTGTCTTACTTTAGTCTCTCCCCTTTATGGTGTATCCCCTATACAGCTGCTAAAATGACATTTCCAAAACAAAAAAAAATACTTATCACTCCCCTCCTCAAGAATTTTTAGTAGCTCTCTATATCATCTAAGGATACAATCCAAATTCCTCTGTCTGACACTTATAGTCTCATACAACCCTCATTAAGACAATGTCTCGTCCTCAATGGGCATTTAATAACTGTCTATGGACTGAGTGGCCTCAATCTTTTTTTCCAGGTATATTTCACATCAATTCATCTCATAAACACTACCTTACAGCTCAACAGATTTACTTCCTGTTCTCTGTCCATGTCATTCTATCTGCTCCCCACTATGAACTGGGAGGAATAACCTCCCTAATTCTTCTTCTTAGTATCCCTAGCTTTCCTCTAGTCTCGGCTTGAGTGATACCTTTTACATTACTGATCCCTCCATTACAAATTTTAATGATCCCTCTACTATAAAATTATTCTGCATTTACCTTGTATATATTTTCTATCAATGTCTTTTTCCTCCCTAGATAAGTGTTTATTGAAGAAACGAACATTTTCACTGTCATCTTTTTGTCCCCAGTGCCAACCACATAGTTGACACTTAATAAATTCTTATTGAATGAATAAATGAATGAACAGATAATTTGAGGAGTTTATATTTCATTCTGCCATCAGGAAGGAGGGACCAAAGATTTTTTTCAGCAAGAGAACAAATTGCAAAACTTCCTTAATTATCTTGGTAGCTTTGTGGAATATGGATTAGAGAAAGGATAGAGAAACAGTGAGACCAATTAGGAGATTGTGACTATAGTACAAGTGAGACATGATAAGACCCAGAAGTAGGGTGATTGTTGTGGTAATGGATAGGAGACAGTGGTGAGAGTCATTACAGAGGTAATATTGATAGGTAGGTAAGATCTTGGCAATTGATTGCATATTAAATTAACTTCAACAAACTGAACTTAGGTAAGTCAGGTAGAAGGGAACTATAACTCTGTCACCTTCATATTCCTAGAGGCAATTCTGGTAGCTTTATCTAAATTACATCATCAGGGAAAACCAGAGTCCAATGTCAAGAATGAGTAAACTAGTACTCTTGGTCCTGGGACTTGGTGCTCATTTGATTGCTGGTTTAATATGTGAAATTCAATGTGGTTGTATTGCTCTCATGGTTTGGGTTTGATTACTTCTCAGGGGAATGAAATTCCTTCAGTTCTAACGCCATAGAAAGGAGGACTGTTTTCATGTTGGAATTTTAGCTGAATTATTGGATAGCAGCTTTCAATCTCTTTTGTGTTTTTAAAGGCAAATCATCCAACAACATTTCCATCAATTCAAAAATAAATTATCAAATACCTACTATGTGTAAAGCAAATGAGGCAAGCATGGTGGAACGGATATAAGGCTAGCCTTTGAGTTAATAATATCTGGGTTCAAGTCATATTTCTAATTAATAATAATAATAATAACAACAACAACAACAACAGCTGGGAAAGTGTTGAAAGTTATTTTATTTCTCAATGTCTAAGGCAGTGGTATCAAACTCAAGTAGAGAAGATCCCTATATGCCACATATTGCCATAGAAAATTACAAAATAAAATTATCTGTATTTTTATGTTTTTATTAATTTGGTTAGTTATCTATTTATCTATTTACTGTATTTTCATTCTGTTAAACATTTCTCTCATGGGTTTTTTTGTTTTTTTTTTTGTTTTACCCACTTGCAAGTTTTGCCTGTTTTGTATAAGCAGTTACAACCTTGAGTGTGACATCACTGGTGAGGCACAGATGAGATGCTGATCTGGATAATTTCAGGGGGTTTCCATACAAATGACTTCACATATCTAAACCCTTCCTCATTTTATCCCCACCAAAAATGAAATGGGGATACAAAAACCAACAGCAAAAGCAAGGATGGGAGAAAAACATTGAGTTTGAAGAAAGGAGAAATGTCCTGAAATAGAAGTACCTTTTAAAATCTATCTTTTGAATCAATGTGTATTTATCAGTGAACATTTTGTGTCATTAAGTAAAATTTAATCCCCTAAGCAGGGAAACCTTCTCCGGCACAAAGAAGAATATGAGGTACTTTGTTGTTCTTGTTTAGTTATTCATTTATGTCTGACTTTTTGTGATCCTGTGGACCATACTGTCCGTGGGATTTTTTTGGCTAAGATACTGGAGTAGTTTTCATTTTTCTTCTCTAGTGGATTAAAGCACACAGAGGTTAAGTGGTTTATCTAGGGTCATACAGCTGGTAAGGGTATGAAGCCAGATTTGAACTGAGATCTTCTTGCCTCCAGGTTCTGCACTCTATCCACTGAGTCACCAATCTGCCTCCTAGGCAAACAGAGGTTAAGTGATTCATCCACCGTCACACAGCTAGCAAGTATTTGAGGCCAGATGTTGAGGCACGTAACTGGTTCAGTGGACCGTGCTCTGGACCTGCAGTCAGATAAAGGTGTTCAGTACTTGTTGATTGATTGTCTCCTATGGTCCTCATCTTTCACAATATCACAGTCTGAAAGGTCACAGACACACCCACATTTTGATAGGTGTATAAATCAGGTGAACATGAATGTAACCATTCAGAAAGAGTATGTCTCTTTCAGAGCTGTAGGAAATTCATGCCTTGATTTTCCCTGATAGAAATAACAAACCACTTTCTCAAGAACACATTTGTGACATCTGTTAGAAGATCGAAAATAATGGAGAAAAGAAAGGGCAGTAAATATATAAAGATGGAGCTGTTGTTACTTCATTAATATTGCTAGAAGTACTGCTCATGGTAACAAATGCCATTTTCTTTCTCTAAAGCTGATTAACTCAGTCAGTATTGCTACATTCATTTTCCTAGACATTCATATTTTACAAGTCAAGTCCCTTTACTCACAGAGAAACCTGCCTTTTCAAATATCACATCATTTGTACTGACAGTGAGAACCATTAGACATAGAAATGAGTGAGCTCACAAAGCCCCATTTGCTTTATTGAGCAATAGTAGCCCCAGTTCACCCACTTAGGGATATCTTTGAGCTTTTTGGCTTAATCTTCCCCAGTTAGAAATTAAGTAACCCCCACCAGCTACATTCAGTACTATGTTTTCAATCATTCCTGCCTGCCTTTCCCATCATTTTCTATTTTCTTGTTCACTACACATACACATATTAACTCTAATTTAGCATTTATGTAGAAAAGGTGGTAAACTAGAGACTCTTCATCAGGGGCCACTTCTCCCCCTGCCCAGCCACCCCACTGAGTCTATCCAAAGACAAAGACTCTATTGGATTCACAGGAGCTCCTGTTAGCACTGAGGCACGGAGGAAAGCAAGATACCAGTTTTATCATTTGGGAATGTTTGTCAGCATTTACTATTATCTGTTGACTGCCAAGTACTGTCACCTCATCAAAGAAAAAGGCAAAAAAAGTATAATTTCCAAGTGGCTTCACTCTGTTTTAATCCAGTTTTCCTGAGAAATCTTAAAAGTGTATATGTGCATGTACCATGCAAAGAGCAGTGAGGAGAAATAAATGACAAACATATATGAATAGAGAATGCTGATAGCACACCCAAGTTGGTAATCTTACCTCAGTCATTCCTTTAGAAATGTTTAAGCCACTTTCTTGATCTATTAAAAAAAATCTGATGGCTAACATGACCTCCTAACAGGACCAATGAAAAATGGAATGAAGAAAGTCTGAAGAATTGAAGTATGTTGAAGATGTGAAGACACTCTTCATAGTGTTCATTACTGCAAACAAATTTCTCCTTCATCAGATACTACAGTTTCAGATATAGAGCATCTTAGACAGGTGATGCTGAAGTGAAAGGTACCATCTTGAGGAAGATGTCTCATTGATTTAAGTCTCTTTGAAAATATATGTGCATCTCTACTCTCTGGAGGACAAAAGCATTTAACCTCAGCCAAACAGGAAAATAGGAACTGGAGCAGTGTCTACTTGATAGCAAATCGACAACAAGCTCTTCCTTAAAAATGACTCCATAAAGCTCACTATTCATCAGAACCACTGGTCTGTTTCTTGAGTCATGACCCACTTGGATTTTTCCCTGCTTTGAGATGTCCTTGAGACTTCAAGCAATATCCATGCCCATGGGTCAGAGAAATTCATTTCAGTTCAACAAAAAAAATAATGTATTACATAAATTTATATGCCAAGCATAAAGTGAAGTGTAGAGGATACAAAGGCCCAATTCTTATTACACGATTGACCAAGATGATAATATATCCTTCTAAGACCACCCTAAATTTTCATATAATGCTGTTGTTGTTCAGTCATTTTATTCATGTCTGACTCTTTGTGACTGAATTTGGGATTTTCTTGATGAAGATACTAAAGTGTTTCTAGTTCCTTCTCCATATCATTTTATAATGAGGACACAGAGGCAAACAGGATTAAGTGACTTGGCCTAGATCACACAACTTGTCTAAGGCCAGATTTGACCTCAGATCTTCCTGACTCCAGGTTTGCTGCACTGTACCACCCAGCTGCCTCATTTTATATACAATTTTCTATTTTTTTTCATTTTTCATATATGATTTTGTGTTGTACTTATTTGTGTATGTGTTGTATCAACCTATTTACTAGAAAGTAGGTTCAACAAAGCAAGGACCTATTTTCTGGGCAACTCGTCAAAGTGCTTTCCATACATAGTAGGCCATTAATAAGTGGTTTGTTGGATTAAAAAATAATAACTTGAAACTGTGTACTGAGAATAGAGAGAAGGGAGCTGATAACATAAGATATTGTCATGGAAATAAAATCAACACAACTTGGTAACTGTTCATATTCACTCAGTAGATGATTAATGTTGAACAATCCAGAAGACATCAGCTCTGTCCCTATGAATACCTCCTTCTTAATATCCAAATGCTGCTTCCTAAGGTTACGTATATACGATCAATGTCAGAAGCAGACATAAAAACAAAATCAAAGAGAACTGAATGAATCTGCAAAAGAAGTTGTGAATACAACTCTGTCTCCCTCTGAATTTGTTTTGTGCCCAGGTTCTCCTGAATAGAGCTGATCAAATCAAATGAAATTATCTTTGGAGTTTTTGCTCATTCGAATACTTTGGTCAACTAATCATTTGGTACAAGTTTGGTTTGGGCTCAGATGTGTGCAAAGTGAAGGAAAGCAATTGCCTTGGAATCAACATTGCAGATGCTATTCCTGCTCTGTTTCTGGAGTTGAGTTCTCATTCAGCACCATCCTGAGCTGTTGTTTGTTTTTGGAACAGATGGGAAAAACAATCATTATGGAATGATTTAATTCACTCAAAAACACTGTATCCTGTGGTTTTGAATGACATGAGAAATATGGAAAATACCAAGATCCAGGAAAAACTGTAACTCACAATATGCCAGCACCTAAATTGAGGATTGTCTCAGCCCAGTGATGCTGTGTAGAAGGATCAGTTGGACTCTTAGTTGATTGTTCTCTTTGAACTGTCAATCACTGGTAAAAGAGCAACTTTTGAGCCAACGAAATAGAATTTGGTAGTTCTATAAATGAGTTATACTCTTTTTTTTCAGCTCCTAAATAGCATTTTCTACAATAGTACTCTCAGCACGAGTTTCCTACTTGGAAGTATCCCTGTGCCTTATCTCACTGTTTGTCTCACTATTTAATTAACACTGAGAGTTAGAAGTTATTAAGACTTAGATTAATTCTAAATTTATCTCACTGCAACTTGGAATCATAAGATCCCAGATTATGAAGGAACTGTTGTATGCTGATGTTAATTCTTTCTTCTAAGGCCAGCCTGAACAAGTCTAATTTATTTTCTCTTTTGTAGTCCTTCAAATATTTGAAGAAAGCTATTTTTTCCCACCCACCATTGTTTCTTTTCTCCTGCAAGGTAAAGATTCTAGATTTCTTAATTTGGTTGTATATTTTATAGGTAAAAACTCCCATCTTCTCCTTCCCTTGGATTCCCATTGCCACCCTCCTGTCACTAAAGAGGACTTACATGTTAAAAGTTACATAAAAGTAGCATGAAGGAAATGAAAAACTAGAAAAACTAGAAAAAGAGATTGGACCATAATATAGCAAGAATTTGAGAGATGACAAATGGACATACAGAATACTGTGCTGATAAAATAAAAAATCTAAAAGGCTCAGATGAAAGCATTCATCACATTAGTTCATCTATGTTCTTTATTAAGGCTGAATTCTCTGTGGAAGGACACAGAAAAGAATTGAAGGAAAAGATGGTATCAATGGGTTGTAATGTGCACTAGTGGATTAGTGCACAAACTAGTCAAATACCAAAGTCTAAAAAACTTTAATCTACTACATATTGTGTTATATAGTTTCTAGATATTTCAGGCATGTTCATTTTCTGTTCAAAGGTAGCTGGATGGTACAGTGGATAGAGTGATGGACTTGGTGTGAGGAAGACCTAAGTTCAAATCTTGGATTGGACACGTAAAAATGTTTAATCCTAAGAAAGTGTTCTAATTTTTCTCTCTGGTAGCATTCTAAACAGTAAAACGGGGAGAATAATAACCTCCATCTTTACAGGGCTGTGGTAAGGAACAAATGAGGTAAATGTGTAGCACTTTGTAAATTTTGATATGCTAAATAAAATTAACTACTATAAGTAATTTCTATTTCAAGGATAATTTTATTTCAATGAATAAAGGGACACTTTATTATGTATCTGTATCCTTGAAAGTACAATGTTATGTCTGTAGTTGTCATTACTGTTCAGTTACTTCAATAGCGTCTGACTCTTTGTGACCTCTTTTGGTGTTTTCTTAGCAAAGATGTTGGATTAGTTGGCTATTTTCTTATCCATCTCATTTTATATATGAGGAAACTGAGGTAAACAGGGTTAAGTGACTTTATGATGACCACACAGCTAGTAAGTGTCTGAGGTCGGATTTGAACCCAAGTCTTCTTGATATCCACTGTGCCACCTAGCTGTTCCTACATCTATAGTACAACTCACTAAATATTTATTGACTTATTAATTTATTAAATTAAAAAATTCATTAGAAACTTTCAATTTGAACTTTTCCCAAGATGGCTACGTAAACATATACAGGCAGCACAGATCTTAGATATCCATTCTGGGGAAAATATGTAACTTTTACCAGATGAAGAACAAGGTTATGATTTAAAAATCCAGTGAGAAACTCTAATAAGTTCTCTCTGTCTCTCTCTGTCTGTCTCTCTATCTCTGTCTCCGTCTCTGTCTCTCTCTATCTCTCTTTATTGCACCTGCTCTCTTACAAAGCTCTCCGATGGGAAACAATCACATATATTTTATCACAGACAATGACATCTCTGTGCAACAGACATCACTCTACTCCTCCGCCCCCCAAATCAAGATCACACAAAGCTAGAACACCTAGAACTCTGACTGGTTAATTCTCATAAGATAACCCCTTTTATGAGGACAGTCTCTTGCAAATATTGCTTACCTGTGTTATTTTTTCTTTTTTAAGCCAGCTATCTCATCTCATTGCTTATTTGGTTCAGAAGTCAAGTTAAAGAAGGTTTGTGGTTGTGAAATGTTTCCATATTCTATATCCTTTAATAACCTCACAGGGAAAAGGGTTGAGAATGACTGACCCTAAAATTTCAATGTTTTAAATCGATGCCAACAATAACACATTTTACATTTATATAGCAGCATCAGTTTTATAAAACACACTTTCCCCCCTAAATTGGGGAAATGAGTCTAAATGTCTTATTGTGTCCATTTTGCAGGTGAAAATATAGACTCTGAGAGATTAGATAATTTACCCATGGTCATATAGATAGTAAGTACCAGAGGTAAGGTTTTGATCAAGGCTTCTTGACTCTAACCCAATATTCTTTCCATTATATCTAGTAGCAAGTTAAGTATCTTATCTAAAAATACTATTTTCATTTATCTATTCTCATTAACTCTTTAAAATTACAGATAAAATGACAAATTCTTATTTGTATATTTCAGAACTCTTGTTCTAACCATTGTGTTTTTATTACTTATATTACCTTGCAGTATAACATGTGGCATAAGAAACAGATTTTCATAGATAAATTTGTATATACACACTATATATACATACATAGATTTTCTGTGTACATGTATTCATAAGTGTCCTAAATAGATTATAGATATCTAGCATATATATGTAAATATATCTACATCATATATCTATATCTATATCTGCATATATACATATTGTAGGTCCCTAAAAATCCTTCAGTTTGGGTCTTGGAATGAGGCAATTAATCCCTACAAATTTCTCGAGGTAACCCTGAAGTGGGTTCTAATACCATTTTTCACAAACCTCCATGTAATGCCTTCTCAAATGAAATTGCACCCGTTTTCATCTTTATAACTGCAGTTAGAATGAATCCATTTTTTACAGAGTAATATATACTGATAAGATATGGCAAGGACCAAAGCAACACAATAGCTCCACAGTATTTGCTTAAGCATACTTTCAAAAGAAAATGGAACTCGGGGAAAGTAAGCATAAGCTAAGAAAGTATACATAGCAAATGGGTAACTGATAGATCCTAGATCAATAGACAGTCTTTTTTTCCTTTCCTGGGATTTTCATGAGTTCCCTTTCCATGCTGTGCCTAGTTCAGACTCTCAGCTCCCTGTGGATGTGTCGCTTATTATTTTCATAGTTATCTCCAATAATATTGGCAATGAAGGTAAGGTAGAAAGACTCACCCCCACCCTCACCCTCATCACTCCTTGAACCCTTTTGTTTACAAGAAAAAGGGACTGGCTCCTAAAACATTTCCTAAAGTTAACACCCAAAGCCATTGCTAGAATACCTGGCTACAATCTCATGTGATAATGGGTGAGTACATGTTTATGAGTATGTAAGTATATGCATATTTATATGTGTATATGTGTATGCATGTATATGTATTCATTATTTATAATATATATGTATGTATATGTTCTGATATAAATGATTAATAAATACATTAATTTTAATGGAAGTTTCCAAGAATTATCCACTTCTAGTTCCCAATTTTGATAGATTCAGTTAAAAGTTTGGATGACACCCACACTTTTTATATGAACATACATATATGCACATATATGTATATGTACATATATTCATACATAGATGCATGTGCATGCTCGTGAAAAAACTGATGTCCTCTTTTTATGTCTCTTTGTAGGCTGATCCTGAGTCATTAAACTTCATGCAAAAAGAATGTCACTAGGTCCTATTTAGCTAAATAGGCTAAATAGAAGTAGTAGCTAAATAGGCTACCAGCCCAGAGTTAGTGTTAAGTTTGACATTTGTCATCCAAAGAACAGCTTAGCTACAAACTGATTAAGATTCACATAGTTTTAAGACTACATACTGCATCTGGATCACTCAAAGGAATACCTACCCAGTTGAAATTACTGATTCATCAGATATGGAAATGTGTAAGACATGTCTATGTAGATAGATGATAGAAAGATGAGAGAGAGAGAGAGAGAGAGAGAGAGAGAGAGAGAGAGAGAGAGAGAAAGAGAGAGAGAGAAAGAGAGTGACAGAGAGAAAGAGAGAGGGGGGGGCAGGCAATAAGGCAATGGACAAGCAAGTAACCAAGTATGCACATCAACATATTTGGTATATATACTTGTAGTATTTATATATATTTTTTTACTTTTTGGAGGGGGGAAAGTAGGGTAATTTGGTGACTTGCTCAAGGTCACATGGCTAGTAAGTGTTAAGTGTCTGAGGCCAGATTTGAACTCAAGTCCTTTTGAGACCAAGGTCAGTACTCTATTGACTGTGCCACCTAGCCGCCCCGGATGTAGTATTTTTTTAAATGCCAAGAGCTTTACTAACATTCAGGAAGGTGACTGATTCAGAAGGGAAAACTCCCTCTTAGCTAGCATGATATAATGATGAGAACTGAGCTAGGAATTAGGAGAACCTGTATTTAAACCCCACTTCTGATACTTACTAGTTATCTGATTGTGGGAAGTCCCTTAATTTCTCTGAGCCTCAGTTATCTCATCTATAATATGGGAATAATTGTATATAGGTGGCCTACATCATAGACTTCTTCAGAAAGTACTGAAGAAATGTGATTGATTACTTTTGTAGTAGAAATGGCAATAGTAATAGTAGCAGTAGTAATACAACTGAAGTTGATGAAGCAATTCTCTAATCAATTTGATAAGTTATCAAATCACCTTGATAATATGGAAGCACATGTTTCTTTATCTTAAAACATCTGAATACCTATCCATGGAATATGGGTAAGTTAGAGACCGACTGGTTAACGTAGTCAGCCAATCAGTCATATCCTCTTATGGGACTAATTAATTATGTATTTATTGTGCCTAATATCTACCTTTAAACTGTAAATATATTTCACATAGTCCTGAGATATCAGACAGGATGGCTTGTTAGTATATTATTATCATTGCATAACATTAATGCAAACAAACAGTTGTATTGCATCCAAGTGATTTTGGATTTACTGTTACTCCTTGTTCATTTTTCAGTGGCTCAAGAATATCTGGGTTCCTTTCCTGCTAAAGGCAGCATCTGGGTTTGCTATTTACTGAAGGAAATATCAGTCTGATCTTTGCATGATCTTGTCCATGACTCAGGTATTAAGCCCAAACAGTTCTGCTTCGTTCTGTCCTGTCCTCACCGACATTTTCTGAGCATAGATTTTTGGTAAGGATTTTGTTGTTGTTGTTGCAGGTCAAATTGCAAGTGTTTAACAAAAGTCCTGCACATGAAACTGACTGTAACAGCAATCAGTTTAGCAAATACATAGCACTTAGTAACTTAGGGCTAAGTATGGAAGGTATGAGCTCTGTATGGAAGGTGTGAGCCCTGTCCACTGTTGAGAAGGTGTGAACTCCCCTGTTGATGTGGAAGAAGGGGATTGGCTGAGACAGGAGGCCAGTGTGTGTATATAAATAAGAATTCCAGAGACAGAGAGACAGAATTGGAATTTTCCTGTTTGAGGAAGCAGGATTGTCTCAGCATCTTAGAGCTGGGATGGTGGACTGAAGAAGTGAGTTGGAGTTTTCTTGAAAGAGAGAGAGAGAGAGAAAGAGAGAGAGAGAGAGAGAGAGAGAGAGAGAGAGAGAGAGAGAGAGAGAGAGAGAGAGAGAGAGAAAGAGAGAGAGAGAGAGAGAGAGAGAGAGAGACGGAGAGAGAGAGAGAGACAGACAGAGAGACAGAGACAGACAGAGAGAGAGAGAGTGAGAGAGCGTTTCTTTCCTAGCATCTGGAAGCTGACTGAGAGTTGAGATCGAGTTTTTCTGAGACCAGAATCTGGTGAAGGCCACCCAGAAGGCCAATATTCCTTCTGGGTCCTAGGGCCAGCTGAACTGCTGGAGGACTGAAGAAGCATAACCAGGATGAGACTTTGTTTGTTTATGGCCTGACTGATCCTTGAGTTCCAGGCAAGAGAAGTGGTGAAGGGTTTGAGATGTACTGAACCCTGTGAACTTTAGTGTGTTCTGGGGATTTTCCTGAGGACTGGACAAGTACCTGCGAGCTGTCTACCTCTGAGGACTGGATGAGAACCTAGCAGCTATTTGCTTCTGTATCCAGGTGACTGTTTTGTGGGTTCAGAAGGGAGCTGAAACCATTGAAGGGGATCCAAAGAATCAGAGAGATCACCCAGAGTCAAGATGAATAAAAGGCGTCCCCTTGGATGAAACTGAGGTTTGCTGGACACCAAGGGGTAGAGAGTTTGTGTGGTTTTCTAATATCTGTACTAGTGATTAATGATATTTAGTAATTGGGAATCTAGTTTAGACTGCTAGATTAGTAATAGATTAAGTTAATGGTTGTCCCCTGAGTGGAAGTTTGATATATTGTGAATTGATTGATTGAATGATTAAGTGAGAAGGGTTCCCCTTTAGCGAAACCAGGTGATTATTCTTTTGTTCTTTGTTCTAAATATTGTATCCACTGTGATGAAAACTGTGTGGCCATTCTAATGTTAAGCTGTTATGAACACCATATTGTGACTTTCTGTGATAAGACATAATGTTATGAATATTATATTGTGAATGTTTGCCTTGATTTGTAATGGGACAGAGTGTTCAGTATACTGTGTAATCCGAACCTTAAAAGATGTTCACAGTAGCATTCTTTTGGGAATCTGCTGGTGCATGGCATTACACTGACATGCTCCAAAGAGCATTTTCTCTCCTCACTGCCAGCATAATTAGGATCCGTAGTAATCTAGATTATTGGAGCAAAATCCATCTTCCAATGTAATTCCAGAACTGTAATAATGGATATTCATTTAAGTATAACTTAAGGAAAGATTGTGGCCAATGATTTCTGAGGCCAATAAAGAGAGGCATATAGTATATTCATTATCTTTGCAATCCCTTGATTGGTCTTAAAGTATTTTTTCTTTATCTATTTGCAAAGATTGTTTGCATTTTCTTTTTACTTTCCTTTATTCCCAGTTCCCTCCTATCTTTCCGTACATTCCTTTTACCATCAGTTTAGATGGGGACAACTCCTCTTGAATAATACTGAAATTCCCTTGGGAAGAAAATCCTTAGACATGGATGAATGAATGGAAAATGTATATGATTTAATCATAACTTGAAGTTTTATTATGAGTCTCTCCTTGAGTTCTGTGCTGTTGAACCACTTTATAACAGTCTTTAAAATACATCAGTAATGAAGCTCTCTTGGGAGGATTTAAGATAGACTCATCTCATTTGAAATAATATTAATACAAAATTTCAACATTTTCCCTAAGATTTCTCTCACCATTTCATTTAGTGATGCACTCTCAGCTTATCATCTCCAATGTGTTATGTTGTCAGAAATTACAGAAAATAACACCATCTGCAGTTAGTACCTTCTCAAATATTACAGAACCATGAATACTTTTTAGCAATCCAAATACAAGAGGAGACAGGGAAGGCTTAATTTTTCTTTAGGGAATAAAAACTGCTCTGAAAAGCCTAACCAGTAGAACTATTATTCTCTGAAATGAAATATTCTGTAAGAAACTATAATCCAAAAGGCATAAAAATAGAAAACTGGTTACACAAAACTGCAAATAATCAGTCCAGTTCTAAAACAGGTAGATAGAAATATACTAGAGAACTCTATCAGGTTGAGTCATCTAAGTGACTAAAGTATATTTGTTGTTTTTATCTCAGCAGTAGCCTAGTACTTAGACATATCAAACACAAGCTAATTCAGAATTCAAAGATGATTTGGACTAACTAGGAAAAGCTATTCAAAGCATCAAAAAGTTAAGTCATGAGGTCTTACCCATGAATTCAATCCCCAAGTGGTCTGCTACACCAATGCAAGCACATAAGAAGGAACGAAAAAGAGAGAGAGAGAAAAAAGAGTGGTTAGAAGTGAACCATATGACATAGAAAACCTATAATTATTAATCATCTAGAGCAGGTATGACATCAAAGTACTAATCATAATACTCATAAGATAGATATACTGAAGATTTAGTCAGAATAATATGGAAACCTGCTCTGGCTCCGTCATTCTTGTATACCTTAAGATTCAAGAGAGTATCTGGAAATACTCTGAAAAGCACAGTAAATATAGTGACTATAAGAAAATAATCATAACATTAAAACATTGACCATCTCCAACAAGGTATTTATAAAGAATAATAATAATACATAAAGAACCAATTCATTTATATAAACCTATCTACACACACATGCACATATGTACAGGATGTAGATAAAAGGATGGCTTTGGAGTCACAAAAGCTTGTATTCCAGCCTTACTTCCCATGCATCATAGACAAATTACCAAGGCCAAATCACTTTTCCAGTGCCCTTAGGCAACTTTTTGAGAATATAAATTACATACTAAGTTGCTAATCCTTATTGCTGGACGGTAAATTCTACACAGTTATGCTACATTAGACTTTGGGAAAAAATAGTTTGCCTATGCCTCTGTTTATATGTGTGCATGCATGTATATACACATAAAAATGAGATAAGTAATTTGTTATAGTTGGTGTAGTGCTAGTCTTGGAGACAATAAGACTTAGGCTCAAGTACGGCCCTTGAGTCTTCTTTGTTGTGTTACATGTGAAAGTTACATAAGGTCTGCAAGCCTCAGAAAACTAAGATTTTAAGTCACAAATCTGTGTCTCTCTGTGGATTTATAGATAGAAAATTGCCAGTCTACTTGAATCCTTTCAGTCAAGTACTGACCTATCAGAGACTGTGGAAGGAGTAAAGTCCTTCAACAAATCAAGGTTATTTTCATGCCAATTTCATTAAAAGATAATTATTCCATGTAATTAATATATGATTGCAGACTCTCCTTGGTACATGTTTATTTTCTGTGTAATATTTAGCTGCCTGGAATGAGCTAATTCATATCCTGAGGCCTAACATTAGTAGAAAGTACATAATATCATAGATGCACAGTTAGAAGGGACCTCAGGGCTCATCAAATTCATCTCCCTTATTTACAAATGTATCCCAGTGATTCCATCCTGAAAGCAAGTACTATTTTATACACACACACACACACACACACACACACACATGCGCAGACACACACACACATACACACACACACACTCTACCATTTAATGTCCCTTAACATCTGACTCTAACCTACTTTTCTAGGCTTATCATATATTACTCATCTTCACACTTCAATGATCTAACCAAGTTGGCCTTCTTGCTTTTCCCTATGCTCAACATTCCATTACCTATTTCCATTAGCACAGATTAATCTCCATGTCTGTTAGAGACCATTTCTTTGCCTCTGTTTCTTATAATCAATCCCTAGCTTCTTGCATAGCACAGGTAAAACACCACTACCTATGTGAAATCTTCCTCGCTGGCTCTCCTGGAAGAGAATCTTCCTTCAGCCAAAAAGTCACTTTGAATTTATTTTATATGTGTTGTTTCCATTTACATGTGTGCATGTTGTCACTCCCAAAAGAAATTAAGGCACCTGAGGCCAGAAGTTATTTTATTTTTGCCTTTAAATCCCCTGTGCCGACTACATTTCCTAGTTGGCAGTAGGTCTTTAAAATAGTATAGATGTTAACACTTGTGAAGCACTTTAAGGTTTGCTAAATGCTTTACAAACATTGCCTCATTTGAGCCTCGCAATAATGCAGGGAGGGTTCTATTATCATCCCCATTTTACAGATTGGAGGAACTGAAGTGAACAGAGCTGAATTGAATTACCTGGAGTCACATAGCACATAAATATCTGAGGTTGATTTAACAAAGTGTCCTTCTGACACTGGGTCCATCATTCTCTTCCCTGAATCAACTTATGCTTGTTGATTGATGGGTTGCTGACAGATAGATCAAGGCAACTGAGGCCTCGCACTCTTTTAATATTTCCTCAAAGTCAGATAATAGGACCATAAATAAAGAGTTGGAAAGAAACTCAGCAACAATTTATTACAACCCTTTCAGTTTTTAGATAAATGAACTAAGTTTCAGATATGTTAATTGCCCAAAGTCACACAGGTGGCATCAGAGGTAGAATTTGAATCCAGTTCCTCTGCCTCCAGAGGCTATATTCTTTCCTGTATAACAAAAGTCATAGGAGAGATAGCAAATAGTAGATCCTAAATATTTTCCTATTATTTGATTGTTTGATTGATTGAAATGGGGTAGTCATCTTTTGTGGGCATCTCAAGGGCTCATAAAAGGTCTGCTTGAAGTGTATGTTGTATCTTAATGAAACCAAGGCAAAAGGACTATTTTCTGCAAAATGTCACCTGCTGCTATAGATATGATGCTCTCAGAAGACACAGATCATCAAGATTCACATGCCTGAAAACTACCCACAAAAGTAAGTGATAAATTTGATCAATTTCAAACCAATTTGAATAGTTTAAGCCATAATCAACTCATGTCAAGTATAGTGAATGTCAAGGAGAGATCAGATGTGACTGAACATGTAATTTGTAAATTATTCAAAAGGAAAAAGAGAATGAGTAGAAAACACAAAGAGGGAAAAAAAGAACTGTCATCTCCTGTCATCACAGGAAAGAAGCATCTAAATTACAAAAGTTAAAATTATTGGGACTGTGTCCAAGAGAAATATGATTGATAATCTTCATTTGCTATAGAAAAAAAATAACCAACAACCAGAAATGAGTTATTTGTGGAAACTGGCTCAACCAGGATAGAAAGGCTAGATGCTTAAACATTAAGGACATAACCTCTGGTAAGCATTATAGAAGCTTCATTCATTCATTTGTTCATTCATTCATTCATTCAGATGTTTTGAGATAGAAGGGGATTAAATGATTTTCTAATCTAAATTCCTTCATTTATACATGAGCAACTAGAATAGTAAAGATCTTACCCTATATCAGAAAGTTAATAAGTGCTAATTCTTGGATTCAAACATGGATCTCCTACTTCTAATTCCAGGGTTCTTCTTAACATAGGATGATGTTATTATGAGTAAGAACCAGGTAAGAAATTCTACTGCTATTTCTAAGCCTACTTATTTATTATGAATAATATTGAGGATCTACCCAAAAATTCTGGCTTGATTTTATTAGTATTGAAACCAAAAACTCATAAAAATTTACTGAATCCCATATTTTCTTGACTAATCTTATTGAATTATGTTATCTCCAGAACTATTATAAAGAGACTCAATTGCCCTACAGATTCTTTAAGAACATCTGTACCATATTTTAAAGTATGGAAACCCCACCTCTCATCTTTAATATTTTTTGCCATGGGTGGCTGATTCGCAGAGCAGAATTCTGACCATGGTTCTGACTCAACCCTCAAACATTTTCTGACTGGTAACTAATGAGGATTTCAAAGGTGAAAAATGAGGAATTCTTATTTAGTTCAACTGCAGAATACCAGGTTCATCCTCTGAAAGGTTTTTGTTTTCTTTTTGTTTGTTTGTTTTTGCTTGCGCACTGTTAGCATTGTTGTATTTATTAGAAGAAATATTCTCAGAGAACAGTTTATAATGGGAATCAATGGTGCAAGGATCCATGTTTGTGCAATATCTAAAGGGCTAGTCTTTTTTGTTTTTTATAGTGGTAAATGTTACAGCCTTTCTTGAGCCTGACACAGTAGCCTTACATCCAGGATAGGTGAATCAGCTTTTCTAATTTGTAATAGAAATTAGAATCTTTTATTGGGGTCTTACTAAATCAAGTCAGCATTCTTTCCATTGTATCACAGCACCTAAATAAGGGGACCAAAAGTCTTAGTAAACACTAAAAACATAGGATATCCTGCTATCAATTGAATTGATGTAGGCATTCCTGAAGACAATAAACTCAATCACTATAAGAGGGCGTTGATGGATTTTTGTTTCTGAGTTTTTCCTTATTCTAACACAACTATTTCATAATAAATAAGTAGGCTTAGAAATAGCATGCTGAAGTGAGGCTTAATCTGCAGTATTTCTTTATAACAATCACAGTTATTTTATGTGGAATATAACTGGAAGTCAATTATAGCTTTTTTCCTTCGGGGGATATCCCCCTTAAATTGTTATCTAAAAGGAAGCTACAACTCAGATGATTAGCTGTTTCCCACCTTGGTCATATTATTTTTATTTATTATTACTTGACATAATTTCTCTGAATGTTCCACATACTCTCACTTTATGAAAATTCATTGATCAGAATTTTAATTTTTTTTATTTTGTCATTTGATCCCTGCCATGATTACAATTGGGAAGGTAAATTATAAATTAATTTCTTCAATTAATATCAAGGAATTTCCGAGGTCACAGGGCTATTTCACTTCAGATCTATCTATAGATCATACTTCCAGGTGACTCATTAATTGATCTTTTTATCATATCCCCCCAAATATTCATATGCTACTACATTCAATGAGTTTACAATCTAAATGGAAAGATAATACAAAGACATATAAAACAATCAAATATATGCAATACATCACATTACTTATTACACTGGGAAGTAAGACCAAAACCATGAGATAATTAAGAGGAGTAATATGTGTGAGCTACAGTTGCTTGCCAAGGTCTCATGCAGGAAGGAGAAATGAGATAAAAGTAGGAGTTGGAAAAGTAGAATAAGAAGACAGAAGCCATCCCAGTGAGGTAATAGCATAAGCAAAAATATGGGTTTAAGGACTAGGGATGGGGTATTTATTGAAAAGTGAAAAAGAATAGCCCAGGTGAAGTAGAACTGGGAAAGATTAGGAAATTAGTTTAGAGAGGTGATGGTGATAAAGTCCTTTAAAAGCAGATTAAAGAGTTCTTGAAAAAATAGGAATCACTAAGCAGTTTTGAAAGCACTGACATCAGAGAAGCAATGATAGAAAAGTGACAAAATATTGACTAAATGTATACACTTGTAGAAAATATTTGTGACAGTAATAAATTGACTAATTACTTTTAGTCATCTATTTGCTTCCCCCAAGTAGTTAAAAAATTTCAAATATGCCAGAGAAAATCAGTATTAGAAGAGTAGCCATGTGATTTCATGGTGTACAAATGATTGAGGATGGACAATTTCCTCTCAAAAGAAACATTATAATGATGTAAGAAATCCTGTTGAGGATCTACCAAAAAATTCTGACTTGATTTTATTAATATTGAAACCAATATCTCAAACATTTACTGAATCTCATGTTTTCTTGACTAATCTTATTAAATTATTTTATCTTCAGAACCATTGTAAGGAGACTCAATTGCCCCACAGACTCTTTAAGAAAATATGTACCATATTTTAAAATATGGAGACCCCACCTCACATCTTTAATGTATGGGTCAAATAGGGAAATTCATTAAAGTTTGTACCCAAAAAGGCCCTTCTGATAAACCTGAAGAATTGGATGACTCTATATAAGCCTATACAAAGTTAAAAAATGCATAAAAATTCTGCTGGTGTTGGGAAGTCTATCATGAGAAATAATAGTGTCATCCAAAAATAGGAAAGATGAAGTCAACTTATTTATGCATCTCTATCCTTCTGCCTCTAATCAGTTCTTTTTTAATCAATTGGAATCACGTTGAAAAAATCCCCACAGATAGGAAATAAAGCTAGAAAAGTCCCTTTATAGTGAATATCACTCTGCATTATGTCTACACCAATGAAAAGCATGTCTTCCTAGCTCAATCCAATAGTCCTAGTTTGAGCTCCAGATTTCAATTCCCTTTCAAAAGCACTGATGGCATGTTCTTCCATACTAAAGCAGACTATGGCAATATGGCCATGGTCAGAGATGCACATCATAGGAATTTGTAATAGATAAGGAAAACCTGTTTTGTTTTTCAATAAAGCACACTTTACAAGCCTTCTTTAAGTCATTCCCTAGAACTAGACATACAACATATTTTTTTTTTGCCCTCACAAACTTGTATGACTGATTTCTGATTCACTGAGTAGTTCAGTATTCTATTCACTCATCCCCTAAAAGAGCATTCATTTGTATCAATGGAGGGAAAGCAGGCAACCATGGAGATCAGACAACAGAATCACTCAGTGGAAACTAAAGACAGAAATCTTGCTTCCAAAAATTTCATGTTTAGGTCAGTCAGTCAAAACACATTTATCAAGTGTTTAATAGATGCCAGACATTGTGCTTTGTGGAAATATAAGCATGTACAAAGTAATAGTCCCTGTCCTTAAGGAACTTACAATATAATGGGTGAAGATAACACACACATGTGCAGGCATGCACACACACACACACACATCTGAAAAGGGAGGGTGAAATCATTCAGATTAAAGGAGTATGGCATGGGGGAAAATGAAGACATGGTTTTCCTATAAGCCCTTTTCATCTAGAGGCTTAGGAAGTTCTGTGTTTTATCCTTCAATCCTCCAATCAGGTAGGAAAAGAGTTCTAAGGGTACTAGTAAGGTATGAGTACCAAGACTAATGTAATCTTATAAGATGATGGGTTTCCTGATGATGAGGTTCTAGGGTCATGATGCATTTCAGTCCAAAAGAATACTAAGTACAAAATAAAAATAACTGTCTTTGGAACCCTTTTCAAGTGGAGAATATTCTTTGCCCTCCAGCCTTCCAATCAGAGTTAGAGGGTACTATTAAAACTGATTGCTTATGGTTGACTCCATTCCTCATACTGGTTTTAAATACTGAATATTTTTATTTCCCTGAAATTGGCCCATATCACTTTTAACTCAATGTAAGCATTAATGTCAGTTAATGTTCACCATCTTCATCAATTCCCCCACACCTTCATGTCCCTACTTTCCAAGGTCATTATACCATTTCTGACTTTGTTCTCCTCCCTTCCCAATATCAGCCCCATAGTTAACCATTTATACCACCCACTGTCATCAACTCTCTAAACTATTGCTTTTATATAGCACCTCTGCTTTTCCTGTATTATTTCCTCCATCTGTAATTTCCATTCCTTTTCCCATGCTACTGAACAGAGAGAGAGGAAGTGGGAAAAAAAAACCTGTACTAAATAGATACACTATCAATTCATGTTATCTATGCTGATGACTCATGGATCTAAATATAATGGCCCAGTTTCTCTCCCAAGTTTTTCTCCTGTGTCACCAACTAAGTATTAAGCCTCAGAAACTGTATGTCCCAGAGAAATTTCAAATTCATCATATCTACACAATTTCTTCACACAAATAATTCTTGTCATAACTTCCCTATTTCTGTGGAAAGCACCATTATTCTTTCATCATCTCACATTCACACCCTCTGCATCAACCTTGAAGTGTTCCTCTTTTTTCACACCACATAGTCACCAATTGTTCCATTCCTACATCCATATCTCTTGAATTCAGCTCTTCAATGCTCACAGAGTAACTATTTTAGTGACTCTAATCAGCTCATTACCTGTCACCTAATTTATTTCAATGGCCTCCAAATGGGTCTCCCTCACTTCAATATTTCACTACTACGATCTACCTTCCTCACAGATGCCAAGGAGATTTTTCTTAAATTTAAATGTGAGCATGTCACACCACTATTCAGTGAACTTCAGTGGGATATGAACTTCAATGAACTTGCCACTAGGATAAAATGTAAACTTCTTTGTTTAGATAGTAAATTCTGAGGGGGCGGAGCTAAGATGGCGAAGTAAGAGCAGTGATATGCTTGAGCTCTCCTCCAAGTACCTATAAAATGACTCTAACCAAACTGTAGAGCTACAGAACCCACAAAATGACAAAGTGAAACAGATCTCTAGCCCAAGCCAACCTGGACAGTCTACAGGAATGTGTATCACCGCAGACTGTGAGTGGAGCTGTCTGGCATAGGCCACACCAGCATAGACAGGACCAAAGCAGGCTTCATGCAACTGAATTTCTGGCATCTGTGGTGGTTTCCAGGCTTGCCAACCCACAAATACCAAAGACAGCATAGAAGGTCACTGGGAAAACTCCATGGAACCTGTGTGAAAAAGTAATGTGGCCCAACTTGGGTCTAGCCCCAGCCCCAGGGCAACGAGGTGACAGTAGTGGTAGCAGCAACTGTAGAAGCAACAGATGCTTCCAGAACTCTGGACCCATAGGTGGTGGGGGATTGAGCACTGACACAAAACCCCTATAGCCTGGGACAGTCTATCCAGCCCCATACCCACTGGAAACAAAGTTTGACCTTGACAAAGAGTTAGAAAGTCAAGTATTTAGCTAGGAAGATGAGCAAACAGCATAAAAAAACCCCACATCTTAGACTATAGAATCTTACTTTGTTGACAAAGAAGATGGAAAACATACAAGCAGAAAAAGACAATAAAGTTAAAAGTCCTTTATCAAAAGCCTCCAAGAAAAAAACTGAATTGGTTGCAGGCCATGGAAAAGCTCAAAAAAGATTTTGAAAATCAAGTAAGAGAAGTAGAGGAAAGCTTGGTAAGAGAAATGGTATTAATGGAAGAAAATCATGAAAAATGTGTCAACAGTTTGCTAAAGGAGACAAAAAAAATACTGAAGAAAAAAAGATAGTAAATCCCTTCTTTAGCAAAATGACTCCACCCTATCTCTTCAGATTCACTGTATGTTACCCATTCTTCCTTATTCACTGATATGGCCAAATTGAATTTCTCTTTCATCTTCAAGGGGTAGTTAAGTGGTATAGTACATAAGAGTGCTGTATCTGGAGTCAGAAAGACTTGAACTCAATTCTGACTTCAGACACTTGCCAACTGTGTCCCTGGGCACGTCACTTAAGCTTGTTTGCCTTAGTTTTCTCATCAATAAAATGAGTTGGATAAAGAAATGGCAAACCACTCCAGTATTTTTGCTAAGAAATCCCCAAATGGTGTCATGAAGAGTCAGAAACAACTGAAATGGGAAAACAACATTTAATCCTCAAACATACCCTTTCTTCCATCTCCATGACTTTGTATTGATGGCCTTTACATGCATTCTTCCTAACCTTTGACTTAGAAAATCATCCTCTGTGTTCAAGGTCTAATCCAAGCATCATCATTTACATGAAGCCGTAGCTCATTCCAAGTGCTAGTGTTCTCCCTCCTGCCACTTTGTATTTAATCATAGCCTTTATTTTCTTTATAATTATTGTGCATATATTTCTATGTGTACTTGCTTTGTTAGAATATAAGATTCTCATTGGTAGGTCTTCTTTCCTTCTTCTATCCTTGGCATCTTCAACTATATCTGATATATAGTAGGTGGTAAATAAGTCTTTGTTGGAAGGGAAGGAAAAGGAAGGGAGGGGAGAGATAGATAAAGAAAGAGAGAGTTGGAGAGAAAAGGAAGGGAGGGGAGAGATAGATAAAGAAAGAGAGAGTTGGAGAGAAAAGGAAGGGAGGGGAGAGATAGATAAAGAAAGAGAGAGTTGGAGAGATGAAGTGAACTCTTGGGAGTCAAAGACAAAATGAAAGCAGTCCCAGTCTTAAACTCTGATTTCTGTTCCTATTGTCCTGTATGACCCTGAGTAAGTCACTTCTCTAGTTATTGTCATGTCCCCTTATCTATAAAATGAGGGATTTATGCTAGGCATTATAAATATGACTTCTCAAGTTTGACAATTTTTGATTCTGTTTATATTCCATTCATCTTTAACACATTGACAGGCTCACTGAAGTGAGTAGGATTTGACTGAGAGAATTATTAGTGGAGAGTACACATGACTTAAAATTTCACTGGCAAATTTTACTGCATTTGCTCATGAATAGTGCCATACAGGTAGGATCTGCTTCAGCGTTCTATAATATGTGCTTGTACTTTTCCTGGCTCTTTAACTTCCATGTTTCCTAGAGTTAATGAAGATATACAAGAGAGATGATGTGTGAAAAGAATATGATCACAATTAAAAAAAACATAGTTATACTCTATTCAAGAAGGGGAAGATGCATGGTAGCAAAAAGGTGCAAGGAATACCACCAGGTGAACATAGAGACAGACTGCCATGTTATGCTAATGTCTCATAAGAATATCAATGGATTAAATCTATTGTCAACTAAAACATTATATAACATGCTTTTAGTCATCCTAAATTTCTAGTTGTTGTATGTATAATAATGAGAAAAATGAGGCACATATTTAAGGAAAGATTGTTCTGAAGAGAAAATTTAAACATTGAGCCTTAAGCTCAGTTGAAGATCCTACATACCATATGTCAAAGCCTTATTAAGATATTTGTAATTTGGCCTTGCATTTGCCTATTGCATTTTGCAATATGCAGTAATACTATGACAACTCTTAAGTCTGACTTGCACAATCACAATTATGTCCCAGGTGTGCCTTGTTTTATGCAAATCACCTGCTCATTTAAAGTCCTAGGTAAAGAGTATTCCATTGCACATACATTTGCATAGGTCTTTATTAACTGTACGAACACAGAGAAATACTTTTAAATCAAAGTACTTTTTATATCATTAGTTTTCTCAAATGCTTGTATATGTATATATGTACATATATGTAGACATATGTATGAATATGTATGTTACATATTTCTAATGGAAGACAAAACTGTATTATATAATGTAAATACTATGTAATACTTAAGAGGGAGCACAGAACATTTAAATAGTGAGCCAACCACAAATTCAAGAAGACCTGGTTCAAGTGGAAAGCATGATACAGAGGAAAATGTGCTCACCAATATTCAAATCTTGTCTCTACCACTTACTCCATATGTGGCCCGGTACAAGTCATTTAACCTTTGTGTTTTAATTCCTTATTAAAATATAAACTTATATCCTATTGTAACATTCAACGCCATATTCCTTTATGATTCTTTCTGTAAGGGCAATTCTCTTCATGTGAGTGAACCCCATTGAGGGCAAAGTCAATCTTTTAATTTCTTCCATTTCACCACTGCAGATCCCATATGCTTAATGCAAGATGCCACAAAGAGGCAGTATCCAAAGAGGAATCAGTACTTCTCTGTGGCTTTACGGGAAAAATGTATCAAGTGTTGCTATGGTAAAGGAGACATGGGCCAGGCAATGAATAATGTACCCTGATACTACCAATTTGGTGCCATGGCCCAGAATATCTCTTTTTTGGGAACTTGGCCACATACTAGTGTCCTACATAGAATTTCTGCTGCCACAGTTATAGAAACAAAAGAGAAATTTGATGGATATGAGTAAATTGTGGGAGAAAAAGACAATGGTCCTGGTGTTTGCTGTTATGAATAATTATCTATATTGTAACAGCACAACTATTCCAAAGTGAGGACACTATCCATTTTCCAAATGGTTTTTATATGCCTTTTCTTTAATAGCTGCTGATCCAGGAGTAGTTTCATGGCTTATAGTCTTGGTGCTATGTATTTTTTTTTTGCTGAGTTTAAAAGTCACATTAATTTATCCTTTATAAACACCTGAGCATCTGGGAATACTTGATAATGAACACAGGAGAAAATTCACTTGGGCTCATTAATGTATTAATTTATCACTTTCCTTGACTTAAAATGTGGCAAGAAACTTTTTTTCTTTTTTGTAAAAGCATAATCAGTTCAAAGTGTTATTTCTCCTATTTTCATGCAAAATATATTATTTCTTTTATCTATGTTCTCCCAAGATCCATTAAATGCTTAATTTCACACAGTATGGACAAGGCAGCAGTAACTATCTGATAAAACAGAAGAAATGAAATTTGCAGAGATTTCCTCTGTTCACATCTTTCCCCTTAGAAACTGAATTACTCTAGGTAGGCAAGAAGATCAAAAGGACATCTTATCATGATAATAAAAGGGAGTTTATATACATATGTATATATACACATATATTTGTGTGTATGTGTCTGTCTGTGTATGCATGTGTGTGGAGATACATGTATATTGTATGTATGTGTGTATATCTACATCTATATCTCTGTCTTAGAGATGGAAGGAAACCTTTGTCATTCTCTAGTCCAGGGTTTCTTAATCTGTAATCTGTGGATTTAAAAAAAATTCTGACAAATATATTTCAGCATATTTTGTTTCATTTTATTTCTATGTATTTTATGTACTTAAAGACATTATTATGAAAAAGGGTACATAGTTTCATTAAATTGCTGAAGGAATCTAGAACCCACAGAAGGTCAAGAACATCCATTCTAATCCAGTTTCACCTTATCACCCCTCAGTCACTCTAAATCAATCAGGAAAACACAAAACTTGGAGAGGTTAATTATTTTACCTAATGTGACAATAGCTAGGCCCTGGCAGAACAGAAACTAGGGAATATAAACCATATTTTTTTTATTTACTAGCTATATTTATATAATCAAATGAAAAATTAGTGAGAATGCTCAAAAGGATTTGTGGATTTGAATTCTAATCCCTATGATTCCACCAACTTCCATCAACTTTCAGTAATTCTGGAATGGGAAACATTTTAATTAGCAAATTAGTCCATGTAAAATGGTGTGAAATTGTCAAACCCTAATTACCATTTAATATGAGGAAACTCTTTTGATGTCTCTAGTAAGACCACATATAGGGAATATTAGAGAAAGGATAAATCATTACACAAGTACTTCTTCAGTGCCAGGCACTATGTTAGGTAATGGGTGTGCAAATGAAAAAAAAAATGAAATAATCTTCTATTTCGAAGGAAGGTTTTTCTAAAGGAGAATATAGCCAATACATGTTTATGTGTGGCTAGAAAGGATTTATGAAACAGGCAGGGACATGCTATAGGCTAGGGTGTCTTAATCATTTTGTGTGTGTGTGTGTGTGTGTATGTATGTATGTATGATATATCCCTCAGATAATCTGATTAAATTTATTAACACCCTTCCCAAAATATACTTTTAAATGGTTAAAATAAAGCACATAGGATTACAAAGGAAACAAATTATATTAAAATGTAGCTATTATCTCTGTTGCTATCTCTCTGTGTACCCCCCCCCCCCTTTCTCTCTGTCTGTGTCTGTCTCTCTCACAACAGGAACTGAAAGTAAAAACTCCTCCCCTAAATGATCTATGGTCCTTTCAAATTATGGAATTAACAACACATTTTAAGACAATATAATTTCATACTTAGAAATTCAGATTCTTGGGATGGCTAGGTGGCACAGTGAATAGAGCACCTGCCCTGGAGTCAGGGGTACCTGAGTTCAAATCCGGCCTCACACACACACACACACGCCATGTGACCTTGGGCAAGTCACTTGACCCCAATTGTCCTCCCCCCCCAAAAAAAACATAAAGAAATTCAGATTATGAAATTTCACCAAGATGTATGGTTCCAATGAATTGCAATATTAACATACGAACATTTATTGTATGGCACTATCACGCCTTTTAATATTAGAAAATAGACTGGATACTGAATTGCTTTATTTGACATTTAATGAAATAATTAATATTCTTGAACAAAACAATCTTGAATTTATTGAAATTTGCAAAGAGGTTTCCAAAAATATCATTTGAATCTCAGAACAATACCATAAGGTTCAAGTATTGCAGAGGTTATTATACTGAATCCTTAGACTCAAAGTAACTTGCATAATTCTCTCATTGATTGAGGAGAAACAATTAGTCAATTTCTCAATCAATTAGACATTTATTAGTCAATGTTCCTTGCTTGCCTGAGGCAATTCTAAGTTGGTGAGTGTTTGAGATAAAAGACAGACTAATTTTTCTGGTTTCCAGCTTTGAGAGAACAAAGTTCCAGGTTCTCTTGAGGGACAGGATTTTGTAGGTAGAGAAAGATTGTGAAGAACCAAAATAGAGAGGAGCAAGTGCCTTTATCATTTAGCTATCCTTTGATGAGATTTAGGACTCTCTTGTTTGTGTTTACTTTCAATGGGAGACCACTTTATCCTGTATATTATCAGATATATTTTAATCTTTTTTACTCCTCTGATTTCTGTTTGCTATCAGTTTAGACTTTTTAGGTTGAAGCTGCTCTACGAAAGCTTTACCTTTAAAAGGAAGAGAAGCCTCCATGGTTTACTTGTCTCTCCATAAAATGCCAGTTAAGCAAAGATCATTATGCATAGAAAATAACAAAGAAATCCATTTATCCAGGATTGTCAGGCAGGTTTGAAGTATCAAATCTCTACCAGAGATGAAAATCTTATCAAACTAGGTTTGAGCCACAGGTTATTATTATCAGTACGAGAGATGAAGAAACTTTAGGTCAGAGAGATTGATTTGCCCATACTCATATTGCTAATACATATTGAACCCCAGCTTTGAAATCAAGTACTCTGGTTTGTTTGTATACCAAACCATTTTCCCATGTATCACATATCTCATGTGAAAAGCTAAGTATAGATAAATAGTTTCATTGCTATTATTTCAGAGTTAGAGATAATCACCAGTCACATATTGTACTACTACTACACCCTCTTCCTGGTGTTACATGCTTGATATAACTGCATGTACTGCATGTATAACTGTTCACTAGCCAGTACCAAGTTACGTTAGATTTTCATTTCCAGTATATTTTTTCCCTTTGCAGAATGATTGGCTAGTTCTGCTGAAGGGATTCAGAGCAGAGGGACATTTAGGTAATGACCTTTGTCAACTTGTTGGACTTTATCTCTCTTACAAAACAGTGAAAATAATAAATTTGCCATGTAAATTGATGTGTTGCTTAGGGTGTCTGTGGATCCAGGATGTAAACCAGTGATGTGAATAAAGGGAGAGACTGAATTGTGATCTACACTTGTGTTACTTTAGTATGGTAGAGGCTTTATTAATCTGTATTGCTGAGCACCAACAGAGTAACCTGCAATAGACACTGTTTTCTGTCATAAGTCATTCTGCCCCAAACCTCCCAATTTTCTATTGGGTTAAATCGAATAATAATAACTTACATTTATATAAAAATTTCAGGTTTGCAAAATGATTTCTAAGCATTATTTCATTCAATACTCACAACTGTCCTGTAGGATAGGTATTATTTTTAGATGAAGAAACTGAAGATCAGTTATGTAAGTGATTTCCCCATTGTTTCAAAGTCAGTAAGGATCTGGGGTCAAATGAAATCTTGGGTCTTCAAACACATCTGCCTAGCTTTGAAAGGTCTCCCTTCCTTCTGAGGCTTTTGTCTCTAGTGTTTCCTCTCTCTCTCATCCAGAAATTCAAAACATAACTGTACTTCAAGACCAAGTTCAATTTCCACTTTCTCCAAGAAGCCTTCCTTGATTTCTCCAGTCTTCATTGGTATCTCTCTAAATTGATGTTCTATACCTTTTACGACATTTTCTCTCTTTAAAGATTAGTATTTAAACCATTTTAAATTGTCTGCTGCCTGCTTACTTTCCACATAGAATGTTGGTTCATTCTGGATAAGAACTAGTGTTATATCTTTAATGAATAATGATTGAGTGATATACAATTTCCACAATGGAAAAAGTACTTTTTTTCTACTTAGACTTGTAAGTACTTTATTTTGTTTGTATGCAACTGTTTATATATATATATATATATATATATATATGTATATATATATATGTATGTATGTATGTATGTATATATACACACACATACATATAGATGGATGTATATATGTATACATACATACATACATACTTGGTTAAAACAAGTCACTCTCTAGAGCAAGAAAAGACCTGAAAAATGTTATATAGTATTTCATTTGAAATATCTAACTCAATAAAGTTTTAAATATCTTGTTCACATGAATAGTTAGTCATTTGTCCAGTACTATTCTTTAAACTACACTGAAAAGTCTTCAAATGCATTTTTTCCTTTAAGTTTACAAGGTAGTAGGTGCCATTTTGACATTTTGGCTGCTTTTCCATTGATAGAAATATCATTTAATTAAAATCAGTTTCATCCCATCTGGTTTAGAAAGACTTCGAATCACCATTCACACTAATATATGCTAAATCACTGCTATTTTCTTTCCAGGAAAAAAAATGTTTTGAAGATAATGAAGGACATCTGTATTAGGTCTTGATATTTAAAGAAAATGCAAATGGTGATCTGGATATTTTGATGATCTGAGGATGAATTCATTGGATAATAAAAATATGAAAAATGACATTTCATAAACTGAAAGAAAACTGCATGAAATGGCAGAAGCTCCAAAGAAAACAGTGTAGTTTCACACACACACACACACAGACACACATCTTTTTCAATCTCATTAATTCATGTTACTGTTTTACCTTCCTTTTCTTATTTATATAAGCTTCAATTCAATTCAATTCACTCCTGCCTAGTTCCTTCATCATCTTTTAATCAGGGTAGAATTCTTTACCCTTTCATCTTAGCAGCATTTATTCCTACATTAACATTAAGTATTCTTCTTCCTCTTCTATTTTAAAATAGAAGATTTCTTCTGGGCATTTCTCAAAATAATCTGTATTTTAGAAAATGGAGTTTAATAGATTAGTGGGCCACAATCATCTATTTTTTATAATTCCACAAATTTCTGATGCCAAAGTTCTAATATTTCACTAGCATTATATGCTTTATTCTCATCCTTTGGGAATGAATTTGATTTTCATTTTTTCCCCTGTTACTAGTGCAAAGTTTTTCTTCTTTCTTTAAGAGCTTTTCTCCATCAATTAGAACAATACATTAAAATTTCATTTACACTGTATTCTTAATTTCAGGGTCATATAATTGTCTTCAACATAATAGAGGATGCTTTTATTGTCATGTTTTTACCCACAACTGTCAGCTAGGAAAACATCCTAGGAATCTTGTCTTTTATTTATTTATTTATCTATTCATTCATTCATTCATTCATTTTTATGTTGTGGTACACAGATAGTTAGCCTAAATTAATGTTCAAGTTCACAGTCTAATGCTGGGTCATCTCATATGTTCACTACATTTTAAATTGGCATTTCACCCATTTTATATTTTTCAAAAGTACTCAAAACATGCTTTATTGCAAATTATATTGTACTCAAAATGCAAACATTTCTGATTTTCTAAACATTTCCTCTTAGTCTCTCTCCCATATTTATTTTTCTCATTATTTCACTATTTTATTTTGTAAAACTGTAATAAAATTTCCAAGTTTGTATTATGATCTGTTATATCAACTCTTTCTTCAAAAATGCACATGCCTTTGATTCTAATCCAATGCCATTCAAGTAGTGACTACTATTAAATGACTACTGTGTTCAAAGAACTGTGCTAGGTACTAGGTAGGGATTAAGAGAAGGAAGGAATACTATTTTCCTGCCATCATGGAGTTTACATTTTACTCCAAATTACCACTAACATTTATGTAAAAGTACTTATTGTGTCCTTCCAGGGTTGCATTATACTCTGCATATCAATAATTTCCCATTTTTGACTGAGAACATTTTGGCAGATCATCTCCCAGGAAAATAGTTTTAAAATGATATGACTCCATATAAGAATAAAAGGCATAAAGAACTGTAATTTACCAGAATTATGAGAATAAAAAGGGGACAAATAACTTATCAGTTCTTGACTATGCAGAGAACTAAACTATATGTCATGAGATTATAATTCAGTGAAGAATATCACTACATCTATCATAGAATGCCAGCCCTAGAAGGAACTTGAAAATGATCTATTTAATTCCTTCATTTTACAAAAGGGAAAGTGAATCATAAAGAAGGGAAACCTCTTGTTCAAAGTTAAATAATTATTTAAAGGAAGAATATGAAAGCAGAAGGAACCAGACTATCTGTTACCTAAGCAAAGACATTTTCTACTTTGCCATGTTGGCTCTCACCTCTTCTTTGGGTACAATATGTATTCAAATATATTTGACAAATACAAATATATCTTCTAATGTTTATTCACATCTGGACACTAATATTTTGAAAGACAGTTTTGCTTGCATGTAGGTATAAAGAACAATTACTTGGAGATGCTATTGGGTTTTGTTTTTTTTCTTATAATTCAGTTTCAGTAACCAAATGACAGAGGTCACATTTCAAAAAGTGGCATAAGAGAACCTTGTAAATTAAGGTCATGGTCAATTCCATTGCATTCTGTTGCATAAATTGTAACTAAGTGACCTTCCATTTATAACAGAGTTGCTTGAAGAGACTTTACATAATGAAAAGAAAAACACATAAAACACATATTAATTAAAAATAGAAGACTTAAAGTAAACCATTTCCATATGGCAAGTTTCTACATGAAAAGAATCAAAGTTAACTAAATTATTTTTTACCATTGGTCAATAACTCCAATATATAATCTTGCCATCAGGAAAAAAGTCAGCCAAAGAGCTTTCTTCCTTTTAAAATACTGATTAGTTTTTCTCACTTTGTGAAAGGTTGAAATAAGACAAAGATAAATTGGCTTTTCAACTTCCTTCTCATCCCCACCCACATGGTATGGTCTTTCAGTAGCAGAAATAAAAGGTAAATTATTTCATAAGCAAGACAGTAATAAAAATTGCAAATCATGCCCTGAAGCAACATGCAAAGATTTAAAAGCATATTACCTAGGAAGATTTTGGAAACCAATATAAATTATCTCCTTTGTATTGTAATGTGTTAAAGAATAAATTTGACTACAGAATCTGGGTATGTGTTTGGTTCATTTTTAAGAAATTCAACTCTTTAAATGAAAGGGATGCTTTTATTAATACTGTTCAAGGTTCCAAGTACTATCTCTGTAATCTGTTTCTGAATTAATGTAGTTGGGTATGATAATCCAATTATAGGCAATATATTTGGTAAGCTGGAGTGCTTCCAGAGAAAGACCACCAGTATGGTGAAGGAACTCATATTCATGTCATATGAGGATAGGTTTAAAGCAATGTTGCTTTTTAGGCTAGGGAAGAGGAGATTCAGGAGGGGCATCATTATTGTCTTCTGGTTCCTAAAATGCTGTTATTTGGGAGAAGAACTGTTATCATTCAGTTATTTCATTCTTGTCTGACTGCTCATGACCCCATTTGGGGTTTTCTTGGCAGAGATACTGGGTTTGTTTGCCATTTCTCTCTTGAGCACATTTACAAATGAGGAAACTGAGGTAAACATGGTTAAGTAGCTTGACCATGGTCACACATTTAGTAAATGTCTGAAACTACATTTGAATTCAAGTTTTCCTGACTCTGTGCCTGGCATTCTATCCACTCTGCCAACTAGCAGCCCTAGAAGAGGAATTACACTACTTAAGAGGAAAACCAAAGGCAAAGACTTCTCAATAAGTAGAGCTATCCAGGAGATGAATGGCATTCCTTAGGAGGTAAACAATTCATTGAACTTCTTTAATGTTAAAAAAAAGGTTAGATGATCACTTATCACAGAAATCATAGAGGAGGCTCTTTTGGGGATATGGATGGGATTGGAGTGCCACTAATGTCTCTTCCAACTCTGAAATTGAGACATTCTGTGAATTTTTGATCTGTGCTTTTGTTTTTTCTACATTTTCTAAAAAGAAATATTGGGTAAGATTCATTTAAGATGGTACGTATAAAAAAGTCAATGGTCATGGAGGCCTTTTATTGAAATTTACTGTAATTATTAGCCTAGGCATTGACAAATTAGCAGGGCTATGACAAAGGGGGGGGAATTAGTGAAATATACCAAGAAAATATGGAATAATAACCATAAATTAACATTTTGATGAAATTTTAATGCTGCAAAGAGTTAAGCCCAAAGTCTTTTATACATTTAGAGGAACTGAGGTTACATAGAGGTAAAGATTTTTGGCCAAGGTCACCTCATAAATAAGTGGTAAGGTCTGTAGTCAAATTCACATTTTTTAGCTCCAAATTGAATATTCTTTCTAGTAGTACAGTGATATGCTTGTCCCTTAATTATATTATAAATTCTAGGAGATTAAGGACTATGTCCTACCTAAATTTTGCTTCTTCCCCAGGGCAGATCTTAATACTCTTAAGCATTTAATAAATGTTTATTAGATTTAATTGACCTGAAATTGAGTTGAATTTGAATTATAGAGCACTGGTGACTGACTCATCATCTTTTTCTACCTAAGCTAATTTTCTCTTCCTTTTCCTATTTCTGTCAGTATATTAGTTTCTTAATCACTTAGTCTCCAAATTAAACTTTGTGATTTCTTTTAAAATATTTATATATAACTTATGTTTTAGACTCTGAACTTAATATACAACTAACAAATTGCCTATTTCCATTTCATTGTAGAATACAAAAATACGAATTATAAATACTACTAAATAATTGTTATATAGAGCTTCCTTTTTAAAAAATTAGTAAATTAATTGTGAAATTTTCAAAGCTTTACCATTTATAATTCTTTCTAGTTTTAATCCATTGCTCTGTTTTGCAATATATGTATATGTATATATTTTTTCCTCTTCAGTTGTGTCCAACTCCTTATGAACCCACTTGGGATGTTATTGGCAAAGCAACTGGAGTAGTTTGACTTTTCCTTCCCCAGCTCAGATGAAGATGAAGAAGATAAGGTAACTTAGGCAAAGTGGTTTGAGTGACTTGCCAAAGGTCACACATTTAGTAAGTTTTGGAGGGTATATCTGAATTCAGAAAGATGAGTCTTCCTGACTACAGTTCCAGCATCCTACCCATTGTGTCGCCTAGCTGTTCTATATACACATAAATACACACACATATAAATATATATATATATATTTCTGTGTATGTGCATATGTATATATATACACATACATATATAGATATACATTCACATATATGCATACACACACACACACATATATATACATATATCCACATACACACACAAATATACCTGTGTGTGTGTTTCAATGACTCTTATTTTCTTCCTTTAGGTTTTCTTTCTCCCTTAGTTGTTTTTTTTTCTGTCCTCACTCTAATCTTCCTTTTCTGTCTCATCTTTCATTTGAAAAAGAAGAACAAAAAACACAGAAAAATCTTGCAACAAATATACATAATCATGCAAAAATAAATTCCTGTATTGTGGGAGTCTGAAAGTGTACACACTATTTACGTGTGAATCTGTCAGTTCTCTTTCCACATGCAGGCAGCATGCTTCATCATCATTCCAAAGAAATCATGTTTTGTCACTTAATCCATCTCAAATTTTTCAAAGTTGTTTTTATTTATAACGTGGTTATTTTTCTAGTAATTGTTATCCAATTATGCTTATTTCCCTGAACATGAATCTATCTAAATCATCCAAGTTTTCTCTGAAACCTCCCTTTTTGTCATTCCCAATAGTATTACATAATTCATTTAGCCATTCCCCAATAACAGACATTCTCTTACTTTCCAGATCACTGTTATTTTTTGTTGTTGTTGCTTTTTTGGAAGGGAGTTGGGGTTAAGTGACTTGCCCAAAGTCACACGGCTAGTTGGTGTGTCAAGTGTCTGAGTCCAGATTTGAACTCAGGTCCTCCTGACTCCAGGGCCAGTGCTCTATTCACTGCACCACCTAGCTCTCCCCCCCCGCCCAGATCACTGTTATTTTTAAAAACTGATGCATATATATTTGTGTATTTGAACACTTTGCCACTATCTTTGATTTATTTTTGAGTGCATATTGCATCTAATATTTGTCATTTCCCTTTTTTAGAAAAAAAAACGTCAATCTGACTGATATGAGGTAAAATATTAGCACTGTTTTAGTTTTTATTTCTGTAACTATTGATGCTTTTGAGCATTATACACACACACACACACACACACACACACACACATAATTGATAGCTTGGATCTTCCCCTTTAACAAAATGGCCTGTTTATAACCTTCAACAATTTATCTATTGGAGAATCGTGCTTCTTTTTATAAATTTGAATCAGTTCTTAATATTTTAGATATGATACTTTTTTAAATGAGAGAAATTTCCTGCTAATATTTTCCTTATTCAAATGATTCCCTTTTAATTTTGTCTGAATTATTTTTCCCTTCATTTAATGGTTTTTTTCACTTTATGTTATAAGTAGTTCATTTTAACTTCCCTAAACTACCAATGCCTTGCTTGATTATGTATTCTTCTAAAATCCATAATAGAAAAAGTTAGGTATGGAGAGGATCTTTGTGGTGGATTAGATGAGATATCTAGAAGTGCCTAAGGCAGGAACAAAGTATATTTCATATCAGTTTCACAACTTAAAAAGGGAATTAAGCCAAGAGCATATTGCCTAATGGTGGTTCTTTTTATGAGTTGCCTTAAAAATTACACGGCAGATAGAATCAAATTACTCTTGGAAAACAGTTCAGTAAAGCTAGTGGAAAGATAGCTTTACAAAAACTGTCTTTGGTGCTAATAAAAACCAAAAATCCAAGTTTAGTTAAACAAAACCTGCATTATCACTCCTTCATTATTTCTTTTTACTAGACTCTGCTTTTGAAAGTCATTAGCTTATATATGTAGACAAAAACTCTAGATTATTATTTTAGGCTCATGTATTAGAATTCATAGTTGTAATAAGTATACCTTATTAAAATGAAATAAAGTAGGTAAAAGGCTTTGGGGTAGCATTATATATTTAGAAGAGAAACCCATGTGAGGAAATCCACTAACCAGAAATCCACTAAGACTGATGAAGAGAATCGAAATGAAATTCAAAGGAAGAATAAACTGATGCCATTGGGAAATACCAAACATCTGGTCAGATATATTAAATGGATGAAAAGTTCAGGAAACTATCCCAAGTATCATATAGATATGATATTTACAATAACTTAATATCTTCCAGAACTTATTCTACTAGAAGCAGAGCAATTAAAAGCCCCAAAACCTGTGGTAGTGATGATTCTTCTATTCAAAGATAAAAGAATGAACAAGAGAAGATTCTATTCTCACTACCAGAGATGAATTGATTGATGGTAGGGAAATGATAAGAACCTAGTCAGGAAGAAATCACTCCATCCTGGAGTTTGTGATAAAGACAGGAAATCTTGGCATAGTCTGATATTTATCCTAGATTTGAGGAAGGTAGATTTCAAAGTCTTCAGGGAAACAATATGTAAGATACTATGGATACACTGATTAGAACATTGTTAAGTTGAATTGGTTCACCAAGGCTTCAAGATGGTGAAACAAAGAGAAAATGGATAGTACAAAGGAGATTTCCAAGAGAGAACTGATGGGTCAGGGACTTGGAAGTTACATTGTGGACCAAGAGGAGGGTTCAGCAATGGAGGAGTCCAAAAATGGAGAGTCAAAAAACAATAGATTATGGTCAGCTAAGGAGATTTTAGAATTCTTAATCAGGATGGTGGTACATTTGTAGGTGATGGTATGATCAAGCATATAACCATTTCTGTGAGTGACTGAAGTGTTGAATAGGTTGAGGAATTGAATTGCTGGGGTGTTTGAGGAAAAGTCATTATCTATATTGAAGTTCCCCAGTATGAGGACAGGAGTTAGAGAGGAAAGGAACATTGTAAGCCAAGCACTGAACTTATTAAGGAAGGAAGAGGAGTGAGTGACCTAGTGGTCCATAGACAACAGTTACCAGAATTTTGATCAGGTGGTAGATACAAACAGCATGAATCTTAAAGAAAGGGCGGTTACTTAGTGATGGAGATAGACAGAGAAGGTAGAAGGAGAAATGGTGAACAAGAGCTATTTCAACTCCCCTATTTTGACCAGTGAGCCTAGGCAAATCAGTAAAGGCACAACCAATACTTTAAAGGGTAACTCAATCATCAAGGGGTATCCAGGTTTCAGTAATGGCTAGTAAACAAAAGTAGTGGGAGAAGAAAATATTTAAGATGAAATTTGTTGCCTATCAAAAATGTATTTTGCACACTCCTGTGGAAGACCTGGTTGGTATTTGATTAAATCTTTGGAGTAGGAGTTTTTGTGGTATGAATAAGAAATTAGAAGGTAGATGTGGGAGTAAAGTTGGGATGAAGACAGAATCACTAGACCCACTAGGCTCTGAAAGGCATGAGTAGGTAAGAGAATATTCATCATGGGGTTCTCTAGGTGGTGTAGTGAATAGAGTGCTGGCCCTGGAGTCAGAAGGACCCAAGTCCAAACTGTTCCAAATTGTGTGTGTGTGTGTGTGTGTGTGTGTGTGTGTTTGTATTCATCCATCTCACTTAGATTGTCAGTTTTACTAGCATATGTTGGGGCAAAAATCACTTCTACTAATTGTTTTAATTTAGTCTTCATTGGTGTTGTAGTAACCTGTCTTATTTTTATACTAGTAATTTGGTTTTCTTCTTTTTTATAAAATCAAATGAACAAATGGTCTTTCTGTTTTTATAAAACCTGCTCCTGGTTTTATTTATTAGTTGAATGGTATTTTTACTTTTATTTTATCAGTCTCTTTTGATTTTTATGATTTTTATTTTGTTTTTTTAATTGGGAATTTTTAAGTTCTTTTTCTATTTTTTAGTTGTATGCACAATTCATTAAATTTTTCTCTCTCTTTTTTATTGATATGTACAGTTTAGTGATATAATTTTCCCCTTAATTACTGCTTTGGCTGCATCCCACAAAATTTGGAATGATATCTCATTGTCTTAATTCTTTTTAATAAAACAATTTATTGTTTTTATGATTTGTTCTTTAACCCACTCATTTTTTAAGGATTATTTAGTTTCCAAATAACTTTTAATCCATGCTTCCATAGCCCTTTATATGTGCCCATTTGGTTTTCTCAAGCATCTGTCATACCTTTTTTGTACAATTCTATTCATTTCCTTGATTTATTTTGTTAATTTAATGGTTAGATGTAATTATTTCTGAGAGGAGAAAGTTGAAGTCTCCCACTAATATAGTTTTAGGTCTATTCCGTCCTATAATTCATTTAACTTTTCCTTCAAAAATTTGGATGCTCTGCCATTTGGAGCATATGTGTTCAGTATTGATATTACTTCATTGTCTTTGGATCCTTTTAGCAAGATGGTATTTCCCTGCTTATCCCCTTTAATTATATCAGTTTTTGCTTTTGCTTTCTCTGAAATCATAATTGCTATCTATGTTTCTTTTTTAACTTCAACTGAAGCATAATGGGCTCTACTCCTAACACCAACACCAATACCCTGTTTTAAAATCTTTGTTTATCTCTCTATTTCCTGTGTGTTTCTTGTAAGCAACCTATGATTAGGTTCTGATTTCCAATTCCTTCTGCTTTCTGCTTCCATTTGTGAATGAGGTCACATTCAATGTGATGATTACTAACTGTGCTATTCTGTCCATCCTGATTTCTTCTTTTTATCCTTTTCCCACTCTTTTTATCCTTTTTCCTCTCTAATTTCCATTTTACTTCTGACCACTGTCTTCTTTTATATGTCATTTCTTTTATGAATTCTCCCTTTCTTTTATTCCACCCCCCCTTCTATTTCTCTGTTAGGCAAGATGGATTTCTATTACCAATTGAATGTGTGTGTGTGTTTGTGTTTGTATTTCCCTTTTTGAACTAATTTAGAAGTGAGTGAGGTTCAGTCCTTCCCTACCCCTCTACCACCTCTATTTCCCTCTCCATTATAAAAGCTCTTCTTTGCATGTCTTTTTTATGTGAGAAAATTTTCTCCATTTTTTCATCTCCCTCCCCCCTTCTCCCAGGCCATCTCTTTCTTGCCTATTTATTTTTCACATCGACCCAATATAATCAACTTACTCCCACATCTTTTTTCTATGTAAACTCCTTCTAACTGACTTAATAATTATTTAATTCTTAGAAGATACATATCTCATCTACCCATAAAGAAAGATGCGTGGTTTAAATTTATTGCATTGTATTTGATTTCTCTTTCATGTTTACCTTTTTATGCTTCTCTTGATTCTTATATTAGAAAGCCAACTTTTCTATTAAAGTCTTTTGTAAAAAAAATAGGAATGTTTGAAATTCCTCTATTTCATTAAATATCAAATTTTTCATTAAAGGGTTATACTCAATTTTGCTGGCTAGATTGTTTTTGGTTGTAATCCCGGATCTTTTACCCTCTGGAATATCCTATTCCAAACCTGTTTCTCCTTTAACATAGTAGCTGATAAATCTTGTGTGATCCTCATAGTAGCTCCATAGAAATTGAATAGTCTCTTTCTGGCTGCTTGAATTTTCTGTGAAACCTGGGAACTCTGCAATATGGTTATTATATTCATGGGAGCTTTCATTTTGGGGATCTCTTTCAGGTGTTGATTACTGAATACTTTTGATTTCTACTTTATTCTCTGGTTTGAGGAAATCAGGACAAATTTCTTTGATAATTTCTTGAAATATGATGTCCAGGTTGTTTCTTGATCATGGCTTTTGGGTAATCCAATTATTCTTATGTCATCTCTCCTTGATCTCTTTTCCAAGTCAGTTGTTTTTTCCAAAGATATATTACACATTCTTTGGTAATTTTTTTCATTCTTTGGACTGCTTTATTATTTCTTGAAGTCTCATGGAGTCATTATCTTCTACTTGCCAAATGCTAATTTTTAATGAATTATTTTCTTTAGTGAGCTTTTGTACTTCTTTTGCCCATTTCACCAATTCTGTTTTTAAAAGCTATTTTCTTCATTATTCATAGGTCTCATTTTCATAATTTTCTTCCTATGGTTTCATATTTTTTCAATTTTTTTCCTCTAGCACACAATTGATGTTGAAAATTATTTTAACCTATTCACAGGAATTTTTTGTTGTTGTTGTTGTTGTTGTTTTTTGCTTTTTGGAGGGCAATTGGGGTTAAGTGACTTGCCCAAGGTCACACAGCTGGGTTTTTTTTGTGTTAAGTGTCTGAGGCCGGATTTGAACTCTGGTCAAACTCTGGTCCTCCTGACTCCAGGGCTGGTGCTCTACTCACTGTGCCACCTAGCCACCCCTATTCACAGGAATTTTTGTTGGACTTGTATTAAATTCACATTTTTCTTTGAAGATTTTCTTGTAGTTGTTTTGATTTTATTGTCTTCTTTTTGTGTATATCTTGATTTTCCCTGTCACCATCGAAGCTTTTTATTGTATTTTACTTTTTATTGTTCTTTACTCATTTTCTCAATTTATTTCTTGATTTGTAACTTTATGTTAATGTTGGGCTCTGTCTCTGGTATGGGGTGTGAAGGCATCTGCCTCAAACTTCAGACTTTTTCAAACTGCTGTTTTCAGAGATAACTCTGAAGCTTTCCAAATTTTCAGTGCTCCCTTTAAATATGATCTGGGCAGATGTGTAGTCACTGCTTTCTTAATATGGATCATGATTCTTACCTAGGAATGTCCCTGATTCCTTGGGATTGTGATCAGTACTGCTCTTCAGGGCTCCTAATCCTTTGTGACTGAATGTGATATTACCCTTCAAGGTTCCCTGATTCACTTGGGTGGGAAATTATACTGTCCCTCAGGGCTTCTACTCCCTCTTGACAAGAAGTACATTTTCTTCTCTAGAACTATGATTCAGAAGCAGGTATAAACAGCAGAGTTGCCAGATAGGTCCTATATTCAATACTAGCACAGGAGTATCACAAAATAACTTTCTGACCAGTTGTCAGGTTCCTTTACTATCTCTAGCTAAAGAGCTCCTAAACTGCTTCTGTTTCTGTTACTATAGCTTATTCCCTCTTGGATTCTAGGTCAGCCTCCTCTCCTTTTCACAAATCTCTTTTTCTGACCTTCTATATTACCTTCAGCTGGAAGAATCTCTCACTCTCACCTTCTGTTGTCTCTGCCACTTGAGAATTTGATTTGAGTCATTATTTTAAATTTGCTTGGAGGAAGATATTAGGAGAACTTGGCTGAGTGCTTCTTTACTTTTCCATCTTGACTCTGTCTCCCTATTGGCCCCAAGAATGTATCTTATATTTAGCAAACATCAAGAAAAGGTCATGTTGATTACAAAATAATCAGCCTGACATCATCCAAAATTGGCAAAATCCTTTTCCTTTTTGAGAAGTTTAATATGTTGGGAAACTATATAATTCACCTAAATTTGAAAAATTATCATATAATTGTGGGAATATAGAAATGTAAGACTATTATATAGATAGATAATTTGCAAATTAGTTGAATAGCCAGGTTCATGATGTATTCAGTAATAATTTCATGTCAACTAGGAAGTCAGAATTTTTTTAGCAAGTTGACTCAAGAAACTAATACCTTTTTTTACATGTGACATGAATAAATCAAGAAATATCCTCAAATTTACAACTGACATAAAGCTGGGAGAGATAGAGAGAACTTTTTATGTCACAATAATGATTTTTTAAAAATCTAGATAGGCAAGACAGGCTAAAATAAATCAGAAGAAATACAATAGAAGAAAAAAAATGTACATTCATATACTTAGGTTAAAAAAATCAACTTTATTGTGATAAGATGGAGGAATAATGATGATATAATGATATAATAATTCATCTTAAAAAGATAAGTTCTCTACCCACGATACCTGTCAGAAGGGTGAAATGATATCCAGATTTCACACAATATTTTATTTGGATCTTCCCTTTGTACTACTTTTCACTCTCCTTCGTATTTTTTCTACATGTATGTGTATAGTAGCTTAAAATTCTTCATCCCTTAAAATGCTTTAAAACAGAAACAGTGTACTGGACTAAAGAGGTGGTAATCCTGTATGGTGTCCTGTTCTCTTCATAACTCCAGTAATGTGGGAAACATATTTTTGGTAATATATTGGAAAATATCCAGGAAAGTGTAGACAGGTGAGTGAAATGCCTTGAGATTGTTTTATATGAAGATCATTTGAAGAAAACAGAGGTATCTAATCTATAAAGAATAAGAAATGGAGAGAGACAGAGAGAGAGACAGAGAGACAGAGAGAGACAAAGACAGAGACAGAGAGAGACAGAGAGAGAGAGGGAAAGAAGGAGAGTGAGAGAAACACAATTAAACTAGGAAACTAGGATCAGGAAGAAAAGGCTTCAAGTCCTGCCTTTCACATAAAGTATCTAGTGAAGGGTTAAAAGTAAAAGAGAGAAATTAACCTAGCTCTTCTTTGCTTCAGAGGGCAGAGTTAACCAATATTAATAAGTGGTATACCGACAGGAGGAAAATGCTTCGTAATCTAAACTATATGAAAGTATAATTGTCTGGTTAAATATTCACTGTATTCCCTTATACAATAATTCCTCAAACAAAGGCTAGATTATCACTTTTCAGAAAATTGAAAAGGGGATGACTGTTTTGGTCCAGATCAGGCTAGAAGACCTTTCTGATATGATTTACCTCCAAAATGTAATTTTACGGTCACCCTGTAGTTTATAGAAGAAAAAGGGGTTAATTTTTTCAAAGGCATTTAAATAATATTTTTGAGAGATTCTTTCCAAAGCAAGAAGAATGCTGATCCAAAATTCCAAGAGGCATTTGCATTAAGTTAAACCATCATTTTTGCATGTGAAGGTTTGGTCCCTAGTAACCATATGTATGGTTTTTTGCAACATGTAAAAAAAAATCTCTCATATTCCTTTCTTTGTCTTCTGAGAGTACATGGCTGTTAATTAGCATGAATCTCTAATACCATGAAAGAAGCTAGAGATAGGTTAGGGAATATTATAATTCCTTCTGAGATGTGAATAAGCAAATGAATGGAGATTAAACGATGAAATTTTATAGAAAATACCTGCAGGATATTTCGTTAGCTTCATTTGTATCATCATTGCCCAGGGCAGCTTTGCTGATTCTTTCAAGAAAAGACCAGCACAGAGAGTTATCCATTGTCATCCTGGACCAATTAGTCTACCAGTAAAAACCTTAGGGCACTTATTGGGTATGTGTTAATATAAGTTAATAACAAGCAATTAGTTGTGCATCCTAACAGAAACCTGGTTGAGCTGGTATACAGCATCTAGATTCTGTGTCACAATTCTAACTTCTACTAAAAAAAGTTTCACATCTTAATTCTGTGTACATAAATTATTTAATTTAGCTATAATCTGCATTTTTAAAAAGACAGTAGGAAAAACGATTATATAAGAAAGTGGTCCATGAAATCTAGTGTGTTTCTCTAACCATGTGAGCAATGAGCTATCTTTTTACATTTCAGTGGCCAAATAAAGTCAGGCAATATAAATCCACCCCCATTTGGATATGATAAAGATAAAAGAGAAAGATTTATCTTTCTGGCTTAACTTGATTCATTTAAAAATTAGAAAATTGCTCTACCATATCAGAATGAAGATAATAAGGTGCCAAACTGTGTCTTCAGTTTATAATCATGATAATTTTCCCATTCTAAATGGTATGGTTAAGAAAAAACAGTTGCACTCATTGTCAAGAGAATGAGTTTCTCACTTTGACTCAGCTAACTGGCTGCATGACATTTGTGAAGTCTGGATCTTAGAATTGTAAAAGTGAATGAAAAAATATCGATGATTTTTGACTCCTTCTTTATTATGTCCCTCACAACCTCCTTATCAAGATCCTCACCATTTATATTGGGATTTGTCAAGCTGTACCCTGGAGTCCAATTCTAATACCTTTCCCAGAAGATCATTTCAAGTAGTGTCAACCATGCTCCATTTCAGTCTCTCCTTTCCCTTTGTATCACCTCTTCCATGTCTTCTAAGGTCTTTTTGAAAACCACCTCTGGCACAAGCACACTTCCCTTACCCATACTAACACCTACAACCTCCAGTTCGAGAAGGATTAACCATTATCAAATTAATTGCAATCATTCCTGATAGGTGTGGGTCTAATATTTTATGCCTGCTGCCACCACTCATTACTTTTTATAACCAAACTATGTGACCTTCTAGAATCTTGAGTGTGGCCATTTGACTGAGTCAAAGTATTACAGAATAAATCTTTTTTATTAAGATTTGTTCTGTGGGGTTTGGATTCATTCAAAGGGTCACATTTGAGGATGTAGAGGACCATATGTGCCCTTGATGCTGCAAGGTTCCCACCCCTGGCCTAGGCAAATCACTGAACCTCTTAGGGCTGTAGAAAAAAAAAATTAAGACTATACTTTCTGAGAAGGTCCTGACTTACTTTGTTGGAGGGATTTCCTCATCTAGATTTCTTTATACCATTGAAATTAGTTGGCCAGTTCCTATACCTATCCTAACCCATTGGTACCTTGAAGTCTTTCTACTTATAAAAAGAGTAGAAATGCTGGTATAGGCCTCTGCATTTGGGTGCCCTTGGGGAAAAGCTCTGCCACTTCCCATTAGTTATAACTTTGGTTATCTATACATAAATGGTTTGTCTTTTCAATTGTATAACAAACGCCAAGGAAAACATAGGAAAATTATACATTTCTATTTTGGCAGATAAGTAAAGGGGGAAAAGGGGGATAGACTGAGGCTAAACATAAGTTGATATATTTGTGAGACTTTATATCAGCAAAACATGTTGCCTTGCTTCTATTGCTTAGTCTATTATGCTCTATTCCAACTAGATTAAAATGTGATGAGTTCATCCTATTCTAAATTCCAAGCTACCCTCTAAGCATAGGTAAAATGCAATAAATTATTCTCATTTTTTCAACTGTAAACTGGAGATAATTCTACATACTGCCTTCCATCTAAGCAAGTAAGAAAATATTCACACCTACACACTGTCTCATTCTTTCCCTGCAAAATACTCATCACTTTTATCATATGAATAAATATGCACTGGGAATACAAGCAAAAGAGATATTTCTTTTAATTTATTGTTGATTTAAAGACTGGCAATTGATCAACAATTTATTTTAAAATATCAGTGTTTTTGCTGCCAATATGATGAGAAAAAAAAGGAACAAATAGAAATAGTGAAAAAATTCATTAAAATAAGATATTGAGAACCAACAAACTATCCCAATCACTTGTTTCTTCAGAGTCTGCTGATCTCAGAGGTTTCATTAAAAATTTTTCAACCAAGTGGCTTAGGATCAAGTATTAGAAGGTAAATCCATCAATTATTGTTAGCCTCAGTTCACATTTATCATCCTCTTATTCCCCAAATAAAAGAACACGAGACATTAAAAAAAAACTAAAGGAAGACTTTTGCTTTTGCTTCTCATACAATAGGATTTAAAAACATACTTGGACCACTTATTTGTGCATTTTTGTTTCTCTGAAAATGACTATAAATAATGTAAAATTTATGCTTATTCAGTTCACCCACATAAGCATAAGTTTCAAGGCTTCAAGAGAAAAAAGACTGTAAATACTCAGAAATGAATTTTGATATCTGAAACTCTTTACTTCTGAGGTTTATGATTGGAAGGTAACTTGGAAATTAATCTCTTTTTTTCTTAGCATCTATTAATATGTTTTCAAGACAAAAATAGAAATTTTATTATAGTGACTTGCCCTTACTGTATTTCTTAAATAAATACTGCAGCTATATCAAAAGTATTAAAAGAAATCCTTTGGTATGTAGATTGCACAACAAAATGCCTGAAGGACATAATTTCATTCATTTATTTTCCTTTATTTTATGACTGTAAGAAATGCCTTTCAAAATTAGTTTGAATTCTAAGAAGTTTAAATTTTTACCCTTCACATTAATTATTTTACTCTTTAACTTTCCCTCTTCATTTTATGTTTTCTCCTTTCACCATAATCTCTTAATGCATTTTATATCTTCTGATATTAATTAATTCCTTTTTCAAAGCATATTTAGAAGAGAAATGGAATTCAAACAGATGCTGTGGTATTTTAAATGAAAAAAATTATATGGATCTTACTAAAATGAAATAAGTTGTAATTATCCTGATGTTTAATTGGTATGAAATATTAGCATATGGTACTAGAATTCTACATTATGACAAAATGTAGGTTATTGAAACCTGCCCATTACTGAAGCTCCACAAATGCTGAGAATAGTTAAAATAGATGGAAACAGGTGAGGCTCACCAGCTGTACACTGAAAATACCTAATTGTTTCACTTTTTTTCCTGTAGAAATGAAATAAGTTCCTTATAAATAAGATTTAAAGGCTTTGGTTACATAACTCCTAGAATACAAAGTATAATTTAACAAAGTTCTTTTTCAGCAGGGGGTGGGGAGAGAGAGACAGAGAGAGAGAGAGAGAGACAGAGAGAGAGAGACAGAGAGAGAGACAGAGAGGCAGAGAGAGACAGAGACAGAGAGAGAGAGACAGAGACAGAGACAGAGAGAGACAGAGACAGAGACAGAGAGACAGAGAGACAGAGACAGAGAGAGACAGAGACAGAGACAAAGAGAGACAGAGAGGCAGAGAGAGACAGAGACAGACAGACAGAGAGACAGACAGACAAAGACAGAGAGACAGAGAAAGAGAGGGAAAGAGGGAGAGTGAGAGAGAGACAATTAAACTAGGAAACTAGGATCAGGAAGAAAAGGCTTCAAGTCCTGCCTTTCACATAAAGTATCTAGTGAACAAGACAAGTCATTTTAATTTTCAGTACCAATAGTCCACTCTTTGAGACACTAAATTACAAAAAAGAAAAAGAAAAGGGAAAGTAATTATCTTATTTTGAGGGAATTCCCATGCCATGGAAGGCTCTAAACTGATGAAAGGACAAGGAATTGTATGGAACAGGATTTAGAATCCTGATAGTTTTGACTCCAAGTTCAATTGACATTTACAATCCCTCCTTGGTCAAATATCTATAGCACATATGATCTGATGGAAGAGAATGTGAGTCATCTGCTAAAGAATTAAGATCAGGGCAATATTGTAATTTAAGTCCATTGTTGGGAAAGATTTCAAATATCAATTGGCTTTCACTGCAGTGGCCTTCACAAATCAGATCTCACTTTAATTGAACCATTTTTCTGAAGTGCAATAAAAGCCATCACTTTTTCTTAACTTGTTGGGGGAAAAAGACATCAGAGAGATATTAGGTCTATAGTGAGATGCAGTGCATTTCACAGATCAACTCAGTTTCCCACTTTCACTGACATTTCTAGTCTTGTGTTAAGAGCTTCAATCTATCACCCAGAAAATCCCAGTGAAATGAACTGAGGAGATCTTGCTACCATTTTAACATATATCTTTAAATGGGAAAGAGATAGAACTCTATTGTCAACATATTATGAAACATTTAACTGTCATCTTTGAACATAGCTACAGTATTGTTAAAAACAAACAAGCATCCTAGACTAAGCATGGTTTGCAGAAAGAATTATTGAAATGATAAGAGGCAGCATGAACCTGTGGGGAAAAGGGGAAGCATGCAGAAAAAATCCATTTGATTAGTATTTTAAAGATTTGGGTTGAAAGCCTCCATCATCAACTAATTCTATGATTTGGGCAACTCACTAATCCTAATGAAGTCTGAATTTTCTCACATATACAATAAATCTGTTAAAGCAGATACTCCCTAAAATTTCTTCAAGCTCTAAATAGATGATATGGAGGGAAAAATGTCCAATCTCCCCCCAACAAATAAATAAATGAATAAATGTGCCTCCAGTTAACCCTGACCAAAGTCCTTTTCTATTCATTTCACTTAACCTTTAATAAGTAGCTAGTAAATTCAATGTTAGCAATAAGGGGGATGAATCAATAAATGAGGCATGGTCTACCTCTACCTGAAAAACTAAAATGTTTCAATAGGAAACCTGAAAGCTAACGAGGGCACTAGTACTTGAGGGCAGTAAAAGATTCCCAGAAATTATGCATATTTCATGACTTAACTATGGATCAAGTCTGAGTTTCTCTCCTATTATCACCAGTTACTTATTGAATATTTCAAACTCGATGTCCCAGAGACATTTTAAACTTAACACATCAAAAAAAGATCCCCAAAACAAAATGCCTAGGAATGATATAGCTAGGTTCCAGAGTCCCCAGATCAGGGAGAAAACATTACAAGCTGCCAAGAAGAAACAATTTGAATACTGTGGAAACACAATCAGGATAACCCAGGATCTAGCAGCTTCTACATTAAGGGATTGAAGGACCTGGAATATGATATTCTGGAGATCAAGGGAGCTAGGATTAAAACCAAGAATCACCTACCCAGAAAAATTTAGTATAATGTTTCAGGGGAAAATGTG
>CM053598.1:53525147-53555323 GCA_028646575.1 Pseudocheirus occidentalis | reverse complement strand
ACAAGAAGCATGAGAAGGTAAATGTGGAAAAGAAATTATAAGGAACTTATCAAAGTTGAACTACTTACATGCCAACATGGAAAAATGATAATTGTAATTTATGAAACTTTTCTCAGTATGAGGATAGGTGAAGGGAATATAAAGGTATATATATATGTGTGTGTGTGTGTGTGTGTGTGTGTGTATGTGTGTGTATACGTGTATATATGTACATATATCTATACATATACATATATACACATATACATGTATAAAACATATATTTATATGGAGAGAGAAAGAGAGAGAGAGAGAGAGAGAGAGAGAGAGAGAGAGAGAGAGAGAGAGAGAGGGGAAAGAAATAGAATGAGAGGAAATGGGGAGAGACAGAATGTGGTTAATCATCTCATATATAAGAGGCAAGGGATAACTGTTACAATGGAGGGGAAGAACTGGAAGGCCAAATGGAATGGCTCAACCTTACTCTCATTGAAGTTGGCTTAGGGAAGGAATGACATGCACTCTAAATTGGGTATCTTGTCCTTACAGGAGAGTACTAGGGATAGAGATGAGAGAGGGAATGATGTAGGGGAGGGCAAGTTGGGGGGGAGGGTTGTTAGAAGCACATACTTCTGTAAAGGGACAGGGACAAAGTAGAAAATGGAGGGGGCAGGATAGGAAGGAGGGAAATATAGTCAGTCTTTCACATTATGTCCATTGGAGAGATGTTCTGCATAACTACACATGTATAGCCTTTATTGAATTGTTTGTCTTTCTAGTATGGGTGGGTGACAAGGGAGGAAAGGAAAGAATCTAGAATTTAAGGTTCTATAATAATCAAATGTTAAATATATGTATATATATGTGTGTGTGTATACACATATATATATATATGTATATACATATATTTAGTCATCATTATTATTTACATGCAACTGGAAATTAAGATATACAGGAACTGGGGTAAGGAGATCCATCTGCCCTACTGGAAAGTCATTGGGGTGATAGGGGAGGATATAGGAGAGAGCAGATTGGAGGAGGGGGTATACAGTGGAATTGCTGTTTTGGGGTGGTAGGTAGGCGAAAAAAGGGGTGAAATTAGGTAGCTCAAAATTTTGTGGAAAAGAATTATGTCAACTAAAAATAAACAAGTTAAATAAAAAAAAAGTGCAAACCATGACTGACTCATATAAAGGGCCAATTGAATATATAACTTGTGGATTGTGTGGGGGAGCTTCATTAGAGTATAAGGCAAAGTCCTGTACCAGTTTCCTTGTAATAGTTTCACGTGGAGTCCATATTTGTAACAACCTTCTCCAACAAATCAGGAAATTATAATAGTTTCAGTCATCAGCAGAGATGTTGGATGAACACCCAAATTAACTTAATAAAGATCCAGGCTAATTATTTTAATGCAGATTATGACATACAATTTCAGTTGATTAATATTCGAGAGTTCTTTCAGGTATCTCTACCTCCTCCCTTTTTTTATTCCTTCAGTTTATCAATCAATGTTTATTAAACTTTGCTGGTTACAGTTGAGGGTATAAAAACCCGTAGTCAAATCATGGGACTTATCTATTCTTCTGCTTTGCCAAAGTATCTTTTTGGGTATTGGAAGAAAGAGTACTGCTAATACATGACAGAAGTCACTAACATGTCCTTGATTCAATGTGCTGTTTTTAGTTACTACATTTCCCATTAAATTACCACATAGATAATTACCTATTTACAAGTTCTATGGTACAGCAATAGAAAAGGTCAGTGATGTTACAGATATGTGATATGCATATATACATATGTGTTTATACTGGCATGTTTCTGCTTATCCATATTTATATCAATCTATCCCTATATAGAAGTATGCGACAACCAATTTTTAAAAAGTATGTTTAACAAACTTTAAGATTTAATCTGCATTTTCTCCATCATTTTCTTTAGTGTAGAAATCAACAAAACAATAAGCCAAGCCCAAATTTACAGTGGGTGATAATTTTGCAGCCTAAATTCTCACACAGGAAATGTGACCACTTATTCCTTGTAAGCCAGTTTGAGTAGGTTCTACCACACCCCTGTTATTGCTTTATTTTTATAACCTCAGCACCTACCATAGTACCTTATGAATGGTAGGTTCTTAACAACTGCTGGTTGGTTGGAATTGGATTGTGTCACTCATCCTTTGGGTCCTATAAAAAAGTTGTAAGAGAGAGCTCACTACATATGAGACATGATAGCGCCTGCCTACTACCCTCAAGGCATATAAGAATTTGTCTCCCTCTCTCCTCCTCATAGTAAGTATATGACTGGAAGGAAGAGGGAGGGTGGTATGTATGGAAACTGTGAATCTGCCAGAAGACACAGGAAAGAGTAGCTTAAGCTATGATCTATAAGGGCACATCATTAGTGTTCACAAGTCTTAAGAAATACAAAGAAAGTTCCAGGGACCTTTCGTGTCCCTGGAATAAAAGTGCAGGAATTTTTCATTTCATTTTTTTTTACATCAAAAATAACTTTGCCTAAGAATTTTGACAGAGTGATGGTGATTTCCCTAAAAATACATGTCAATTCTAGCTTAGGAAAGTCTAGATCAATGTAGTAACTAAAACTCAAGTCTTCAAAGTGAAAACATGGCTACATTAGGTTATTTTCTTTTTAATCTTGTTGGCACATGAGCAAATTTGTGTTTTATATCTAGAAAGAGTATATGCATGTACATAAAGAAAATTCAATGAATTTTTCTAAACATTTACTATTTCTAATACTTTTAACTTTTATCTTTAGCTACTGCTGAAGAACAATGCAGTGACATCAAAGGTACCTTTGCCATTTCTATTGTACTATGATATCCTTTATTATTTGGAGAGGTATAAAGACATGAAGTTTTCTTATTATTTCTGTACATTAATTTTTTTCCTTATTGTGAAATGATTCTAGTAAATCAGTCCTCTGACTAAGAGGGAAAAATCAGTGGGTGTCATGACTTAGCAATAACTTTAGAGTAGAAGAGCAAAAAAGCAGTTGGTCTAAGAAGATGGAGTTTATCATTCAGTGTCCCAAGTGCCCATTCTCTCGCTCTGCCAAAATGAAGTAGGAGCCAGAAACTCCCAAGGTCTCTGAAATTTCATAGAAATTCAGCTGACTATGATATTTCTTGATGTTAGGATCTTATTAGCATTATAAACTTCATTTCTCATGTGAATTTTAAATCACTAGTGTGTAAAGATAATTTTGATACCCCTACTCAATTAAATCAGAATTTACTCAGTTCATTGTGATTTAATGGGTATCAGTGATTGTATTAGTAAATTAAACAGAATAGGTTTAAGTTTGAATTAGTTATGTTAAAATGAGACTTATTATTAATTCATCGTGTATTGATTATATTAATTGTATTGAATTTATCAGAGTGGTACTGTATTATTTATGTCTATTATAAAGATTTATTAATATGACTTCTTCTAAGTATACTCTTCTTGAAATAAAGTTCATAAGTCTTTGCAATACCCCTTCACCTCTATGAATCACCATCACCACTCTTAAGTGACCTTTGCTTTGAAACCAAAATTGTGTTGGTGACCTAGAACACTGTTGGTCAAATACAAGTGTTATTACCCTGTAGAAGGCCCATGATCATTTTAACAGAGTCTTATGTCCTATGGAAGGTCTCGAGATGTTGTTGACAGGGTCTTATAACTTCTGGCAAGTCCCTGTAAGGAAGGCCTATAGTTAATGACTTTTAGCTGGTGACCAGTGAAAAACATGGTGACAAAATTTTGAGATTGATGGATACTGCCCTTGACCAATTACAAGAATTTCTTCACTTCTGACAACTAGATAATCTTTAAAATGTCTACATTTCTTGAAGAAATTTCAAAGGACTAGGGGACCTCTCAGCAACTTCCCAGAGTCTATAAAATCCCTCCATCCTTGAGCATCAGGGTCCTTAACCATGAGAAAAGTTCTTGAAGCCATTTGCTTAGGAAACAGAAGTTTCTGTAACAAATAGATAAAACATGCTCTGAGCTCTACCTCTGTGACATTTGTTGAAGAATGGAATTTTGTGGACCATAATGCCTGTGTAGCAGGATCATGGAGATGCCTAACACTGGGCAATTGGCTTGTACTGATTTTGGTCTAACAATTAACATCAAGAAAACACAATTCACACAGGCCAGTTGTTCACATGATGGTCAGAAGAAACAATACAGAGACACTCCCAAGGTCTCTCTTAGGAATTTTGGAGTCGATTGTGTGATGAGAGACACTGGCACAGGACCACTCAGTGTATGCCTTATGATCAAAACAGAATCGACACAGCTCAAAGGAAAAGGAAGATGCACAAATTTAAAGAATCCACCTCAAAATCTCATACAGGCTATTTGTTCCCAACATGTGGTAGAGCATTCCAAGGTCATATTGATCTGATCAGCCAGTCAGATACACTGAAACATGACTTTAGCATAGTGATGTGAATTTGGTTCTCTTCGAGAATGAAGGACAACAACCAACCAAGCCAGTGATGTAGAACAGTCACACATATGAAGTATCTCATGGACTTCACTGAATCTGAATGTGAAATTCAATACTTTATTTACCATCTTTCTGCTTTTGCATTGGCTATCCACTGTGCATGGAATGTACTTACTCCTTATCACTATATCTTAGTATTTCTAGTTTCCTTTAAGACAGCTCAAGCACTATATTATACATAAAATCTTTGCGAATTCTTCCATCCGATCTTCTTTTACTTCTCCTATGGGGAAAAATTCTTGTTTCTAATTTAAATATAATTCATATGCATCTATAAGGGTCCATGTTGTCTCCCCCAATAAACTGTAAGTTCTTTGAGCATAGGGACTTAAAAGAATCATTTCTCCAGCCATAACCACAATCTCAAAACACAGTAGGTGCTTAGTAAATGTTTGTTGATTAATTGATTCAGTCTATAAGATCCTTTCTAAGGACTCATATTACAAATTTTGTGTCCTAGTTCCAGAGTAGGATTAGGCACAATAACATGAGTAGAACAATATTCCCTAAGGAAACGTGAGCATGTCTTCTGAAAATCCTACTGCTTGTCTTCCCCAGAAATAATCCAATAATGGATAGACATAATGCAAGGAGTACAAGAGCGAAAACTCCCAAATAATCACAACTGAGTCAATACAAGCTTCTTGGAAAAATCTTTTTCACATTTTCCTGCTTTCATATTCAACTTTATATTTTGCACTAAAGATTTGTTGGGTAGATTTAACCAGGGTACACAAGTACTATTGGCAAGTCCCAGATGAACTTCTCTTCCCTTGAATTTGTCGTCAATAGTAATCAGTCCCTCTAGAGCTTTGCCAACTCTAGTTATTGTGGGGGATCCCACAAGACTACAAGTAAATGGTAAGTGCTTTATATGTATTCATTGAATTGAATAACATAATGATCGGGTGAGATCTATAGAATAAAAAATCTATTCTCTGAATTAAGGCAAATGAATTAAAATGAAGAGCCAAAAAAAAAAACAAAAAACAGAAAAGGCCTATGTTTTTACCCTCAAGTCAAACTGGTGTGGTCCTGTTATTATATATACATTCCTGAAAATTTTCTCTGAGCTTTCAAGACCTAAGATTTTTAATAATTTTAAAATTCACAAAGAGATATGAAGATAGTACATTTTAATATATAAATTAGTCACTTCATTTGCAAAATCTGATCAGAGAATATCACCTTAGGACAGCAGTTCTCAACCTGTGGGTCGTGACCCCTTTGGAGGTTGAGCAACTGTTTCACAGGGGTCACAGGAGTCACCTAAGACCATTGGAAAACACATATTTCCGATGGTCTTAGTAACTGAGACACTGCTCCTCTATCCCTCTGCAGGCAGGTTCACCCACATGCAGATATGCCCACATATGAGGATTAAAGGGTGATGGCATCAAGAAGATTGAGAACCACTGCCTTAGGGTATGAATTTAGGTTTCAAAAAGATAGACCTAAAGATTGCTACAAAAGCACCATGGGTATGAGATAGATAACAATATTGACATATTTATAGAATAGTTCTGCATGATCATGTGTTGAATTAACATTTGGATTCCTTTTTCAGGAGTAGTCAAAATGCCTATTTTAACTATTATTGCCAAGGGCAGCTCTCAAGAAACAACATTGCTTCAACATTAAATAAATAATTTCTTTGCTGAAAAACTATGGAGAAAGGTTCATACTATTGTATAGAAGGCACCAACAGTAACAACTACAAAGACAACAAAACATTCCAAAGAAAAAGAAGAACAAGGAAGCAAAATGGCTGTCTGATGAGGCTTTGCAAACAGCTGAGTAGAAAAGAAAGTTAAAAGGAAAAGGAAAAGGGAAATAAATTCAACTGAATGCAAAATCCCATAAAATAGCAAGGAGAGATAAAGTTTTCTTAAATTAAAAATGCAAAGGAATAAAACAAACTATAGAATGGAAAAGATGAGGGATTTCTTAAAAAAGATAGACACACCAACAAGCATTTCATGCAAAAATGGGCATCATAAAAGGCAAAAATGGTAAGGACTTAACAGAAGTAGAAGAGATTAAGAAAAGGTGACAAGAATGAAGAAAAATAAAAAAGAAAAATCATAACATCACTGATAACCATGATCGTGTGATTACTTATCTGAAGCCAAACATCCTTGAGAGTTCAAGTGGTCCTTACAAAGCACTAGCATTAAAGCTAGTGGAAGTGGTGGACTTTCAATGGAACTATTTAAAATTGTACAAGAGCCTGCTGCTAAATGACTGTATTTAATATGCCAGCAAATTTGGAAAACACAACGTTGACCCCTGGATTAGAAAGGGTAATTCTAATTCTAAAGAAGAGAAATGCCAAAGAATGTTCATATTTCATATTACACAAAGACTTTCTACTCTATCTTTAAAAACAGAAAAACAAAATACATGAAAGCGAGTGCAAAAATATCCCATTTTCTCTGTGAACTAAAATTAAGAATAATATTGTATCCCCCGTATGAACTTTTTATCAAATTTATTCTGTCATATTTTTACAGAATACTAATTCCTCTTAGCTTTACATCAAGGAAATGAAAGTTTAAGTCATGATGTTAGAGTGAAGAAACTAATGGGCCTAGGTTACTGTGGCATCTCTTCTCCCCCCTCCCCCACCTTCTTTTACCACTGACATTTTTAATTGGCATTCCCTCAAAAAAATATTAAGTGCTTTTAAAAAAACCTAAATCTTATACTGGGTTGAATGAGTTTTTAAAATAGTGTTTTAGGTTAAATAAAAAATGTTGCCTATGATTGATTGTATTATGTAATGACATTCCAAATTTTAGAATATTAATTTTAATTAAATATTCAAATTAAAGTATGTTTAAATTATAGCTTAACTATGATACTAAAGTAATTTTGGTAACATTATGTTAACTCGAAACACTGTACCAAAAATGGAAAAAAAAAAGCTTGGATTGAATTTGTGAGATATTAGGGGATAAAAAAGCCTGGTGTGCTATGGTCCATGACATCTGTCCCAATGGAAAGGCAAGTTATTATCATAAGACATTCCAAATAATCATAATTTGATTTTTGTTCTTTTTCATTAGTTTGCATATTCATTTTTGGCTAAAGAATCAAAATATCTGATAATGGCAGAATGAAACTTTTTACATTCATATGCATTTCCCAGAAACTGTTTTATTTGACATTTTTCATAAGACTCAGAGCTGTGGCATGAGCTAGACACTGTAGAAGAATCATTTTCTATGGGAACTGTCAGTTGTATTCTCCATTAATCTATGGTCAGCTTTGGCAGCAGTAGAGTCAGAGACCATTTGTCCTGCTGCCATGTAAATAACTTGGAAACATTTAAACTCAATTACAGAGAAGTAATTAGGGTTACAAACACTGAATGCATACAACTGGCATATATCTTGTTATCCTTTCATTGTATTGTTCCAGATAAAGTGAGGGGTTCTCAAGTAACTTTCTCTCCTCTCCCTACTTTGGTCTAGACCTTTGATTTCAATGGTGTGACAATCCCCAATGAGGAAATCACCTGCGAAAATGAAGATCTGAAACTTAGTCTTAAAACTGTTTCCTTGTATATTTAGGTATTAAATGATTTAACTTAGGGTGACAAAGCTAATATATTACATCATAGGTGGCAACTGAACCCACGTCTTCTTGACTCTGACACTGGTTCTATATCCTCTATGCATCACTGTCTTTCCTCTAAAGAATACATGTAAAAATGCCAAAAAATAAACATCAAAACTGTAACTTTGATTTTGTTAGTATAAGTATGCCTGAGACCAATGCACAAAAATATTCTTCACATCTTAGTGGGTGACCTTCATTGGTTGCTATAGTGAAAAAAATATTTATCAGTTGGCAAATAATCTTCAAACATATTTTAAATTTAAGGTGTTTGCCTTTTCTTCTTTAGAGTAAATCATTTCATTGAAGGGTCCTATACGAAGGATCATAGGTTAGGGACTTTAAAAAATACAAGGATGAAAAAAGATATTATTACTTAAAAACAGTTCCTTTGTCTTAAAAATAACTGAAACTCCTTAGAATAATTATTTCTTCTTAATTTTAAAAATTATTAAAGGGATTCCAGTTCCAGGAATCACTTCCTGATAAGGGAATTGAATGATTTTCCATTAGTACAACCAAAAAAAAAACCAACCCAAAACAAAACTAAACCTACCACTGTAACAACAAAACAACAAAAAGAAAAATAAAAAGCTAATATGTAAAAACACTGGACTTCATAGACTATAATTGACTGAAAAGTTTCATGCTTAGGAACTCAATGGGAAATCCCATCCTGTAGAAACTAATTCATTGATCAACTTAATCAAATTTATCTCTAATTCACCAAACAATTGACAATTGTCCAAAGTTTGATCAACAGTATTTATCTTTCAGGCAGAGCTATCTGTGAAGCTTTTAAATACTGGCTGCATTTCATAATTCAATGAGAAGACTTGTATGTTCATCTGTGTAAAGGTGTTTATACAAATTTATATACTTTTCTAAGAGATTGCATTCAGTTGAATTCAAGTCTCAGCTCTATGACCTTGGAAAGATACTTAAAATCTTTAAGATTCCATTTATTTATTTGTTAAATGGTGATAGAATATTGTTTGCATTGCCCATTAGGCTGTTATGAATAAAGTATTTAGTAAAAATTGCACAGACTACAACAATTTTGCATAGAAAAAAAACTTGTCACTTTAAAAGCAACATATCACTATAGAAACATACATTAGTGGGTATGATCAAGAGAGGTTAGTTAATATCCCAAGTTTGTGATTTAATAGGAATGATATCCCATTACCATGGACACAGCATAACATATAAGGATTTTGTCTCCCCGAAGGCCAAACCAGAAAAATACAGATTCTGACAAGTACTTCCAAAATAGAAAGACTTTGAAAATAAAATGTAGATGTATGTCTGTTCATAGGTACCATTTTGTAAAGTTTTGTTTTGTTTTGTGCGGGTGTGTGGCGGCTCTAATGTTCAACAAAGCTACAAAAGTGAGCTAGCAATTAATCCTTAGTTCATTTGGGTATAACTACATTGTTAAATAATGTCAAAATATAAATTATTTAAAACCCCACATTTTAGGGTAAAAATCTGTTATTTTCTAGGATTATGATCTCCTTCAGAGGGAATATCCACAACAATGAAACTATTTATTAAAGAGAATGAACTATTATGCAAGACAATGTTTGAACCTTTGTTATCTGGGGCTCATTATAGTCTCCCTAGAGGCAGCTTATGTAGGACAGTGAATTGAGCACTGTGCCTGGATTCAGAAATATTTGAATTCAAACCTGGCCTCAGACGCTTAGGAAAGGTATCCCTGGGCAAGTCACTTTCCTTATAGTAAAATGTACCTCTCAGTTTGCTGTGAATATCAAATGAGGTATTGGCAGTGCTTAGCTCAATGCTGGCACGTAGTAAGCATTTGACAAGTGCTTGTTTCATTCTTCTCTTCTTCACTTTTCCTACCTCCCACTCCTAATTTATGGTCATATAGCATATTACATGAGAAGAAAATGAGATAATAAGCTGAGAGTATCTTTGGAATAACAATCAAGCCAGGAACATTCAACCTAGGAAATATATGTATAATACATTAATTGGATTCCTTCTTTTAAAAAAGGAAATACATAAGTAGAAATTACTTCTATCGTGCACATTAGTATACATTATGTATGAAGTTAGAGCTCTTACCACCTGGTACAAAAATAATTTTATCTAGCTTTGCATATACAAGCACATATTTTTGTAACATTTGCTTGCATATAGCTGACTATCCTGATTATATCTACTACATAATATGTTTCATGTTATCTTTTTTTTATTTCTCTATATATCCAGAGGTATGACTATGTGCTTGTGGGCACCAAGGTGGTAAAATGGACAGAGTGCTGATCCTGGAGTCAGAAAGATCTTCCTGGGTTCAAATCTGTTTTCAGATACCTATTGGCTGGGTGATCCTAAGTAAGTCACTTTAGCCTATTTGCCACAGTTTCCTCATTTGTAAAATGAGTTGGAGAAGGAAGTAGTAAACCGCTCCACTATCATTACTAATAACATTTCAAATGGCATCACAAAGAATCAGATATGATTGAAAAATGAATGAACAACAAAACATGCTTCCACATACATATATATGAAAACATTCATTCATATATACATGTATACATACATATATAATGCAATGCTAATTCACATGTTTTATTATGACCTCTCTGAATTGAATTATATAAGAATTAGATATAATAATAGTACATAAAATGGAAATGCAGCTGGTTTGAGGTTCATCACAACTTGCTTAAAATCTTGGCTTTCCTATTTGCTACCTGTGTAATTTAAGGCAAGTCTGACATTTCTAGATTTCTAGATAAAAAAGGCTGGAACAGATGCACTCTGAGGTCCCTACAAGCTCCAAATTAATGGTATTGTAAACCTTTTTGTGGAGAGAAGAAAGCATGAGTATAAGATGAAGTATATTCCATTTAATTCCATTTATTGTTTCATGCAAAGAGGAAGCCAATTCAGATTCTAGATCAAAGTAGGAAAAGAAGTAAATCAAACCAAATATGGCATCTACATACAAAAGTATTTTTTCTATCAAATTCCATCTGTTGAACATTGTGGGAAGATGTTGATCAAGGTATCAGTTATGTTGGTGCCAAGGGAAAGAGAGCAGAAAACAAGAAATGGTTCCTTATAAACACTATCATAGCATCATCATTTTTCACAATCAAAGATAATGAAAAGTAGAAGAGGAAAAGGAAGAAGAGTAATGATTTATAGAGCACTCTAACATTTATGAGCTGATTTGTAAATATTATACCACTGTACTATCCCAACCCTGGGAGTTAGGTGCTCTTATTATCCCAATTTACAAATGAGGATAAGAAGGCAAAGGTCAAGTGACTTGCCCAAGATTACGGAACTGGTGTCTGAGCTGATTTGAAGTTAGGTCTTCCTGACTCTGGTCCTAGTATGCTATCTACTCAACTACTTTGATGCTACCTGAGAGTAGCTAAATGTGTGAGCCAGGTCAAGTCAGTCAATTTTTATAGGGTTCAAACATGCCCAAGGAGACAACTTGTGCACTATTATAGATATGCTACTATAGTAGTAGTAGTAGTAGTAGTGAGTAATAATAGTAGATGGTAGTGAGACATCTAACAAACAGCTCTCATGTTGGTAGAATAACATATTTTGCACTTGTATGGATATTTATTAATATATTTATGGATATATATGTATGTATGTGTATATATATATACATATATATTCACATATTCCAAAATGCATTTATCACCATCCTTTGTTAAATTAGTTTTTTTTAATGTGTTTTACTTTTACATTAAAATACTTCAAATTTTCTCTATTCCATTTAGAGGTCTCTTGTAAAAAAAATAAAATTGTTAGCAAAACTAACATTACAGTGACTCTCCTTGAATGTGTATAACATCTTTCATATGTGTAGCATGCCACCTTTTTCTACGTTTTAATTTTTTTAATGAACAAGTGTCTATTTTCTCTCTGCTCTGTTCACTACACCATTAAAAAAAAAGAGAGAAAAGCCAAACAAATTATGTGCAATGGATATGCATATCCAAGCAAAATAAATTCCTTCAATGATTGAATGTATACACATGTGTATATAAGTATGTGTATATATACACAAATATATATTTATTCATACATATAAGCACATATTTATATGTCTATGTATTATATACATATACACCAGCATATGCACATATGACTTTACATATATGTTGTTATTCTTGTGTCTGACTCTTCCTGACCCCATTTTTTATTTTCTTAGCAAAGAATCTGGGAGTGGTTTGCCATTTCATTCTCTAGCTCATTTTACAGATTAGGAAATTGAAGCAAACAGGGTTAATTAACTTGCCCTGGGTCACCTGGCTACTGAGTGTTTGAGACCATATTTGAACCTAAGTCCTTCTGACTCCAAGTCCAGGATTCTATTCTCTACCAAACTCTCTCTTTCTCTGTCTCTGTCTCTTTTTCTCTCTCTTTCACAGACACACACACACATGCACATAATTTAGAGTACAGAATCACACACATACATAAATATACCCACATATGTGTGTATAAATAAAAATGATAAACAGTATGTATGACTGTATACTCTAAATCCATCTATACTCTGAATCCTCTCTCTAAGGTGATACATATAGTATGTATCACCATCAGTCCTTTGGAATCATGAATAGTCATTGAATTGATTCAAATTCTTACACTTTTAAAAATAGTTTGTAATTATTAATGCTGTGGTTATATACACTGTGCTCCTTTTTCTTCTCATTTAATTCTTTATTTTAAAAAATTTCCATTTTTTTCTTTTATAATATTGATGATAGTTTCCTCTGGTTCTGCTTACTTTGATCTTCATCTGTTAAAGAGCTTTTCTATATTGCTTTAAAGTGATTTATTTCCTAATTTCTTTCAGTGCATCGGTATTTCATCTTGCAACAACAATTTAAAAAAATTATTTACTTACTTTTAGTTTACAACATTCAGTTCAACAATTTCTTAAGTTTCAAATTTTCTCGTCTCCCTTTCCTCTCCCTTCCCCCTCATAGTGGCATGTAATCACATATAGGTTCTACAAATATCTTCAGTTGAACATTAGTCATGTTGTAAAGGATTATAACACATGCCACCACAACTTCTTTAGCTATTTCTCAATTAGTTGGCCTCACTTTAGTTTCCATGTATTGCTGTTGTCACAAAAAGAGCGGCCGTAAACATTTTTGGTACTTTTGGGACTTTTTTCATATTTTATGATCACTTTTGGGAATAGGCCATTCAGTGGGCTGAAGTACATTTGCTGTTTATAAAGTGACTTTTTATATATAATACCAAATGCTTTCCAGAGTGGTTGTACCATCATATATTTTATTAAGGTGGTACAAGTGCTACCTATCATTGATTTGCAAGTGAATGAACTTAGCAATGAGAGAGGTGAGACAATGTTCCCAGAGATAATATGAATATATGGTAATCCTGGGAATTCAGCCCAGATCATGTACCTTCTAGTCTATCTTTCTAATGTACCACAATGCTTCCTCTTAATTATAATAGAAGTCAATTGACTTATTCCAAGAACTCCCTGTCTCATCATTGGGTTATCGTATTTGGAGTAGGAAGGGTCCATAGAGATCAATTGGTGTGAAGTGCTTCTTTTATAGATGAAGAAACTGAAACCCAGAGAGACTGAAGAAATCTCCCCAAATCACCAAGATAATAAGTTAAAGGCATATATATGAATATAGGTGCTTTAACTTAACCACCGGTGGTCATCTATTACACTGTGCTAGTCTAATAACTGCATTTTACAAATGGAGAAATCCTGAGAGGTAAGAAGCCCAAGGTCATTTCAAAAGTTAGTGTCTTGTTTTTTTTGTTGAACAGATTCACAGGTCCTCCTCCCTCTTTGAGAGCAATTAAGGACTGTTTGTCTTCTCCAGCCTTGTTTCAGCATTCCTCTGTTCCCCAAACAAAGCTCAAAATGCTTTGGGAACTGGGGAAGCAGCTGTCTCTATGCATGTGTTTGCCAAATGGATTTGCCATAAAAGATTCATCACATATGCTGCTCTCATAGGATTAGATTTGTTGAGATGATTTTGGTTTGATTGGGTAACTCACAGTTAAATACAGGTGGTAGGAACATAGATAGGGAATATCGTGCCTCAAAAGAATCACCTCAGGACCTATACTCTCAAAGAATTTTCATAAAATTTGGAGAGGAGTTAGGTTCTTTCTCTTAAGGTTACAGAGTTTTTCTACTGCCTCTCTTTTCCTTTCCTCTACGATAAGTTGGTAACAATTATGCTTACAAATAAAACTTGTATAAATGAACATTTTATTTAAATTTCACTACTAACTAGCATACCTAACTCCATCCCTAATCAGAAGCTGCATGACCTTGGACAGGTTCTCTAGTCTTCAATGTCCCCATCTATCTCACAAAGGGATTCAGTTCTTATCTCCCTTTCTGTAGTGAATTACTATAATTCCATACCCCTGCACTGTTAAACTTCACAGTCCAAATTAAACTATGGCTAGGACAAAAATGAAGTGATGTAATGGGGTCTGGCAAACACTTCATTTATTTTAAGGAAAAAGAACAATATACTTTAGTCTGTTTTGAAAATCAAGTGTCTTAATGTTATATATCTCTTCAAAAAGTTATATTTTCCTAAGAAAATTTGCATTAAATGCTTTAGAATTAGAATCATCACTCCTGTCCAAGTAATTCCTTTTGTTTTTTTTGGAAAAAGTCAGAAATGCTGTCTAATAATATGAAGAAACAAGAGAGATTTGTAAAAGTGTATGGATTCTGTCCTGAGACCACTTGATACTTGGGAATGTATGGCTCAGTAGGCAATAGATCTTCTGTGTTCCAAGTTTCCTATTGGTTGTGAATGGCAAAATTATGTAGCATGTCCAAAATTCTCAATGCTGTTTTAAGACTAAGATTTTCAGGACCCCTTGTATGAACAAGCTCATATGCCATGTGCCTGCTGTTATGAGGCAAAATATGGAAACATTCTAATAAATATAAAAATATCACACAAAACAATTGAATATATTGTCATTTCACAAAGCCGCCAAGTTTTATGCAATATTTTTCACCATCTATTTTGTACGAATATTACCAAATAGAATAGGGCTTGAGTTGTGTTTGGTATGATGGAAAAAAGAAAACAACTCTTCCCTGAACTATTACAATAGACACCCAACTAGTCTCCTTGCTTTAATTATCTCTCCTTTCCAATCCATCTTCCATGCAGCTGCTTCCTAAACTCTTGGTCTAACCATGTCACATCTCTGCTCAGAAAACTCCCCAAAGTCCTCCATTGCATCTGAACGCATGAATAAACTCCTCAGGCATTTAAAACTCCTTACAATCTGGCTGCAAGCTCTCTCTCCAGGCTTATTATACATTGCTTCCCTTCACATGTTATTCAGTTCAGCATACCTGGCTTCTTTGCTATTCTTCACACATTATGCTCCATCTACTCCATCTGTGACTTGACAAAGCTGTCTCCTATGCCTGGACAGTACTCTCCCCGAGCTCTTAGAATTCCTTTTACCCCAGATCTGCTAAAGTGCCTATTCCTGAAGTCTTCATTGATCCTTTGAGCCGCTAATAACTCCCACCACAACATAACCTTGTAGTTATCAGTATAAATTTTATATGTAACTATAAATGTTCTTTGCCATTTCTCCTAATGAATTGTAAACTCATTTGATTAGGAAATTCCTCTGTTTTTGTTCTGTATCCTCAGTACCTAGCACAATGTCAGGAATAAAGTAAGTACTTAAATGTTTGTAAATTGATTGAATCCTTACATTTAAAGAAAAATCACAAGTTTGACATTTCAACTATTATCAAAACTTTTAAGTCATGCTAAGTCATTGCTCCATTTGTTTTAATGTCCTCAGCAATATGTGGCACAACATTTCATTAGATAAATCCATTTTATTGCTTAGATAGCTTTAATTTTTTAGAAATCAGTTTTAGTTTGGGGCAAAAGTTTCTCCCCCTTTCCAATAGGAATCATTGTTCCTAGAACCCCCTCAGAACCATGCAGAATAAATCTAATGTCTTCCATGAGACATTCATGAGAATATTTGAAGGCGACTATTATATTGTAAAGTCTTCTTTTCTCCAACTTAGCCTTATATCTTCCATAGGAATGAATTAATTTATAAGTATTCTGGCTATCTTCCTCAGATAAGTTCAGCTTAACAATGTCCCTTTTAAAATCAATAGTCAAGGACTAAGCACATTAGCAACACAACAGCCAGTTATCACTATAGAAGTATTCTTGACAGAGTGCAATACTGAATCTTTTGTTGGCACTACATTCTAAAGAAAGATGAAAGATTTATTCTGAATCATTAAGTATCAACCAAGTTTCTGAGTCTGAGGGAGAATTTTATGGTTATTAGTAATTATACCAACTGACACCAATGGCCTTCTATCAATCTTGTCTGTTCCCATTGCCCCAGACACATGTGACTGGTGATTCTCACAAGATTACTTTCTGATCAAGACAAGCAAAAGGAACATATTCTAGGGTTCATGTAAAATCACCTTATCTCTTACTAAATCACAGGATACTCATTTAAGAGAAAGGGAATGCAAAAATCCCCAAAACCATTCTGGTTATCATCTTGGCAAAGAAAGCTCCTCAACTAGTCACACACCTTCATGATGTTCAGGTTTTTTTGACCTGATGCTTTAGGATAGTGCTGATTATGTGCAGTACCCAAAAGCTCTACTTTAATGGGAGCTTGAAAATCAATATGAAACCTTGATCATGGTTTCATGGTCATTCATTTTACAAGGAAAAGTAGGTAATTCTGTTGAGTAGTCTGGCAGTCCTTTACAGTCTTTTTAATGTCAGAATTGGTTCCAGGCCACAAGGTATAAATTATACAGTCAAAACTTTCAAATGAACAATTTTTGGGGGAAGGACCGCATAAAAAAAATCCAAGAAAATTTGATAACTGACTTCTGAAATAACTATTGCTATCTTTGTTTATGAGCAAATAACTCATGTTGATGGGGTATGATAGACTTGAACTCCTCAGGCAATTTTCTCTTGGCCAAGATCCTTAAAACACAGTTTAAGATACAAGCTAATCTGGAATCTTGCCTAGATAATTATGTGACTTGATCAGCTTGAAAAGTTAGGTCAGGGAAGCATTACAGCATCAGAGCTTTCAGAAGAGAGTACATCATAATCTTAGAGAGACTTTAGATAGCCAATATCCCATGATGTGATAATTATACATTTTTCTATTAGACTTATAGCTAAGATAGATCTCAATGAAAGAGTCCATTGCATCTTGTCATTGGAAGGGTATCCCCAGAAATGTTTGCATTTCATTTAGAAAATATCAATTCTAAAACCCCAGTCTTAGACATACAGTAATTGCCAAATTTTTCAAGTATCCCAATAAGAGATACATAGATCAATAAGTAAATGGTCCTCAGTTGTAGATTATATTGTTTTGCAGAAGTGAGGTCTTTAGTAAGAAAAATAATGCACAATCAATTGTTGCATTCTACCCACAAAATTAAAAAAAAGTGGATCGAATCTTAGAAAGCTAGAACTCATATGGGAGCATGGACTCGTAGACAACTAGAGTTTGAAGGAACTTTAGAGATCATGTGATCCAATACTCACCATAATTCTAAGTCAACCACAAAAAATTAGATTATTCTAATTGAAAGAAATTAACCTTGAAATTGATCCTTGTATCTATATTTTTAACTTTTGAAAAATGAACAAAAGTCTATTTTCCCTTCCTCCTGTTCTTTACAGCATTAACAAAAAAATGAGAGAAAATGCTATGTAAAACCATAGGCATAATAAAGCAAAACTAAATGACTTAAATGATTGAATATCAATGTATATATATGTATATATATACACATATATGTACATATGTATGCATACATTCATTCATTCATACATATATACACATTGCATATGTCTTTATATTATATACATATATGTATAATTATATCTCTATCTTTCTTTATCTATATCTATATATTGTTATTGTTGTTGAGCTGTTATTGTTGTGTTCAACTCTACCTGACCCCATTTGGGGTTTTCTTAGCAAAGATATTGGAGTGCTTTGTCATTTCCTTCTCCAGCTCATTCTACAGATGAGGAGACTGAAGCAAACAGGGTGAAGTTATTTGCCTAGGGTCACTCAGCTAGTAAGTATCTGAGGTTAGATTTTAAATCAGTTCTCCCTCACTCCAGGCCTGGTATTCTATTTGCTGTGCCACCTCGTGCCCATTGGCTGCATTAAAGAAGCTCACACAACTTTTCAATAATATAAATAATAAAGATCACTTCTATTAGGCAATGTAAGTTCCTAACTGTCCACATCTTCTTGATATATTTAGAACAGCCCACTCATATGATAGCACTTATTCCAAAATCTGCTATTCACATACCTGAATTTACAAGCAAAATAATGCTGTAGCTCTCTGTTGCCTGAATATGGAATGTTTAAATTCATATACTGATATGTTTAAGGAAAGTTTTCATGCATTCTGCCTAGCATTGGGGGAAGATTCATTGCTTACATTTTGTAGTTTATATTTTTAGCTGCTCCTTTATTTTTGGGAGGAAAAGACAATCATATGAACTAGATTCTTATCTTGTATCAGTGCTCCAACAGAACTATACTTTCATAAATGTGAGAATTTCCTCCCATCCTGCAAATCAAAAGCTATACATACCTGTCCATTCTATGCGACTCTCATCTACATTCTCCCGTAAATTGGCCACAGGGGATCTAAGCAATATCTTTAGTTTTCTCCCATTGACCTCCTGATGTCATAAGGATACTGATGAAGCATATGATGGTTATGTACTGATTATCCCTCATGCTCATTACATGGCCATACATTTTTCCTAGTCATATTTCTTTGATATCTCTTATTCTACTTCTCCTTTGTAAATATGGATTTACAAGGTAGTGGTGCCTACTAATATCTGCTGTGTACCTCTTTAATTACTCTTCTGGTGATATTCAAATTCACTTCTTCAGAGACCACAGGGTTTTATATATATAGTTCTTCAAAGACTACAATGAAGGTACACAATTTCACTAAAAGAAAATCAGCACAAGTTTCAGATGTGGTTGAGTCAATAATTACAGTGATGCGAATATCATTATATTATTCAGTCATTAATTATTTGATTATCTATAAAGTACCATAATTCTAAAAAGAAATATTGAATAGTATTATGTGACCCAAGCCTTCCAGATCACTATCAGTATAGAGAATTATATGGCATGTCATGGGCATTAGTGGGAATCATAGACAAGACGCTTCATGAGTTATTCAGTTATCAGGATAGATACAATCAAGTGCAATGCATCATTCTGAGGAAAGGGAAGAATTGAGAAGGAAAGAAAAAACTTGATCAGCATGCCAATGTTTAATAAATAAATAGACACATATTAAGGGAAATTATGATCACAGTATAAACACTTTTGGAACATTTCTTCTTCCATATTTTCATGAGAGGTTGGCAAACTAAAATTATCATTGGAGCATTAGTTGACATATCCCAAGATGTTTACTGTCAAATTGACATGAAAAACATGGAAAAACAAAATTTTAGAATCAGGTGGAAGGTACCTGAAAGGTCATCTGGTTCAACCCACAGCCAAAGGTTTCTTAAATGAAAAGTACCCCAAAAAACAGAAAAGATGCATAATGTACTACTCTTTGAGGGAATCCATTCCACTTTTAGAAAGCTTTACTTCTCACAGCCTTTTCTCTCAAATTAGACTCAAATTTGCAGCTGTATCATTCACCTATTATTCCTGGTCTCATTCCTGGTCAGTGAGAAAAAGGTCCACCCTCCTTTCACATCATAGCCTTTCAAATACTTGAAGATAGATATCATCTCTCTCCTACCATTTCTCTTCTCCAAGCTAGGCATCCCTACTTTCTTCAACCATATTCTCTAGTGAAAGCATCTATTTATTGCTGAGAGGACTAATATATTGAATGAGTTTAACTATGTGATATCTAAATTTCCTTTTAACTCTGACATACAATAATTGTGATTCAAACCCAATCAGCTGCTGAAGACATAATCCCAGGTTTTACTTGAAACCATAGGCATACTGAAGAATAAGACTAATTCGGGAACAGCTAGGTGATATATTGGAGAGAACATTAGGTTTGGAATTGTGAAGTACCATCTTCATGAGTACAAATCTAACCTCAGATGTTAACTAGCTGTGTGACCCTGGGCAAGTCACTTAACCCTGTTTGCCTTAGTTCCTCATCCATAAAATAAGCTGGAGAAGAAAATGGCAAAAAAACCCTCTAATATCTTTGCCAAGAAAACCTGAAATGAGGTCATGAAGTGTCGCATACTACTGAAATGACTCAACTAAAACAAAAAATAATTTTAGGATTTATCTCAGAATCAAACTTTTCAGAGAAAAAATGTTTTATGAGTTTATTAAGACCATTTTCCATAACATGGCTCTCGCATCCTGGTTTACTTGATGCCATTTACTAGGGATCTGATTATAGGATGAACTCTTCACATATGTCAAGCTTAATAAAGGGCTGAATAATCACTAAGGCAACATCAGTCATAAGATCATTTTGTCAGGAAAATAAGATTTATGATATAATTTCTATTTCTTTCTAAAAGAAGAAGTTACTAATGGTAGGGAGGTGGCTTAAATGGAAAGTCATTTTTAGAGATAGCTTCCCACCTAGGATCTTACAAATATGAGTTGATGAAGCCACAGGTTCTTTTTAGAAGCATTGCTAGCAGAGTTTTGTATGTCCTTTCTAGATATGCATGAAAGTTCTGACACAGAAATTTCCCCATATCACTAAAGCAAGTACATGGTCCAAACTTGTTCACATGATAGATCTTCGATGATGTAATAGGTTCCTTCTAATAAATAGAATGGTTCAATACTCAGGAAGCAAGTGGAAATAACATACTCAAGGTGCTTCACTTAAGTTCACGTATATAAGCAGGAGTTAAAGCTCAGAATGTGACAAGGAGAATTAAAATATTTTTAATGCATTGTTAGCCTTTGATAACATTTAAACAAGACTGTGGAATTTTTTAAAGAAGAAATTACATCGACCATTCTGAACATGGATTGAAAGAAAACCAACTTTTGATCTTGTAAAGGTGAGAAATTAGAAGAAAACAAAACAAAAACAAAAAATCTTGAAGAGGAAAAAAATCCTCCTTTTATCACCTTGATCTCTTCTCTAATGAAACACCACTGAGAGAGATTAAAAGAAAGGTCACCTTTTATTTAGGAGAGGAAAATTTATGCAGATAATCAATGGCCTGTGTCATTTACAAAATGAACTCAAATCCAGTACCATCAACATCTAGAAATAGCTTCTGTCTTACAATAGGTTGACAACAGAGAGAGAGAGATAGCAGAGAACACTTAGCTGATGATTTACCTCTGATTTAAACTAAGGCTCATCCTTGACACTCTTTATATTATACAGGCACTTTAAGGACCTTAATTGAAACAACAAAATGACTCATCAGTTGAGTGGGGAAAATATAAATAAAACCAAGCACTGCAATGGCTCCAAATATTCTATAGAAAAAGTATCTGTACCTAGTCATCCTAGGGGTTATGCCTCCTGATTCAATTGTATATGCTAGATGTATGTCTGACATGTAGCTTATAAAAGCCTATAACTGAGTATAGAAGTGACAGCAGAGTAGGTACATTTGTTTTTATCTTGGGGGGTCAAGAAGGTGTGAGTTTACATCCTACCCCATGACTCTAGTTTTAAGAGCTAGGGAAAGTCACTTACAATTTATATGCTGAAGCAAATGATTCATAAGTTGGTAGGGGAAGTTAACACATCAGTTTTCCCTCTATTAAAATCACACATCATTCCATTTTGTGCACAAACCTTCAAATAATTTATTCCAATTCTATCTATGATGATTAAAACCTCTATCTTCTGCAGGATAAAGCTTAATATTCCAGACTTTGCATAATCAAGCACCAAATAGCCATTTCACTATTAACTCCTCTGTTTTACGCAAACTGATCTACATGTAATCCCTTAACTAGCAATGTACTTCCTGCCCTTTTTCACACCTTTGGTCTTTAAATTCACCCAGACTAGATACCCTTTGGTCCACTTTTATTGGTTGAAATATTGGCCATACTGGGGTAGCTAGGTGGTGCAGTGAATAGAACACAGGCCCTGGAGTCAGGAGGACCTGAGTTCAAATCCAGCCTCAGACACTTAACACTTACTAGCCATGTGACCTTGGGCAAGTCACTTAACCCCAACTACCCTGTCCTCCCTCCTCCAAAAAAAGCAAAATAAAATAATTTTTTAAAAAAAGGAATATTAGTTATTTTTCAAAGGAGCTTTATGAGGTTTTTCTAGTTCATACCAAAGTAACTCTGAACTTAGAGGACTTCTTTTTTATTTTTTAACTATAGATCCTGGGATTCAAGTTCCAGTACTACCATTTATAATTATTATAAATACTCTTGGTTTTTAATATGTTCAGTTTTATTAAATATTGCCTAAATAAAGTAAAAATTGAAGAAGCATATATTTTTTTTAATTTTGAGTTCCAATTTTTGTCTTCTTTCTCCTTCCCCTCTCCCTCCTTCAGAAGGCAAGCCACTTTTAGGTCAATTATACATGTGAAAACATGCAAAGTGCATTTTCATATTAGGCCTGTTTTGGGGGAAAAACAGAAAAAATCCAAGATTAAAAAGTAAACTAAAAAGTATACTTCATTCTACATTCAGAGTTCATCAGTTTTCTCACATCTCTCTGTGTCCCCCCCTCCTTTCCCCTCTCTCTGTCTCTTTTTGCTACCTAGTGTTATATCTGCTGTGCTTGCCTTGGAATTTACATCTGAAGTGTTTTTTTTCCACCAAAAGACATGTTTGAGGGGAATCAAGTAGAGATATTAGGCAGACTACACTTTCTTTGAAAACAGGGGGAATGAAAATTCCCATTGATCCTATTATTGTTTCTACTATTTTTTGACAATGAAGTTAGGTGTCACTTTTGTCAACAATAATAATTATAAGTTGTGCAACTCTGAGGTAAGTGATTCCCTCTCTGAGTATAGCATTTTTCATCATGGGCCCTTTGGATCTGTCTTGGATCATTGTCTTGAACAGAGTAGCTGAGTGTTCCACAGTTGATCATTATTACAATATTGCTCTTACTGTCTGTACTGATTCTGCTCACTTCACTTTGCATGACTTCATTCAAGTCTTCTCAGGTTTTGGTTTTTTGGAAACCATTCTGCTCATCATTTCTTACAGTACAATAGTATTCCAACATGATTGTACAGCACAACTTACTTGACATTCCCCAGTTGATGAGCATCCCCTCAATTTCCAGTTCTGCACCACCACAAAAAGAACTGCTATTAATATTTTCACACAACTAGGCCCTTTTGTCTTTTCTTCGAGATACAGACCTTGCCCAGTTTTATAGCTTTTGGGGTCTTTACTTGTTGAATGCTGGTATCACTCTCAAATTTTTTATGCCTTTTCACAAGGTAAATTCCTCTGCATTGGAGGCAATATCTGTTATTTCTATTCCCAACAATATCTAGAGAAGTCATTTTAATCCAGAAAGGAATTAAGGAATACTTCTTGATTGCATTTATAAAGTTTGAATATCATTACAAATTATATTCCTTATGGTAAGGTAACTGGTAAGTTGATTGACTGAGGGAAAGGAACAGTTTTACCTGAAGAAAAGATATATAGGGATTAGATATGGAAATAATATTTTAATATTTGAGGAACTATCACATGAAAGAAAGAATAAACTTATTCTGAATATTCATACAAGCTAAACATGGGAGAAATAAGAAAATTGTGAATAGGTCAATTTAGGCTAAAAATAAAGGAAAAAAAAACCCTCCTGATTAGTGCTATCCTAAAATGGAATGGTCTGCTTCAGTGGGTTCTTGTTCAGTGGAGGTCTTCACACATGTGTGGAAAGACAACTTTTTTTTTTGTCAAATCTTTATTGTTTAAGTCAGGGAGGGTTGGTAGGGTCCAGTTTAGTCCTTCTTGGCAGCAGCCTTCCTCATGGCAGCTAGGACATTGCTGAGTTCCTCTCTCTTCCTCTTGGCTCCGATGTGAGTTCCCACCCTTTTTTTGATGAATTTAAGGGCTCACTTATCCTTGGAAACTCTTAACAATTCCATGGCCCGCCTCTCATAAGGGGCAAATCCACACGCCTCCCGGATCATATCTCTCACAAACTTTGTGTGTTTGGTCAAATGCCCATGACGGCAGCAGTGTCGCGGCTTCTAAACATTTTTGGTAACTTTGTGGCCCTTGTTGAGGCCCACGGCCATGGGGTACCTGATAGCCATGGCTGCGGCACTTCCGTAGCCCCAAAGGCAACCACAGCAGAAAGAACAAAAGACAACTTTTCAAGGATATTGTAGAGTGGTGGGAAGTTGATGTTCACACTGCCTTTTTTTCTTGAAGACTTTCAGTAAGTCATTAAATGTACCAATATCCTCTTTGGGGATGTGATGGGATATGACACACTCAAGCAGATTTGGATATATTTTTTATAGGCTACTAATTTTTATAGGCTACTAATAGAAATACTGAGAAGTAATTCAGCATAGTGATTGGAGAGTTAGCTTTAGCATTAGGAAAACCTGGGTTCAAGTACCATCTCTGAAAATCATTTGCTGTGTGATAATGGAAAAGTGACAACTCCTCAGTAAATCCAATTAGCAATTTCATACTAATAGAAATGTTAGTTGTCAATCTGACAATCTGCATTGGCAGAGGAAATTTTTTTCACTGGGTGTTCCCTATACTAATGAAATCGTAGGCACACACCCCTTTACCCTCTCATAAATAAAAGGTATTAGAAAACAAATAACTTAAGTGTCATGGGGGCCTATAAACAGAAAAGTCAGACTTTTTCAAGAAACACCATTGAAGACAGAGACCCCAAATTTAGCAAAGAATCATAATTTTGAAAAGCTAGGCCAAATGACAAGAATGTGTCAAAAATAATCAATGTTTATTCAGTACCTGCTAAGTGTGTGCTAAGAATTCTGCTAAGACCTGCAAATAGAAAAGGAGGTATAAGTGGTCCTTGCACTGAAGGAGCTACAATCTAATGGGAGAGAAAACAAACAAATATATACAAATAAGCTATATGCAAGGTAAGTAGGAGATTATTAAAAGACAAGATATGATAAGGAGAGTCTTTAAAGGCTTCCTGTACAAGACAGGCTTTTAGCTGGGATATAAAATGAGGAGGGCCAGGGGATAGAGTGCTTGACCTGAGATCAGAAAGATTTCTGTTAAAACCAAATCCAGTCTCAGACACTAACTAGTGGTAAGACCCTGGGCAAGTCCATTAACCCTGCTTGCCTCCATTTTCTCATATGTAGAATGAACTGGAGACAGAAATGACAAACAACCTCAATTATCTTTGCCAAAAATCAAGCCAAATCAAATGGGATCAGGAAGAGTCAAACATAATTGAAACAAATGAACAACAACAAAAGGAAACCAGAAAGTCAGTAGAGAGGGAAGAATAGGGAAAGCATTTCATGCATTGTGGAGGTCCAGAAGGAAAAAAAAGAAATCAAATTAATGTTTTAATGAGATTGTGGTCTGACTTTTCTTTTTCCTAGCCATATAGCTTATGGTAATTTGCTTTCCTTCTCTTGACCTCATCTATATATAAAATTATTTCCTTCCTTTGGAATTTTTTCTTGTAGATTCATTACTATTAAGAAAACACCAAGACAAAATTTCAGAGGAATGATATACTTCTAGCTATAGATATTTAGATATAGATATGCCTGAATACACCTTAGGAATGAATGAGATGTTTTACTTATGCAAAAATGGAGACATCAAGATGTATAACAGCTTTGTCACAGTCCTATGGTTTCCATGCAATCTCTTTGAAATTTCCTAATTAGACAGTCATTATTTGTTAAATTTGGCAAACTTCTATTTTCTTGGTATACTTTCTGTTCATTTCTCTTTTTCACTTTTGTTCCTCCATGTCACTTGGAGTTACTTGTCTTCTAATACCGGTTTTTGTTTTATTTATTCATTCATTTATCCATTTGTTTTTGTTTGTTTCATGGAGGGAGTTCTGGACTTGTGAGGGAACCCCCTCTCTCACTACAAGTCAAATGATCTCCAACATAGAGATCCTTGGTGTCTCCATTCCTTCAAAGCAATCTAGGTATACATGTATGATCACATACATACATATACATATATGAATATGAAATATACATTAATAAGAACATACATATATTTATATGTAAAAGATCCTTTGTTATTTATGAGGGAAATTCTTTGTGTGGAATTCCATTCAGTGACATATTGCAATTTGTCTGTGATTTAGTAGTTATGTGCTAGGAGGTTGTATGAAATATTAATATTTAAAAGACTTGTCCAGGATTTTACAGCTATTAAGTGAGATGGAGAATTTAGACCTATCTTCCTGAGTCTAGTGTCAATATGCTCATGTTGCACTGCCTCTCTGTATAATTTTGTATTCAAAGAGCTTATATGAATATACATCTATATCAATGATTACATGTCAAATCAAATAAGAGAGAGATAAAGAAAGAGGGAGAGATAGAGAGACACAGGCCGAGAAATAGAGAGAAAGAGATGGAGAGAGATGGACACAAAGAGAGAGACAGAGAGAGAGAGAAGTTCTTGCTTATGAGTCACAATGGGAGAAAAAAATTTTTTCAAATGCAAATCAAATACATTCAGAATTACATGGAATAAAATACTGATGAGACTTATACATAGCATCCTGAACAATAATTTGTAAGGAAAACAAATATGTAGATGGAATTGAACCATACCACTTGGAAATTGTAACAGTTAATACTTCAAAGTACCAATGACATTGGTATTGTGATCCCAATGGCATTGGTAAGCAATAAACATAGAGGTACAGTTAACATGCCAGTAACACCTGCAATTTCCCATTATCCTATCAGTACACGTCCATTCGTTACATCTACTATGTCACAGTTAATGGAATTTCCCGTGGTATCTAAAAAATGCAGCTCCTGAGTCAAGGAAAAAACAGTTTTCTTCAACAATGTCCAAAAAGAGATACAACTGATGCAAGTTGGTTATGTTCCAATTTTTATTCTTTTTTTTTTCATTTGTTTATTCAATCATTAGTTAGATGGTCCAGTGTATAGAGTGCCAGGCTAGAAGTCATGAAAACACATCTTTCTGAATTCAAACCTGCCTTCAGAGTCTTTCTGCCTGTGTGACCCTGGATAAGTCATAATATGATTTGCCTCAGTTTCCTCATCTGTAACATCAGCTGGAGAAATAAATGGCAAACCAGTCTAGTATCTTTGCCAAGAAAGCCCCACAAGGGGTAATTAATATCAGGTACAACTGAAGCAACAGATCGACAACAAATTCTATCATTATTGATTGATTTACTTATTCTTTATTGAACACTTTTTAATGACATTTTACAAAGATTCAACTACAAATAACTTAAATCTTTATTATGTCTGCAGGCAAAAAAGCAAGAATGAAATGAGACTTGAAAACAGAGTCAGAAATCTCAACTACCAGGCTAACTTCAGTAGCCTAAGTAGTTACCCTGGTCAGCCTTATCAACACAGGGCTGTTTCTTACCTCCTTCCTGCCATCCTCAGATAGCCACCCACTAGCAGGTGTCTATAGCAGCTCCCCACCAAAAGAATACAGAGGAGAAAGTGAATAGAACCATGGACTTTAAATCAGGAAGTTTTAGGTTCAAATCCCTAAAGCTTTTGCTTTCTAGCTACTGGCTCTAGGACAAGTCTCTTAACTTTCTGTTTGCTTATATCTAAAACTGGATGAAAACAGGATCCAAAGAGTTGTTTAGGAGAATCCATTGAGATAATCTGATAAAGCCTTTTGTAAAGCTTAAAGAGTTTGCTAATGTCAGTTCTAGTTGCCATTATCATGCTATTGCCAGAGGCCCTATTCTGTCTCCAAAACCCCAAGTCCAAACGGAGGAGCTGGGAGAAGGGGAGGGGGAGGAGGAATGAGGGGCAATAGTCTAGAAGCCAGGTGATAATGACCTGTTGCTAAAGTGGTGTCAGTGTCAGAGAAGACAAGAGTCCCCAGGTAAGAGATCTTATGGTGTGATCAGAAATTGGTTACAGATAGAAAGGAGCTGAGAGTGACAACTAAGTTATGAGCATATGAGAGGGAAGATGGTGCTTCTCTGGGCAGTAATGAGGAAAATATTGGAGAGAAGAGAGTGTTGGGGGAGAAAGAAATTCACCTTTGGACACTCCAAGTTTAAAATGTCTAAATGAGATTTGAGATATCCAATAAATAGTTAGACTGGGGTTAGGGCAAAGGTGAGAGCTTAATAAAGTGACCTGTGAATCATTGGCATAGAGGTGGTAACTAATATTTAAATGTGCCAGGTACTGTGTTAAGTGCTTTACAGTTTTCTCATTTGATCCTTACAAAAACATTGGGAGGTAGATGCTATTATGGTCCCCACTTCACAACTGAGGAAAAAGGGTAAATGAATACAAAATGGTTAATTCAATTTTAAAATAATAGTTCAAAATAACATTTAAAAATGCATGCCAGGATAATATAGGAAAACCAATTATACTAAAATATATTTATCAAAACACATTACCAAAAAACAATTAATGAGCTCCTGACTAAAAAATCAACCTTTGATTCATAGGAAAGATTATTTCAGAGAAATTCAATCAATCCCACAGTGAGAATTCTCTGGTAGCACTTTGCACACCAAATATTTAGAGCTGCTTAATCTTTTCTGCTTCAACTGTGTCCTCATTCCAGTCCAGTCAGCTGTCACATTTTTGTTCCTTCAGAACAAGTCTTAACCATATCATCTCCCTCCATCAACAAACCCAATGGTCCCCTGTCACCTGCAAGATCAAATATTAAGTCCTGGCTTTTAAGCTACTCCCAAAACCCCAAACCTTCTTGTTTTTCCAGTCTTCTTATACCTTGCTCCCCTCTGCAGGCATTGTGATCCTGTGACACAGGCCTCCAGTGCTTTCTTTTACTGTAAAGAACTACAAATCTCCACAAAAATTTCTCCACCAATACCATATCACAATGAGAAAATGATGCTGTTCTAGAAGTCTATGATTTTTGCTGTTGTTTAGTCATTCAGTCATGTTCAACTCTTCATGATCCGTCTGGGGTTTTCCTGGCAAAGATACTGTAGCTGGTTTGCCATTCTCTTCTCTGACTCATTTTGTAGATGAGAAAACTGATGCAAAGCACAAATGCTACCAATTTTCTCCTGTTATATGGGTTTCAAATGGATATGGGGGGCGGAGCCAAGATGGCAGCATAGAAGCAGCAAAGCACCACAGCTCCCACACAAACATGCTAAAAAACTCATAAAATGGGATTCTAAACAGATTTTCAAGCTCCAAAACTTTACAAAAGACAGAAAGAACATCTGCTGCTACAGACAGCACAGCAGGCAGGGCTCTTCTCAGCAGTCTGGGACCCGCAGCCGAAAACCCAGCGGGATCAAGCCCTGGGGCATCGGGCGGGGAACCAAGTCTATAGGAGAGCAGATTGGCTACACTGGAGGCACAGTTACCACATCTATCAGGCCAGAAGAAAAAAAGGCTAAGAGAAAGGTCAGTGGATTTTGCTAACTCGGGAGGAAAAGAGCAGGTCCGGCCAAACTGCTCTCAGGGCAAGGAAGCAGCAGGAGGCAGCTGTAGCAGCAGGAACGTCTGAGAGCCTCAGCGGCCCCCACTGGGCTGCTTCAGAGCTCTCGGCCTGCAGATAGCAGGGGGGCTGACGCGATCCATTGAGGCCAAGGGCTCTTGCGTTGAGTGGCCTGGATCTGGATCGTGGTCCTGAGTAGTGGACCTGGGATGCGCTTTCAGTGAGCCAAGGCTGGGAGGTGGGGCTGCAGCACCCCACTAAGAGCCCCGGCAGCTGTGAGGGCCCCAGAGATTTGGGACAGAGCTTTCCCCCTCCAGGAAGCAGAGTTCCATAGAGATAAAAAACCAAGCAATTAATAG
>CM053598.1:53506020-53524647 GCA_028646575.1 Pseudocheirus occidentalis | reverse complement strand
TGCCAGGTTCCAGAATACCCAGTTAATGGAGAAAATATTACAGGCTTCCAAGAGAAAATTATTTGAATACTGCGGAAACACTATTATGATAAACCAGGATCTGGCAGCTTCTACACTGAGGGATTGAAGGGCCTGGAATATGATATTTTGAAGATCAAGGGAGTTGGGATTAAAACCAAGAATCACCTACCAAGCAAAATTGAGTATAATGTTCCAGGGGAAAGTATGGTCATTCAGTGAGGTGGAGGACTTTCAAGCATTCTTGCTGAAAAAAACAGAACTGAACAGAAAATTTGTCAATCAAACACAAGAAGCATGAGAAGGTAAACATGGGAAAGAAATCATAAGGAACTTATCAAAGTTGAACTATTTACATGCCAATATGGAAAAATGATAATAGTAACTTATGAAATGTTTCTTAGTATGCAGATAGGGGAAGGGAATACAAATGTGTATACACACACACATATATATATACATATATATGTATGTATACTTACACATGTCTATATAGGAGGCTCTATGTGCGTATGAATACATATCTGAGCAGTTGTGTATATGTGTATATAGAGAGTATAGGATCAATTGAATATGAAGGGATGATACTTTAAAAGGTGAAATTCTGAGGTGGGAAAGGACTAGAATGAGAGGAGACAGGGAGAGACAAAATAGGGTTAATCATCTCATATAGAAGAGGCAAGGGATAACTGTTACAACTTTACTCTTACTTACTCTCATGGAATTTGGCTTAGGGAAGGAATGACATAAACTCTAAACTGGGTATCATGCCACACAGGAGAGTAGGGGTCATGGGGATGAGAGGCAGGATGATGGAGGGGAGGTCAGGGTCTAGGGGAGGGATGCTGGAAGCACACACTTCAGTCAAGGGACAGGGATAGGGTAGAGAGCAGAGCAAGGAGGGGAGGGATAGGAAGGAGGGACATATGATCAGACTATCACAATATGTCCACTGTGAAGAAGTCCTGTGTAATTATACATTCACAGCCTGTATTGAATTACTTGTCCTTTCAGTGGGGGTGGGTGACAAGGGAGGAATCAAAAGAATCTAGAATTTAAAGCTCTGCAATATATGCAACTAGGAATTAAAATATACAGTGGCTGGGGTAGGGAGACCGTCCCTGCCCTACCAGAAATTTAGAGAGCAGATTAGGGGAGGGGCTTTACAGTGGGATCGCTGTTTTGGGGTTGGGTAGGGGAAAGACAGGGAGAAAATTTGTAACTCAAAAATCTCATGGAAATGAATGATGTAAGCAAGAAAACAAATAAAAAATTTATATTAATTAAAAATACATAGTCCTTTAATATCAGAAAAATTTCCTTCTTGGACCTAATATGGAGGTAAGGAAAGGATATAATGTGCAACAAACTTCCTTGGAAGGAAGTAGAATGCTCCTAAATCACAAAATACTTGAATCACTATTGAGCAAAACCCAAATGACAACTGTTTGGGAATATTGTAAAGAGTAATACTTGTACAGGATGGGCAAGAGGACCTTTGCAGACCCTTCTATCTTTGTTATTCTATGATTCTAAAGTAAGTATAAGAACTAGAGATATAGGATATAAAATATATGTAGAAAAATACACTTAAAATATATCAGTGTAGGCTCCTTAGTGAACCAACAAGTAATGTTAGAAAATTCTAGTTTTGTTTTTCTTCTGGCATGTCATAAGATAAGCATTCCAAGACTGAAGACACATTAGCAGATTTCCAATCCATCCAACAACAAATTATAGTAGTCAGTCCATAGCATTACAAAAGTCATAGTTAATAATTTTTTCAGTAGTATTCACATAGTTCATAATTTTAGATTTTGTGCAAATGGAAAATTGTAATCTTTAGTTATCTTTTCCACAGAGGCTTCCTGGCAGTTATGAGTCAAATATGACAGATATATTATCACTGTAAAGCCTGTTTACCTGCAGCAAACATGGCTTGTCTTGGGAGATATTGTTTGAAGAGTACACTGAAGTACTGTGGAGAAAAATATTTATGAGGATTGATCTGCTCAAATGCTCTTACAGTATTTGTCTTTCTCCTGAAACCTCGATGGTATATAATGGAAAATTTAGTTCATCGGTTCAGATGAACACATTAAATTTACCTCTTGGTAGGACTGATTTATGCCACACAAAGTTATGTATTTTGTTTCATTTTTATTCAAATATAAGAGAATATCATTATGCAGGTGAAATATGTTGTTAACTTATAAGAGATAATTTGTGTTGTTACTGTCCCCCAAAAGTATCTGTTTCCATTATTCAAGATCTACTCAGTTAATGAGTTACTCTTTCTGAATGAAAATTTACTTGGGAAATTTAGTAGAATTAACTAACTAGCAGCAATTTACATCTTAGTGTGATATCAAGGCATAGAGGAAGGATCCGAGATTTCCTTTTCATAAGGAATTTTCTGATGAAGAATCTCCTTTTAGGAACTCAGATAGACGCCCTTCCTACAAGTGTTAGAAACTTGCTAAGAGCTCTGAGAAATTGTGGAGCTAGTATGGGTCCTAGGCAGGATGGATTTCTCCCCTTTTTTCATTCACATAAGCTCTTTATCCACTGCAACATCATGTTAGCTCTGATGGATCCTTTTTCATGCTACCATTACTTCCTAACATCTAGGTAATAAAATTGTAAGGGGCAGTGGGAGAGCGGGGCAGATGGGAAGGAGCAGAGGGATACTTAAGACTACAATTACAAGAAAAAATTGTCATGTATATATTTTAATTGTGTGCAGTTATTTTCATGTTTTCTCCTCAACTAGAGTTCCTTAAGAACAGGAATTATTTTGGGTTTTTTGTTTTCTTTTGGTTTTGCTTTTTTTGTATCCCTAACACTGAAGTGCATTTCCTTATTTAGAAATTTGAAGAAATGAATGGTTATTATGAACAAAGAAAAAAAAGATTTCCTCTGAGAATTTCTAGAACTCACAATGACAATGAGTATAATTCCCATATCTACTTACTCAGGCCCAGACTTCAATCCTTAAAAGACTGCCTCCAGATCACCTAAATTCATCCCATACAAACTTTAACTCATTGGTTTTACCCCCAAAAGACTCTTCTCTGCCAAACTTCCCTGTTTCTGGTGCAGTCACTACCATTGTTATAATCTCCTAGATTTGTAACTTTTGCATTAACCTAAACTCCTCACTCTCTATCACCTCAGATATCCAATCATTTCTCAAATCTTGCCATTTCTACCTTTGCAACAATTTTCTTATCTAACACCTCTCCACTCACACAACTATCAGCTTAGCTGAAGACCTTATCTTTTCTTGAGGAAATTGCATCATCTGCCACTAATTGTTATATCCAGTCTAGTCCATTTTATACACTTCTGGCAAAGAAATTTTCTTAAACATAGATCTGAATATGTCATCCCCCAACTCAATCAACTTGAGCTGTTTCCCATTGCTTCTGTGATAGAACATGAATTCCTCCATTTAGCTTTCAATGCTTTACATGGCCTAGTCCCAATCTATTTTTCTAATTTCCTTGGTTATTACACTTCCACGTTCTCTGCTCCACATAAACTGGCCTTCTATATATTCCTCCTATACAATACTTCATTTCCATTTTCCATCTTCATATCTTTGCACTGGCTAAACATATTCCTGGAATACATTCCCTTCTTACTTCCAACTGATAAAGTCCCTATACTCCTTAAGATTTGTTGCAAGAAATACCTTCTACATGAAGCCCTTCCAAGTCAATCCAGCTGCTAGATAGTGCCCTCTATATCAAATTATCTCTTCTTTAACATATATATGTATACACACATACATATATGTAATATGCACATATGTATATATGCAGTAAAATTACACATTAATTTTACATTTATGCTGTATGTATATATGTATATATAGCATATATATACATATGTATGTATTCTTGTATCTCTCCAATTAGAATGTAAATCTTTGAAAATAGGGATTGTTTCATTCTTGTATTTGTATCCATATAATATAGAATAATTCCTGGTATTTAATAAATATTTCATTGAATGAATCAATAGCCATTTTAAAAGTGCCTTTTCTGTTTCAGGCATTGTTTTCATTTGTGATAATCAAAAAACAAAACTAAAAATGCCCCTGCTTTCCATGTGGCAAATTTTGGCCACATAAGCAGGAAAAAAAGAGATGAATGTTAGTAATGTTGCAGAGGTCGAAAGTATAAGATTTGACAAGTATTTGAGATTTAAGGTATGTGGGGTGAATGAGAAGGAGCAGCTGAGAAACATATAGAACTTTACAATATAAGGTCTTGGAAAGATGATGGAACTTTTGATAGAAATAGCAAAGGTAAAGATTTTGGGGGAAATGTAATTCTGTTTTCATAATTTTGAATTTGAGATGTTTATGGGACATTCAGTTTTAAATGTCAATACACCAGTGTTGTTCTTCAGTCTTCCAGTGGTATCTTACTCTTCATGACCCTGTAGACCATAACACACCAATTCTGTATGAGGGTTTTTCTTAGCAAAAATATAAAATTGGCATTTTCTTCTCTGGGGGATTAAGGCAAAGTGAGTTTTAGTGATGTGCTCAGGGTCAGATAGCTGGTAAGTGTCTGATGCTGGGTTTGAACTCAGGGTCTTCCTGACTACAGGTCCAAAGTTCTACCTCCTAATCTACCTAGTTACCTCCAATAACCAGTTGGATATATGTAACTTAAACATAACAAATAAGAGTAAGGATCTGTGATTTCTCAGAATTCTTCTCCATTGGTGCAGATTTCAATCAGTCTACTATTTAGTAAATATATTCTAGAAAATTGATTTGAGCAGGAAGGGGTTGAATAACTTTCTGATGGCCACCAATCTAGCAAGTGTTCAAGGTAGTATTTTAACCCAGGTCTTCCCCACTCTAAAAAATACTTTGGCCTTTGCACCACATCAACATAGGTCAACCTAAAAGTATATCCATCTTTTGTTAAATAAATGAAACTGGCTTACATCATCACTATTAGGTTTATTTCAATTTTATTTATGAAGCTGCTTAATTTAATAATAAATATATTTCTTTTTTAAATGCTAGGGATAATCACATATATAATTACTTACCTCTTTGGTCTTTCAGAGCATAAAGAAGGGAAAGCCTCAATCAGTTTGAGATCTTTTATTTAAAGAAGAATGAGGGAGTCACTATGGTTAAGCTTTAAACACATTGATACTATGAACACTTTATTTTGTACACAGGGGATAATGATACTTTTGTGGCTTACCCCATTTTAGTCAATGTCTCACTTTGTATTACATAATTCAGCTACTATTTATAGTTTTTAAATACTCTTGACTGTTTCTGGAACAATGTTAAGTCTGAACATGATGCAACAACCTTTAGGAGATAGGGAGGTAGATAGTCAAACCACCATTAACTCAGACAGAATCCAATTAAAATAGATTCTTCAAGTCACGGAAAAGATTCTCATACTTGTCCCTTTTTTTTCCTCTTCACATCTGTTAGATATTAAGTATTATTAAGACAAGGAAGTTGATGTAAGTTTGAATCAATTTCTACACAAAATAGGTTTCCATGACTAGAACCAGACTATGTCAAGGCAGCATCATTGGTGTACACAGATTTAGACCATTTGGGACACTATACTAGTTATCGTTAGGAGCACAGGATCATAGAATTAAAGCTAAAAAGGATCCTAGAAAGGTATTAAGTCCCACCTCCTCATTTTACAGATGGAGCAATTGAAACTCAGAAAGGTTACATGATTTGTTAAAGGTCACATAAGTTCTAAATAGCAGAGACAAGATGTTAGTCCTCTGATTCAGAATTGAAGATTTTCCATCTTGGTACCTTGACAATGACACAGATTTGTATGCAGGTATTTAGCATTTCCAAGTAAACTGTGAGCTTTCTTGATAATTACCCTTCCTCCCACCCAGTGAAACAGATTTCAGATATTATTTAATATTATGAAGCTACTGATGTTGATATCATATTAATAAGTCCTGAACTTGAGTATCTTAGCTAAGAAAATGCCTACCTCAGGGCAGCTAGATGGTGCAGTGAATAAAGCACCGGCCCTGGAGTCAGGAAGACCTGAGTTTGAATTTGACCTCAGATACTTAACACTTACTAGCTGTGTGACCTTGGACAAATCACTTACTCCCAATTACCCTGTCCTGCCCCCTCCAAAAAAAATCCAATATAAAAGCCAAAATAAAAATGCTTACCTCTTGCTGACGAAAAGATATGGGTAAGAATATGGAAGTAACTGAAATACATCAAGGCAAGAAGATGATCCTTTTCCATAGTTTCTTCCATTGACTGCATTTTGAATTCATGATGTCTTTTTCCCCTGGAGTGAGAAAAATAAATCATTTATAAAATAACCAGGGAGGAAAATAATATCCTTATTATTTTAAGTACAGCAAAGATTATTAAAAAGTTTCCTGTTACCCAAAATACTTTGGAAAATAAACTATGATTGCCTTGGATACTGTGCTTTAATGAATCTCACATTGATTTTCTGTTACAGAGAGCCATCAGACTTAATTTCCCATGATTTATACAGTGCTTCTAAGAGATGGCTTCTTAAGTGCTTGGAGATAGATGTATTTATTTAAGGTAGCAAAATGTTGTAAGCTAAGAAGTATTGGCCTGAAACTAAAAGGAAGGGGCCCATCAGTGTAAGGACCAGAGTATAGACCATAACAGCAGTGACCAGATATATCCTGGATCATGCACTTCCCTTGAAAACTCCAAAAACCTGCAGGTCCCTTAGATCAAGTTACAGAAGCTCAGGCCAGCCATTGTAACAGAAGTAATCCTAGCACAAATTTAATATAAAACCTAAAGTTTAAAAAATGTTGGAAAACTGAGTGAATAATAACAAAAAAGTGCTTGCCCATAAAACCTTTTATAGTGATAGCAAAGTTCAGGTCACGAACTCTGAGGAAGAAGATGACTTGAAAGTAAAGCCTCAAACAAAAATCCAACAAGAATTCTTAGAACAGCTAAAGAAAGAACCTAATTCTTTTTGGTAGAGGAATAATTAGGAAAAGAAATTAGAATTATGCAAGAAAATTATGAAACTGGAATCAACAGATTGATTTTATATAGACACAAAACTCTAAAGAAAATAACTCCTTAAAAATCAGAGTCAAATGGCTAAAGCGTTACCCAAAACAGTGGCAACAACAAGCCTGAAGATAAAAGTATTTAAAAATTGAATTGTCTGGATGTTATAGAAATACATAAGCTTACTGAAGAAAATAACTCCTTAAAATTAGAATTAATCAAGGAGAAGTTAATGATTACATGAGGTATCAAGAAACAATGAAGCAAAGTCAAAAGAATTTTTAAAAGTAAAAAAATTTGAAAAATCTCATTCAGAAAAACCAACTGACATGGAAAATAGATTGAGGAGAGATAATTTAAGAATTATTGGACTACCCAAAATATATGTTTTTATGTATATGTGTGTATATATGGATATATGTATGTATACATGTATGTATGTTTTCACATATATTTTTGCGAATCTTTTTTCTATTTATATAAGTATCTGTGTGTGTGTGTGTGAGTGTAACAGAACATGTATCTGTATAATGTATTATGCTGGGATGATTTCAAAAGAATACTGGAAGATTGAAAAAGAGGTATGAGCTTGGAGAAAGGTGAAGGGATAGGATAGATGAAGAAAATTATCACACATAGGAGGTTCTCAAGGAAGAGTTTTGACAATAGAGGGAATAATGGCTGGGAGAAAAGGAAATATTTGCACCTCACTCTCATCTTAACTGGTGTGTTTGTGTGTGTGTGTGTGTGTGTTTACACACACTCATATGCAGGGTTGCATTTTAAAATTCACCTTACCAACCAGAGACATAGAAGAGAAAGGGAATGGGGGGGAGGGGGAAGGGGTTGTTGGTGACGTAGGAAAGTTAGATAAAGGGAATCAGAAACAAAACTCACAGAGAAACCAGGGAAGTAATATAGAAGCTGTCATCTTCCACCCTACACATAAAGAATCACATTATTAGTTGTATCAATTAAATTGGTAGTTTCCTAACATACTCTGCAAAAACAAAATTTGCATTTTTTAAAATACTTGCATGAGCAAAATTTTATTGAACTACAGCCTTTGAGGAGATATCACATCATAACACGGGCAGTAAATTGTTGCATGAACAAGAAATGGGTGAGAAGACCTTCCAGATCATTGAACTTTATTACTGCAGAAATACTGTAAGATCACTAGTATTTAGCTGTGGTATATCAATGGCAAAAGAAAAGAAATAAAAATAAATTTATTGTAATATTGTCACAGTATTATCATATTTTCACATTGCTATCACATATTTACATAACTCCCTCTACCATTGAGATAATACAATCTTTCAAGCAGAAAGGTTATTATTATATTATAAAGGAAAGTTCAACCCACAAATTTCTTAAACTTAGCTGAGATAAGACTAGGCCCATTTTCAAAAATAATAGTGTCAGACCAAACAGTTATCATTGCTATCAGTTATAGAAATGTTTCTATGGCAAGAAAGAATTGAGATAAAATTGCTTTATGGAGAAATTTTATGCCCTCAGGTTCCTTGTCCTCTATCACAAAACAAAACTGTATGTTTTTCATTACTCTTTTCATGAACCTGCTATGTTTTTTATTCCAAAATCTCTATTTATGTCCTTAATCACATCTATTCCTTATTCTCTCCTGACAGGGCTCCTTAACCTGGAGAACACAAACTTCTAAATTGTCTAGGGATAGATTACAAGTTATTTTTGTTCATTTCATTGAGAAAAATCACATTTATATTTTCATTATATACTGTCTTAAGTTTATTATTTCCTTTGATTATTAACAAAATCATTATTGTGAGCAGGGGATCCATAAACTTTTCCAGTTGTATCCAGCATAAGAATCCCTGATATCAGACAATTTCATTGAAGATCTCCTCTCCCTCTTCAGTCTTGAGTTTCACTCCACATTGGTTCCATTCTACCTACAAATTTTCTGAGACCTTTCCTATTCTCTGTGTACTTATGGGAGACCCACCTTTTTTTAAGCTACATGATATTTTCAAGCTGCCATCATATTTTTCCTTAACCATACCAAAAAGAAAAAAGAAACAAAAAACAAACAAAAACCTCAAAGGAGTAATTCACAATGCTGCTTTCACTTCCTTACTGCTAGATCTGAGGTAAATATTGTTAATTTAGATTTTTTTATATGTAGTTTGAATGCTGCTGTCTCTCAGAGATGAAAGATATCATTTAATATGCAACATAAGATCACAAAACAAATAACTGTATGCCATGGAAAAGGGAATTTTCCAGCATTCTAATGGCATATGTAAGAAATGTTATTTTGTGTTTCCCTTATTGTTATAGATTTGGAGCATTTTATATAGGTTGCTAATAGTTTGTTTCATCATGTAATAACTTTCTGTTCATACCCTTAGGGGAGTTATTTATTGGGAAATATGACTTGTTCTTACATATTTGTATCAGTTTCTTACACATCAGAGAAATTTGCTGCAATGTTTTTTTTTTTACCAATTGCTTTCCCTTTCCAATGTGACCATTTACTTTTTTTTAAGTTCTCAAATATTATTTACCTGAAATTGTTTATTTTATATTCTATAATCACATCTACCCTTTGTTTAGTTAGGACTTCTTTTCCTAGCAAAAGTTTTGGAAATATCTCTTTCTTTCTCTTCTGTGTAAATATATAAATATATACTTAAATGCATATAAATGTATGCACACAGTTATACATGTATTATATATATATATACATATACATATATATGCACATGATACAGATATACGGACATATACACACATTTTTAGATCTGCTAGGTGGATTTTGGTGGGCAGCTAGCTGGTGTAGTGAATCAAGTGGTGGACACAGAGTCAGGAAGTTTAAATCTGGCCTCCGACACTCACTAGTTATATGACCTTGGGGAAATCACATACCCCTTTTTGGCTCAGTTTCCTCATCTATAAAAGGAACTGGAGGAAGAAATGTCAAACAACCCCAGTATCTTTGTCAAGAAAACCCAAATGGGGTCAAGAAGAATCAGACGTGAATGAAACAATTGAACAACAAAAACGCTTTTTTAGTTTTCATATCTACTTTGATTTTAGTTCATTGTATGTAAAAACAGCCATTGTCTGATATAATTGTTAGACTCATAATAGAAAAAATTTTAACAACATTAAAAATAAATAATTTTAATTAAAATGTTAATCAACTTTGCTCTTTGTATCCACTAGGTGATATACATCAAGTAACTTTCTATTTTGCCCATCCCTAACTCCAGCTTTGATCATTCTCATTCATTACTCAATTTACTTCAACCTCACTCTTATGCTCACCAGACCACTGAAAATAATTTCATGGCATTAGTGGCTTCTTAATTGCCAAATCAAATGCTATTTTCTCAATCTCTGTCTGCCTAGTCCTTTATGCTACATTTGAAACTGGTGACTGTACAATTTTCATTGAACTGTTCCCAGTCTTGGGTTTCTGTTACTTTTAATCCTCATTTTTCCACTTGTCATTCAAAGAAATTTTGCTGTCTTCTTGGTGGCTCATTTTCCTCTTTCCATTCCTTATGTGTAATCATTTTTCTGGATTTTCTTTCCTATACCAGTTCCCATCTTTTTCTCCTCTTATATTCTCTCCTTTGACTAGCTGATCTGCGTTCTTATTTTCAACATCTCAGCACATAACTTATAAACCTTCTTCACCTCCCTCCTAAGCTTCAGATCAACTGTTACAATTCTCTCCTAAAGATCTTAACTGGAATTCTAGAATCTTCAATTAGAAGAAAATGTAAGGGTCAACTTATATGATCACTTGCACAGTGCATGTCTGTCCTCTGAACATGATGACTACATGTAAACTGCTGAGGGAAGATAGGTGTCTCCTATCCAGGCAACATATGCCCAGTTACTTCATCTGAGCATTGCACAGAATAATTTTGAAACTCCTCTCTAGCTTGATTGGCCACATGTACATGTATTCCAGGTTGTCACTGGCCTTTAAGTATACCCAGAAATAACCAAAATTTCTCTAGATAATGTCTGATTGGGGCAGAATACTACCAACTTTTGCCTCCCTCTTTATACAATACTTTGCTTTTATTAATACAACAAAGGACTAGACTGGCACTTTGGTCTGTGGTTACACAGTATTAGGAGACTTGTAATATGCATGTGATTAAATTAGATGAAACCTGTGTTTCTTTCCATTTGAAGATGCTGTTATCTTGGTGGAGATTTGATAATATGGGCCTAGAGATTAGGAGAGACATAAGCAAGATTTGAAAACCAAATATTAAAAGGTTATAGTTTAAACTGTGAAAAGGATGTAAGTGTAAACTCGAGTTTGTAGTTCACTAACATCTTAGGTTGTTCCCTTGGCTATGGTTGTTTAATTATACGTCCTCCATCTTCTGCAAATGGTTTTATTTTAATATAAATGTAGCATTTCATATTTATTTCTACTCAATTTCATCTTATTAGATTCAGATAATGGTTTCAGACTACGTAGATTGGTTTTTTTTAATCTGAATATATCATCACCACTAAAACGAGCTAAGCATATTTTCTTTGGTTTCATACAAGGAATGATTCACATTGTTGAACATAATAGAGTGAGAGACAAGCTGTGTGTCAATCCACCAGCTCTCTCTTTGAGCTTGATATTGATTAATCACTACTTTGATGACTGGTCACCTGTTTGATAATTTTCAAATGCATATAATTGTACTATGAGTCATTCTATTTCTTTGAATACGTATTTTTTTCAAGGTACAATGAATGAATCTATATGGAATAGAACTTGTTGCTTTTCCATTTTTTTTATCTCCAGTACATAGAGAATGATTAATATACAATGTTGAATCGAATTGGTAGCCTACTGGTTTCTCAAAGAATGGTCTACAATGCTAGTTAATTTCTTGTAGTTGGGCTTCTTTAATGATATAAAAGTCTTAGTCCCTTATTTCTAGTGTTATTAATCTGTTATTAAGTAAGAGATTTGATACCTTTTTTAAATGATGAAAATACAAGCTTCTCTGTGAAGGAATCATGTTGCACTTTACAACATATGTCCTGGTGGTATTACCTGAGTGATTGTGAATACTATAAATAAGGACTGTTGCTCTAAGTTACACTCGACATTTCCTTGCTTAGAGATCCCTTTAGTGGTTAGTAATATACTGGGATAAGTGCTTACTATTTCACAAAAACTGTTGGGAAAACTGGAAAATAGTATAGCAGAAACTAGGCATAGACTAATATCTTGCCCCATATACTAAAATAAGGTCAACATGGACACATAATTTAGTTGTCAAGTGATACCATAAGCATATTATGAGAGTAAGAAGTAGTTTACCTCTCATGCTTATGGTGAACAGAAGATTGTTCACAAGAAAGAGATACAGAAAATTATGAAATGAAAAATGAATAATTTTGATTACTTTAAATTAAAAAGGTTTTGTACAAACAAAGCCAATGCAACCAAAGCTGGGGAACATTTTTATACCCTGTTTTTCTGATAAAGGTTTCATTTATAAAATATATAGAGAACTGTGACAAATTTATAGGCATGCAAGTCATTCCCCATTGAAAAAAATGGTCAAAGGATATGAACAGGCAGTTTTCAAATGAAGAAATTAAAAATACCTTTATTGTATGAAAAATGCTCTAAATCACTATTGATTAAAGAAATGCAAATTAAAAGAACTCTGAGGTACCACTTCACACCTATCTGCTTGACTAATATGGCAAAGGAAAATAATATACATTGGAGAAGATGTGGGAAATTTTGAATGCTAATGCCTTGTTGGAGGAGTTGTGAAGTGATTCAACCATTGTGGAAAGCAATTTGGAAATATACCCAAAAGACAATGAAACTATGCATACCCTTTGATCCAGTGATACTACTACTAGGTCTGTATCCCAAAGAGATCATACAAACGGGAAAAGGATCTACAGGCACAAAAATATTCATAACAACTCTATTTGTGGTGGCAAAGGATTGGAAATTGAGGTTATATCCATCAATTGGGAAACTGCTGAACAAGTTATGGTATATGAATGTAATGTAAGATGATTGTGCTATAAGAAATGATAAGCAGGCAGATTTCAAAAGAACCTTTACAACTTTCCCAGAATGAGATTGTTTTATTGTGGTTTTATTTTAAGTGTTAATCTTCTCTCTTGACTCCAGAAAGCAATACAAATAAACAATTCCTTTGTATAGCTTCTGAGTCTCAAAGGATTTGTCCTAGTAGGACACAAAGTGTTTCTGCATTCTTGGGAGGAGTTCCAATCTTATCTATAAGTGGCTCCCTATAATCTCTAGCATAAAGGGTGATCTGATCCCCAGCCACCTCAATTGAATTAATAATAGAGGTAATGAAGTGTTAAATGTGTTAACAAGGTGATAATTCCCTGTAATCTCTTTGTGAGGTGGTAATAGTTCCCTTGAGTGAATTAAAAGAACAACTTCATTGGCTAAGGAAACAAATTAGCGAGAGCCCTAGGGACAGGGGAAGGTCAGGCTCTCTTTGTGTAAATCCAGGTGAGAGGGTTGAGAATTCATTTGAAAGAGTAGTAGAGTTGAGAACTGGGAAATTTGACAACAGAGAAGAGTTGCATAGAGGAACAAACATTGGATATCCTGCTAAGAATCTCACCCAGAAGAGATGTTATACCCAAAGGGAGTAACATGAGCACTCTACAAAAGAAGAAAGGATTTCCAGGGGTTGTGAGATTCTTGGCTACATGTATATGCCACATCCATGCCTTACTAACAGTGTTTTCTCAAATTAAGTTTTCTTCCAGCTGCTGTGTATTTTTGTGGGAGATCTCACTCCATCTTTATTAGAGAAACTATTTATAAAACTATTCTGTTATTAAGATGACATCTTAGTAAATGCATTTGCTAAGACCTAATTGGGTCTACTAGCTGATTGTATTGGGAAACACACTTAGGAAGACTCATGAGCTACAATGTTAGGAGAACACAGGGTTACATTTGAACCCAAGCTAGCAACTGTCCTCTAGGACAGTTTGAGAGATTATTTAAGAGGGGGCAATACGTAATATCAAAGACCATGATAATGAAACACTAGCATTTACATAGTACTTTAAGATTTGTAAAGTGCTTTACAAATATTATTATAGATTAACCTCACAACAATTTTGGGAGAGAGATGTTATTATTTTCTCCATTTTACAAATGAGGAAGCTGAAGCAGAGAGAGATTGGGTTTCTTGACCATAGTCACACATCTAGTAAGAGTTCAAGCAGGAATTGAACTCATCTTCTTCACTCCAAACCCAGCATTGGTACATTGTGCAACATAGCTGCTACTAGTACAAAACTGAAATTCTTCTGTTTGTTGTTTAAAGTACCCTCCATAATGTAATTCGAATCAGTATTTTTGGTGTTACTGAATATTATTTTGCCTGACCCTCTCATTGATCCTTTGATTAATCAGACTGGCCTATTTTTGTGCCTCTCATTTGACATACCATCTGCCCTTTCTACCTTTACCCAAACTGGTCCATACTTTCTCCTCATCCCCACCTCTTAGAACCACTAACCACCCTTAACAACAACCTTCTGTCTTCTTCTTCTTCTTCTTCTTCTTCTTCTTCTTCTTCTTCTTTTTCTTCTTTTTCTTCTTCTTCTTCTTCTTCTTCTTCTTCTTTTTCTTCTTCTTCTTCTTCTTCTTCTTCTTCTTCCTCCTCCTCCTTCTTCTTTCATCTTCTTCTTCTTCTTCTTCTTCTTCTTCTTCTTCTTCTTCTTCTTCTTCTTCTTCTTCTTCTTCTTCTTCTTCTTCTTCTTCACTTTTTGGTGGGGTAAAGGCAGGGCAATTGGGGTTAAATGACATGCCCAAGGTCACACAGCTAGTAAATGTTAAGTGTCTGAGGCTGAATTTGAACTCAGTTCATCCTTACTCCAGGGCCTGTGCTCTATTCACTGCTCCCTCTAGGTGTCCCCATATGTAGAATTTCTTAAAAGAGTCATTTCATGTGTTCTACAATTATTAGGATTTTCCCACACATTCTACCAAAAATTACTCTGAGGTAGTGCATAAGGTCTAGCATAGTAGATCCTCAATGAATGCTACTGAATTAAATAGCATTTAATAATAATAAGTAAAAATAAATAATAATAATTCTGCTAATAAACAGAATAGGAAACTGAGATCATTAGAAGAAAAATTGTCCAATTGGGCTGAAATTCAAACACAGGTTCTCTGAAATTGGTGTTCTTTGCCTTCTACCATTCCAATTTAAGGAGATCAGTGGGAATGATATTAATAGATTGCATCTCCTAGCATATATACTGACATGCTCAAAAACAGTCACCAGCCTTCAGTTTGAGGCCCTTAGTTCCTAAGTATGACAGGGGGTGGGGTGGAAGAACTCAGTGTAAATGAACAGTTGCTTTGAGTGATGATAAGAAAGCTTTTGAATACAAGTAATTTAACTTAGGATATGATCAGCTAAGTAGCCATAAAATCCCCTTTCAAATTATTTTTATTTATTTATAAAAGCTAACAACTCTAAACAGAAGGTATTGCAAATATGTGCACACTACTTAAGAGAAATTGCTATATGTCAGGAGAAATAAAAAATATTTCCTTTGATAAGAATGATCATTCACTCTGAGATCTGACCTTATCAGTTTGACTATAAGCATTTATTAACAACTACCAGTTTACTGGAATATTGAGATTTTTCTTATTGACCTCTGGAAAGGCAGAGTGCTAGCCCAAATAATGCACTGTTTATTGAGATAATAATGTCAATATGTTGTTAAAAACATTCTCTCCAAAGCATATCTATTCATCTTTGGTCAGTGCAACTTAGAAAGCCTGCGTCATGACTCTAGCAAGTCTTCTCTGCATGTACAGAGTTGGGTTGCAGAATTCCTTGGAGAGCTTGTATGGCACTTGGAATCTATCTCAAAGCACTATCAAGTGCTAAAATCATCATCCACATCCACTTGCAAAATATCCAGTTTGGTCAATTTAGGCCTACAATGTCATTGCTAGAAGGTTTTTGATGCATTTTAAGTATCTCTAGTTTCCTAGGTGTCATTAAATTTAAGGTGAGAAAATGATGATTAGTGGTATTATGGAATAAATCTCATACCATCACTGGAACTACATGATCTATTAAGTTGGTACATTCCCTCATCTCAGTTCGAAAGCATATAGTTTCCTAAGAAAGGGAAGCTGTCATGCATTACAACAAAGAGCTTCAGGGGTCTCATTTCAACCCATTACTGGCTCCCTTGTTTTCACAAAGGTTATAAATACTGTTAATGGCTCCTTTACTTTTTTTCCCTTCTCCCCCTTCTATCTGTGATCTGAAAGCATCCCAGATGGCCTGAACATTTTTATCAGACTTCATCATTCTTTCCAGTTCCTTTTGTTCTGTGGGCATACTTTGTGGGTTTTGATGTAGAGAAAAACAAAACTCAGGAGAAATGTGTCTCATGGATCAAATGAAAGAATTACATAAGTGACTACTATGGATAAATGGCTGGGCTGGCATGGTGTTCAAATGTATGTACATTGGGATGTATGTACAAAGGATAATGTCCTCAAATATAAGCTTATGTAGGGCTTAATAACTTCAATGACTCTTGAAAGCATTTTGATATAGTTGTTCTAATCCAAAATTACACTGACATAACCACACATTTCTCCATCATTTACTTCCTTGATTTACCCTGTTTTTTCAGCTAAGCCTTTTAAGGGCAGATATTAGCTATGTGAGGTAAAAGAAATGTATGTAGTATGAGGAGGTAGTCCAGGGTGCAGGTAGAAATAACTATGAAAGGAGAACACTACTAAAAGAGACCTCTATTGTAGTCTAAGAACTGAGAACAAGATCATTTTTTGCTAGGGGTGCTGTAGCCAATACATTTAAGAGTACTAGGACTGGGGAGGGCTTGCATGTCTTTTAAAAGGAAAGATTTCTTATGTTCTACCATTTTACAAAGACTGTATATGAAGCTCAGGAAAGACTGGTCCACTTTGCAGATGACCCTGAGTCACTAAGTACTTTCCTCAATGGGTATATTTTCATGTGTTGTGGCAGTTGCCTTTCCTTTGAGAAGGACACCAAGAAAATGGCAACCTGTATCTCTAAGGACTTCTGTGTGAGTGTGTGTGTGTGTGTATTCTATTTCTATCTGTGACCAAAGAATTTTTAAATTTAAGAAGAAAGGAAGAAATGTGACCCAAAAAGAGTGCTTAGGGAACATCCAATACATGGCAAATCCATGGGAATGCTGTTAGCACCAGCAATTCAGAAAGCCCCAACAAAAAGTACCATTAAACTATATCTAAATCTACATCTATACACATACACACATGTACATACATATATAATTATATGTGTGTATGTATGTATGTATATGTGTGCATGTGTGTTTAAAATTTCCCTTGAATAGAGAAGACCCCAGAGGTCCTGAAGACAACCTCCACCATCTTTTGAAATCCTCCACTGATAGAGAAGTCTGCATCCCAATATTTAGATCACTCTAATTGTCTGTTGGCATATCCTCAAAATGGGACAAAATTCACCTTATTGAAATTTATTCTTAACCTTCCCCTCCACCTCCACCCCCACCCCCACCCCCACCCCCACCCCGTTATCCAACAAAAAGTCAAATTAAACACTTTATAAATATTCATTATTGTATTTTGAAACACAAGAATGTTTTCCATTCAAGGCATCTGTTGACCATTTCAGTTTTATATTGGTTTTTATTTTTATGCAAACATATGTCAAACTCATATCGGTTTGTATTTTATGCAATTATAGATATTTATATCTTGCTGTCATTATTTTATCAGTGGTTTGCTATTTTTCTTTATATGTAAAATGGGATAATAATGGTTTCATCAAGAACAAGTCATTTCAGATTAATTTTTTTAAAAAATTTATATGATTACTAAACTAGTAGATAAGTGGAATGATTTGGACATAGATTGCCTAGATTTTAGTTAAGTTTTGCTCTAATATCTCAAATTATTCCTATGAATAAAATGGACATATGTAAATTAGATGAGAGGTGACCAGGTGGTAAAATGGATAGAGCATTAGATCTTGAGGAAGACCCAAGTTCAAATTTGACCACAATGTGATCCTGGGCAAGTCATTTAACTTCTTTCATCCTCACTTTCCTCATATGTAAAATGGGAATAATAACAACAATAATTGTGTAAGTTTTTATCAAGTACCTTATGTTATTCTTATGGAAAGTTCAAGAGATATAGATTAGGCGATAAAAAAGTAATAAGTTGGAAGAGAACTGACTGGTTGGCTGAAATAGTTTGCCCAATGAACTGTCCCCCCATGCGTTGACAGCCACAGCCAGATCATGAGAGAGCTCAGAACTCAGCCCTCATTGTACCCCCACATCCATTTTTTTTCACTTTTAATTTTAATTTATTTTCTTGTTTACATCATTCATTTCCACAAGGTTTTGAGTTACAGATTTTCTCACCTTTCTACCCCTCCCCCCCAGCCCAGACCATTGATCCCACTGTAAGGCCCCTCCCACAATCTGTTCCCTTT
>CM053598.1:53488480-53505520 GCA_028646575.1 Pseudocheirus occidentalis | reverse complement strand
AAAAAGAAATGGGAAGGACATGGACTTTATCATTACCTGGAGAGGCTTATACAAATTGATGCTAAGTGAGAAGAGCAGAACCAGGAAAAATTTGTAAACAATCACAAACACATTCTATGTGTGAACACCAACCTTGATAAACTGCACTCTTCTCAGGAATGCACAGCTGTAAGACAACTCTACAAATCTCAGGATGGAAGGATGTATCTACATTCAGAGAAAGATCTAGAAAGACCAGAGTTTAAGTGGAGACTGAAGTAATACATGCTATTGTTCTTATTCATGTTTGGTTGTGTTTCTTTTTTACCCATTGTTCACTCCATTGCTTAAAACCCTTCTGTACAACCAGACTATTTGTACAATATGAAAGTATTTGCAGATCCTATACATGATTGCATACCACCATGGGGAAGGGGGGGGAAAGAGAGGGGAGAAAATGTCAAACTCAAAGGATTGTGGAACTGAATCTTGTAAACTAAAAGGAAATAAACAAGTCAATGAAAAAAAAAAAGAATTCCTGAATAAGAAATACTACATTTTGTGTTGAGAGCTGTCCATGTTTTCTTTGCTTCCTTGTTAGTTTTCTTTTGTTCTCTGCTATATACTTTTTTACTTTGTTCTTTTTTTTCTTCCTCCCCAAAGGCTACAATTAAGTGTGGATATATTTCTCTATATCTATAGATATATACAGACACAAATATATATATATATATATTATATATATGTATATATATGTATATATATGTATATATATATGTATATATATATACACACACACATATATACACATGTACTTCCCCAAATTCTACTGATCTTTGTTTTTATGTTCCTGCATATCTCTTGTTTCCAATCCCTCCCGCCTCCTCTACTTTATTTCTACCTATAACCTTGCCCTCCTATTACTTGTCTACCCCCCATCCAAGGATCCCTCCCTTATCTTCCTATTTCTATTGATCTAAACACCATTCTATACTTCCATTTTACCTATTCCCCTATCCTTCCCTCTAAAGATCCCTCCCTTGTCCTCTCCCCCCTCTCAATCCACTTGCCATTTTATTTCTTCTAAATTTAGAATACTTTTCTATTCTTCTAAATACATTTGCATTGTTCCCTCTTAAACCCATTCTGGATAAAAGTAGGTTACCAGAACTACCAGCCCACCTCCCCCCTCTAATTCCTCTGCATCAATTCTTTCTCTGCACATCATTTGTATAATTTCTCTTTTTAGCTGTTCCTAATAATTTTAATTTTTAAATTCATATCACACTCAGGTATACCCCAATTTTTCTCATAAGCCACATTATTATTAAAAAGAATCTTTAACATACGTTTTGCATTACATATATATATATATATGCAAAAGGTAAATGGTCTGTCCTTATTGAATTCCCTGCAATCCGTATTCTTTTTCCACATTGTTTCTCTTTGCTCATGTTTGTCAAATCTTCTATTAAGTTCAGATTCATTTTCAAGCAAAGTCTTAAAAGTCTGATAGTTGATCACATGTCCATTATTTTTCATTCAAGATTATGTTTAACTTTGCTGGGATTGATATTTTTTGGCCAGCATTCCACTTCTTTTGCTTTTAAATACATAGTGTTCCATGTTCTGTGGTCCCTTAATTTCTTCACTGCTAGGTCTTGTGTGATTATAATTGTGGCATCTTCATATTTAAATTGTTTTATTCTTGTTGCTTTTAATATTTTATGCTTGAGCTGGGGGCTTCAGAATTTGACCATAATATTCCCATGAGTTTTCCTCATGGGATATCTTTTAAGTGATAGTTGATTTTCTTTTTTTCCAATTTCTACTCGCCCCTCCATGTTCTAATACTTCAGGATAAATTTCTTTAATTATTTATTGTATTATTGCATTAAGATTCTTTTTTACCATATCTTTCAGTTAGTTTGATTATTTTTTTTTGTCTTCTTGATCTTTTCTACAGATCTGCATTTTTTTCTCATTAGTGTTTCATTTTCTCTTCTGTTTTTTTTTCATTATTCCTATTTTGTCTAATTATTTCTTGATCTCTTATAACTTTGCTGGCTTTGCCTTGACCAGTTCTAATTTTCAAAGTGTCATTTTCTTCCTTAAGATTCTGGACGTCCTTCTAAAATCGATTAACTATCCTTTAATCATCATCTTGTTTTTCTTGGAATATTCTTGCTTCTCTTTTTTTTAAGTTTTTGTCTTAATTCTATTATTTGATTTTTTAAGACTTTTGAAAATCTTCTGCGAATTCTTTTTGTGTAGATGACCATTTGACATTACTTTTTGGAGTAGAATGGAGTTTCTTTGCTTCAGCATCCTTTTCTGAGGATGAACTTTGTTCTTCTCTATTCCCATGATATTTTTCTATTGTTGGATTCTTTCTCCTTTTCCTGTGCATTTTTTGTGATAATTATTTAATTTTTATAATAACCTCTAGCTCTGGTATATGGGGAATGGTGCTTCTTGCAACAAATCTTCAGCTGTCCGCTCTACCATGGAACCAAAGCCAAACCTCCAACATCCTGTACATACCCACAGACAGGGACTTTCTCACTGCTTCTGCCCTCATCAGACATGTGATCTTTCCTTTTAGCCCAGGCACTCTTCACAGAACAGCTAGGTCTGGCCTTCCTTGTCTCCAGAGGTTCACTTAATCTTCTTGGGCTCAGATGCCCAATTCCCCTCACTATCCTGGGTGCAAAAGTTCCTGTGTCTGGGGCTGGGACAGCCTCTCCAACCAACTAAGCACAGGGCTTACTGCTTGTTTTTAAAAGAGACTATAACCTGGAGGTGTTTACTCTTAACAGAGACCAAACTTCCTCTAGGGACTTTTCTTCTGATCTTCTCAAATTGTCCCAGGAAGACCCTGTTCTTCCCCTCTTCTTTTTTTTTTATTTTTACCTGCACTTTTTTCTCCCTAAGGTGCTATTTTATCTCTTTGTGGGAGAAAATCCTGAGAGCATGAAATTTTCTCACTTACTCTGCTATCTTCTCAGACTTATCTCTTGTCAGAGATTCTAGGAAGGACATTCCTGTTTTGATTTATGTGAGATGGAAAGAATTCTCAAGTCTCAAACTTTTTGAATCCATGATTGTATAGAATAAAACTATTCTAAATCCCAGAGATAGAAATTACAGGTTATAGGAAAATCAGAAGAGCCATGTAGAAAAAAAACAATAAGAAATAACTACAGATAGGGTGTCCAGTGGACACAGGGTCATGAAAAATTATACTGATCAATTTTAATTTCTTATACTGAAATATAATGGGTTACAAATTATGTATGTTTAATTATCTGTATAAATGCTATATCCCTCAATATAATGCAAGCTCCTTGAGGGCAGGGATGGTTCTTGTCTTACATTCTGGTTGTGTGATCACAGAAAAACTAGTGAACAGCTTCATGCCACAAGCAACTTGTTCAAACCAGAAGGTAAAGAAAATTTGGTGATCCATCTATCTCAGTATATCATTGAGGGAAGGTTTCTGCATGGATGAAATAGCAATCATTTACCTCCATCCCATTTACATACATATACAAATACATTATAAAACATATATGTACACACAAATAAACATACATGTATTTTCACACAGAGATGTAGGAGTTAAAGAATATAAAAATGGTTTGTGCCTTCGAGAAATTTATACTGAATGACAAAGGTTCTACCATATAGTTTCTCACAATTTTTTTTAAATCTAGGTTGTGCATCAGACTATGTTCATCATTTCCTTCCATCTTTGTCATGTGTATATCAGTTTAATCCAACAGTCATTAAATATTTATTACATGCAAAGAACCTCAATTTGATTCCATCAGTAAAATGCTGACTGAAAAAAGGAAAATCTGAAGGCAATCATTTTACACATAGAATCCTTCCTTGACCTGGATCACATTGGTGAATGCCTTCAAAGAGAATTTATCTCCCTATTTTATGCTTCACTTAATATTTATTCTCAGGAAGTGATTGAACAGGGTCATTTCTGTCATTACAGGTCACAAGTATTGATCTTGTTCTTTGTATGAGAGGCGCCTTGCTATAAAAGTTCTTGTGAAATGCCATTTTTCCATCAAATCAGATTTTTTGTGGGATAAACAAATAATAAGTGATTTGGGGTTTTATTTTCTCTATATCTTTTGATTTAATTACAAATGAGTAAAAAAAACCCTATACTCCACTATAGAATATGAGTTACGAATGCTTAATTGTTGAATATTAATATTTTCATTAAAGATACCATGTGGTCACATATATATTACTTTTATGATTTTTTTGTGTGGATAAGACTGTGGGGTAGCTGAGTGGCACAGAAAGAGAGAGAGAGAGACAAAAAGAGAGAGAGAGAGAGAGAGAGAGAGAGAGAGAGAGAGAGAGAGAGAGAGAGAGAGAGAAAGAGAAAGAGAAAGAGAAAGAGAAAGAGACAGAGAGAGACCCTTCCTGCTTTCAAATTTGGCCTTAGACACTTACTAGCTGTGTGATCCTGGCAAATCACTTAACCCTGTTTGTCTCAGTCTCCCTATTTCTAAAATAAGCTGGAAAAGAAAATCACATACCACTCCAGTATCTTTGCCAAGAAATGGAGCCACAGAGAATTGGACATTAATGAAATGACTGAACAATAACAACAGAAAACTAAAATTGTCTTGGTTACCTTTTGGGGTATTAACTAAGGCCAAGATTTTTTTCTTTACCTTCTGTACTTATTACCACTTCATATATGTTTATTAAGTGTCCCTCAATATCCTCATAATTATTAGCATCTCTCTAATACATTTCTTCTCTCTCTTTCCATACACACATAAAGATATATGTGTGTGTATGTATATATATGTGTGTATGTGTATGTATATGTGTGCATATATGTATATATGTGTATATGTATGTATGTATGCATGTAATATATGTGTATATGTGTGTATAACTTATGGAATGTAGGGTTAAAGTAATACGGTGGTTTTACCATCATTGATGGATAAAACTGTTTCATTCACCATTTTACCATTTTTATTGTCTTTGTAGCCTTCCCTATATGTTTTTTTCTTTTAATGACATTGGGAAGGCTTCAGTTAAGTGAATTTCTATACAATGTTGTTACTTGACATTTATATATTTATTTTACATTTTAACACACTCATAATCATCCATCTTTCTCCACTGTAAGGTTGTAGTTACAACTTACCATTAGTTTTTACACTAATGTGATGTGGCTTTTGGCAATCAATTCTCCTTATTTGTCTAGTATGTCAAATTTTGAAGACTAACTTACTTTCTTAAGTCTCTTGGTTTCCTTGTTGGGACAATTAATTTGTGTCAGTTAAAATTCTTAAAAAGTGATTCATCTGTATTTTTTTTTACATTTTTCCCACATTGTTTTTTGTAACTTTTATCAGATCATTTCATGCGTGTGTTTTATCTCTCCCTCCTCAAAGGCAGGACCCATGCAGTCTATCTCTTCATACTGACCTTTTGGAGTTGTGCTCTATAGCCTCAATAAAGGCTGGCTTCATTCCATAACCAGGTAGTTAGTGTCCCTTATTACTATTACAATAAGGTTAGTGTCCCCTATTACTATTAATCTTACACATATTTTAATTATAGAAGAGTGATCTTTTATTTTGATAAATATTGTATGACACTTTTCTAATTTTATTTAGATCTTACTTCCTCCACATTTAAACATATTCTTTCCTTGTCCTTCTTGTTCTAACATTCTCATGTATCAGACCAAGGCTATGATCATTTTTATCTTTCTTTCTCATTTTTGACTCATCTGAACCCCTCAATTTTGGGGTATCTCTCTGTTTCTTTATTTTGAAATGAAGTTGATTTAAAAAGATAATATGAACAAAAAAATTAAAAGTAAAGAATGAAAAGAGTGAGGAGAAAGAGAGACAATGAGACAGCTAGTGGCATAGAGAGAGAGAGACAGACAGACAGACAACAGACAAGGAGACAGAGATGGGGAGAGACAGAGATAAAGAGGTAGAAAGACAAGGACAGAGAAGGACAGAGAGAGACAGAGACATGAAGACAGAAAGACAAAGACAGAAGAGAGAGGTAGACAGACACCCAGAGAGACAGAAACAGAGAAGCAGATTCTTTCCCATTACTTCTATCAGAAAAAAGAAAATTCCAAAGATATGAATAATAATGTCTGTTTTCTGCAGAACCCAATCCCTAGCCTGAGCCAAAACACCCCAAAATCATGAAGAAAGGTCAGTTTTCCTCTGTTTTTTTTTCCTGTTGAAGACATGTTTGCAGAAGTTAAAATACCCGGAGAATTATCTTTAATTTGAATACATATGATAAATACTCAAAATGACAGTGACTCAAAGTCATTCTTAAAATTGCTGTTATTGTCTACAGTGTTCTCTTGGTTCTGCTCCTTTCACTCTTCAGTAATTTGTGCAACTCTATCTGTGTTTTTTAATATCATTGAGCTCATCATTTCTTATAGGACATCTGTATCCAGAGGAAGAACTGATAGATGGAAATATTTAGAGAATGATTTTACATTTATTTATGTATTTGTGTCTAATGGTAGCCATCTCTGGGGTGAATAGGAGGGAAGGAAAAAAAGGAAGCTACATGATAACTTCTATTATATATTTTAAAAGAATAGCAAGTTGTGCATAATAGATTTGCAGTTTCATTTGTAATTTTCTTTCATTTTAAATTTTGCTATACTAAGGGACTGCTTTTTTACTTCTTAAGTTCTGAATAAAAGAATTAAAATCTTTAAAAAAGGAAACCACCTTAAAGTCCCACCTACAGTTATATTTTTGATGATTAGGCACTATGTCTTTTGTAATGAACACTAGACTCTGAAACAAAGGTTAATCAATTACTTTGAGTTCAAGTTCTTTCTCTGTAACTTTGTGACCATGGGTAATTCACTTATTTTTTCTGGACCCCAGGCTCCTCTTCTCTGAAATCAGGCAGTCATTCTAGTTAACTCAAATCTCTTTCTCTTCCAAATCAATGATCCTATCTTCCCAATTCATGCATTTGCTAGAACCTCCTAGTCTGCTCTTCAAATTTCTAGACAGTTAAAGACCACACTTAGAAGACAACCACCACTTCTGTATGCCAAACTCCTTGTCATCTCTGAAGTTCAGAGGGGAGTCGCTTACCTTTTCCAAAGGGAAAGTCAACTCTTTTATCAATAGCAATCTAGTGCCTCACTTCAGTAACGTGATTTGCTTTTGTCCATTTTTTTTGGTACAGAAGTCTTCATTGGGACTGATTGTGGCTTTTTCTAAGAATAGGTCAGTTTTGAAAGAAGGAAGTCTAATCATTTGACAATAGAAAGTTCCCACTTCAATTCATTGACATAACTCAGTAGAATATACTTTCAGGGACCTTATTATTTTATCTCCTATGGAAAGAGTACAATTCTAGTTATTATTCAACTTACCTTCATATGAAATATTCACTATTCCAAATACCTAGAATGAAATTGAATGTCATTTGAGATCTAGAATAATGACAAGGATCATAACTAGGCAGGATTCTAACAATGTCCAAGCAATTTCATAAAAGACCAAATATTTTATTTTTAAAACTGCCCTATAAGCCGCAATTAATAAAATGACATCTGAACAAATTATTTTACTGTTATTCTTTATTATCTTCTCTGCCAATCACTAAAAATTAAATAATTACAGTTTCAATATATAGGTGACTGTCTCTATAAAAAAAATCCAACACTGAAATAAATGGGGAAAATAACTTCTGATACAATTTTCTTCAAAGAAAATGTGAAAAACTAATGCTTTCTTCCTTCTCATCACAGAGCAGGAAATTGTTTAGCTCACATGTGCCACTATCGTTTCATCACCCCAGTATTCCTCAGGAAATTAACTTATGGGCTATGCTCTCATTTCAGATTGTATAATTTTTTTTCCCATTCCTCCTGTCAATATTTGCTGAGAGCAGGATGGCATAAAGATGCTTTTAACAGAGCCAAAATAATTTGAGCTTATAAATATGTGTTTAACTTTACTGAGAGCAGTTAGGTTTGTATTTGGGAAACTGGATTTTGAGTCAGCAAGATCTGAGTTCAAAACATACCTCTATTTTTACTATCCGTGTGCTCCTGGGAAGGTCACTTTAAACCATCTGTGCCTCAGTTTCCTCATCTCTAAAATAAAACATTTAAACTCTTTTCCTTATAGCATCCCTTTTAATTCTAAGTCTATGAGCTATGTGAAATGTGATTGAGTTTTTAAATGCCATTAACTATCTCTTTTTCAAGTGAAATTTAAAATCTGATATCTGAAGAAATGAAAAACTAGTAGTGACTGCTTATTCTGATTCTTCATGTCTTAGACTTGAGGGAGTTCAGATAAAGATGATTCTAGGTCAGATAGGTCTTTGTCATCCTAGTGTTTTTTTTAGTTTAATAGTAGATGGACAATTAATTGCACAGGTAGATGAAAAGACTCTTTAATGTAATTGAATAAAAATGTCAGGATTCAAACTTAACTTCAAGGCTAAAGTCAGGTACTTGTTTTAATGAGAAACTATTTCTCCTCTCCTAATTTGTTAGTATTCTTCCCCTCTTCAAATTAAAATTGCTTATCTTTAAGCATGTTTTATTCTCCAGAAATAGGGCAGCTATATGAAACAGTGGATAAGTGCTGGGCCTCAAGTCAAAAAGACTTATCTTCCTGAGTTTAAATCTGGCCTCAAACACTTACTATCTGTGTGATCCTTGGCAAGTTACTTTACCCAACTTGCCTCAATTTCTGCATCTGTAAAGTAATCTGGAGAAGGAAAAGGTAAACTACTTCATTATCTTTGCTAAGAAAATCTTAAATGGGTTTACAAAGTTTCTGATGTGACTGAAATGACCAAAAGGATTTTCTAGTACTATGTGTTAGCTTCTTGAACGGATAGACTTTTTCTCCTATCCACCAGGCCTTCAGTTAGACCTTAATATTGGTTCATTAAATGAATGAATAGATGAATGAGTAGAAAGATGAAGGAATAAATGCATGATCAAAATTCTGATTGGGTGACTAAGCAAGTCACTTGATTTTTTTTTGGAATGCAATTTGGATTAAGTGACTTGCCCAAAGTCACATGGCTAGTAAGTTTGTCAAGTGTCTGAGGCTGGATTTGAACTCAGGTCCTCCTGACTCCAGAGCTGGTGCTCTACTCACTGCACCACCTAGCCACCCCACATCACCTGAATTATAAATGTCTCTAAGCAGCAGTAATAGAGAAAAGAAGATAGAAGTGAAACTCCAAAGACGCATGTCATCTAAGACTATGAGTCACAGACTAGTTGCCAATCTGCATTGGTGGCACCAGGAATGTTGTACACGGATAGAAGGCCAGGTCTTCACATGTGCTACTCCACCCCACCCCAGATGCATTAATACACACATATTAAATAACTAATCAGTGTGTTTATCTGTGTGTGTACATATGTAACACATATTACCTTATAACACTATTTCTTCTATAAAAAAGATACCCATAGAATTATAAGGGATAGGAAGTTTTAGGCTAAGATAAACAAAGGAAGATAGTTCTTCCTACAAATATAGGAAAGTGAGGTAAAGGGATAAGTCAAAGCCCTAGTAATAGCTTTGGAATCAAGTGCTGCCTTCAGGAATAGGCATAGTCACTGTCTGTATGTTTTGAGGTCTCTGGAAATGATATTCAGTGACACCCTTTCCCTAGATTTCTTTTACTACTAATGACTTGGCAAAAGCCAGTCTTGTATTTTTAAATTATTATTTAAAATAAATACATGTTTTATATCATGAACTTTTGTTTACTTGCCTGACTCATAGGGTTACCTGCCATTTTATACTGTATATATCTTGAATGTAAACATTTGTTTCCATATCATCTCTTCCACTAAGCGTGAGCTCTTTGAAGACAAAAACTGGTTCAAACCTTTCTTTGTATTCCTGGCTTATAGCAAGTGCTAATAAAGGCTTGTTGACTGATTCGACTGCTTAGTACAACACACAGCTCTAGTGAATGTTTAAATAATTGATGATAAGTCTCTCTAATAAGTGCTAATATTATACTACGGAAATATCCATTTGTCTCCTGGGCAAATAGAAATGATAAACAAAAGCCTAGTTAAAAAGAAAAAAACTCTAAACCTTGGACCAAAACTGTGACATTTTTCACTAAAATGACACAACATGCTCTGATATATCTGTTAGGATTGGACAGTAGAATAGATGGCATCACTTGTCTGGTCCAAGGCGGCATGCCTTATAATATTTTAAGGATTTATTTTATTGGTATAGATAGAGTTTCAGTCTAACAACAATTTATTTACAATTTGTTCCTCAGAATTTGTTCTCATTACTGACTATAAATTGGGTGCTTATTCAGGTGAAAAGCACAATTTTTTGTTTCGTAAACGCCTAATCTGCTTATTTGTTTATTGTTACTCCCTAAAGGCTAAGAACACTGTGACTGAAAACACTACTTCATAAAGAGGAGACATGATATTAATTCCAAACACTGTTATTCTACCATGTTTCTCATATCCAAAGTATACTGTAACATTGATTATGCCATATGAATGTAAATTTTTATTTTTTCTAAATATTTTCTGTCTTTTCAGCTAAAATGCCTCCAACTTTCACCAAACCACTTTTGACCTTGAGAGAAAAAAATGAGGAAAAATATTATCCCTTGGGTACTACACTGAATGATTTGCTTACTTCTTTTAGAAGCCACTAGCATAAAAACAGGATAAAATCATAGCTCAATATTTCTAGCATTCATTATGGCACTTATTTTTATCCAAGCAAATATCTTCTAGGCAGAGCAGATGGGAATTATATTATAGATTATTTCTCAGATGGCCTAGATGAAAAGGGGTGACCAACTAACTACCTCTTTTTCTAAATCTATTCATACCAAATCATAAATAGTACTGGAATGTATAAGGAAAAAAATGTAGAAACACATTGGTCATAGGATTTAAAACCAGAAAGCAGTCATGGACAGTATTTAAGCAAATTCCCTTATTTTTCAGATGATAGAACTGAGTTTCAGAGAGATGGATTTTGTTTCTGTCTACAGGTAGTTTAGATTAAGAAAATCCTGTTTTCCCCTTTATTGATTCAATAATCTACAATTCCTTGACCTTCTACAGGACTTTCCTACCCCCACCCTCAAGGACATTAAAACTTCTGCTTGGCATATGCTTAGGAGACATCTTGTTAGATAATAGTCTTTAAAGCAATGTGGTGCTCTATGCAATCACATGCTTGTTTTTTAGTAATCAGTAAACAATTACTAAAATGGAAGCTTATAACATCTTCAGCTTTTAGTCAATTAGGATGGGACTGAGAAGAAATTAACTTGTCCTTAGTTTTAAATACTGTTTTAATACTTAGTTTTAAAAACATGTGAGAGATTTTAAAAGTAAATAAATAAATCATTAATGAAACCAATTTAACTTTATTCTGTCAATACTCACTGTGAGTCTTTTTTTATTCTTTCACAATTCCTTTTGGAAATAAGAAATAAACATCTATAACATTGCTGTTTCCCAACATGTTTTGTTCTATAAACCTCTTTCAACAATGGCAAAAAGAAAAGTGCTGTGAAGCCTCAGGATAGTTTATCATTCATAATATTCTTTTAGATTTATTCATTAAGTATTTGCAGTAAATATAATAATGATTATTCCCCAAAACCTCCAAATTAAATTTATATTCATAGTTATAAATTATAACATGTTAGTCTACCTATGATTATGAAAGATAAATATAAATTTATAAAATTCATTATAAAATAATTATGAATATTTTATGTGGAACATTCTGTAAAAAATTAAAAGAAATAATCCAGGAAGACCTTTTACGCTTACTATTGAGTATAAGACTTCAAGTGAAAATACTTTATTCTACATATTTATTGTCATGGAAGAAAAACCTATTTGTAACATAATTTGACAATTATTTCCTCTTTGAAGTGCCATTAAGCAATATTTACCAAAAAATATTGGGCAATTACTGTTTAAGGTATCATTACAGAACATTTAGAAGGATTCCCTTAATCCATCACTGGGAGAGGGTTAGTAAACCATTAAACTAAAGTCACAGTATAGCTGTTTCACATTTTTCATTGAATACTGTTTTATCAAACACACCCCCTTTGAGATTTAATCAAAATCTAAACTAGAAATATATTTTTCACTGTGCCAGTAGGATGGGGAAAGTCACAAACCACCAGACCATTTATGTTCTGGGACAATACAGAATACTAATGTCATGTTTCCACATTCACTCCTCTCCAAAAAGATTCAGCACCCCTGTGCCTCCCAAATTCACAAGATTACTTTAAAGTCTGGACACATTCATCATGAAATAGATAGTAATTCATATGAAATCAGGACATTTAAAAAATAGGTAGCAAAATCTCACATAAAGCCTTTCAAAGCAGAACATGTACTTTTATCTGTTACATGGAAATCTTATGGAACTGATACTAGACAACAGATAAGGCTAAGACTTTTTGGACACTGTATACATCTCCATGTAAATCAAATTTGTTTTAATTACAGAGCATATATTTTTCTCACTTTAATTCTTTTTATATAACTTTTTTTAATCTTTTCTCTATTGAGTTGGTGGTCCTACATATAAAAAACTGACTTACGAATGCATCCCATATAAATTGAGTAGTTTCCTATGCCTTAAAATGGACAATACTCAATAATGGTTAACAAACATTTATTAAGTACTACTTGATGCTTAACATAAAAAAAACCTTAAGATCTTGGCAACTGGTCCCATCACTTCTTGGCAAATAGAGGGAGAATCAAGGAAAACAGTGTCAGATCATAAATTCTTGACCTCAAAGGTCACTGCAGACAGCAACTGCAGTCATGAGAGTAACAGATTACTGGTTTGTGGAAAGAAAACTATGGGAAATCTGGACAAAATATTAAACAGTAGAGGCATCGCCTTGACAACAAAGGTCCATATGGTCAAAGCTATATTTTTTCCTATAGTAATGTGTGGCTATGAGCGTCAGATTATAAAGAGAATTGATGATCACAGAATAAATACTTTTGAATTGTGATGCTAGAAAAGACTTTTTAGAGTCCTTTTGATAGCAAATGGATTAAATTAATCACTACTTTAAGAAGGTAATTGACTATTCATTGGAATGTGAAATATTGAAGCTTAAATACTTTGGTTACGTAATGAGAAGACAATACTCATTAGAAAAAAACCCTGTTGAGAAATATTGGAGGCAAAAGGAGAAAGGGACAACATGGAATGAGATGGATAGATAGCATCATAGAAATAACAAACACAAACTTGGACAGTCTTCAAGAAATAGTAGAGGACAGAAGGACCTACCATGCTATGGTCTATGAAGTCACAAAGAGTTGGACATGACTGAATGACTGAACAACACAATATGCCAGGCAGTGTGCTAAACACTGGGGATACAAATAAGAAAAAGAATAGTAGTATTTGCTTTTGAGGAGCTTGCAATACAATGGGGGAAAACAATACACCAAAAAAAGCAGAAGCTAATGGAGATCAAAAGGGCTTAGTCATACATCAGGTCCAAGCAGAGGTGATGATGGAAAATGAAGAGTTGCCTAGAAATGTCTTAATCTCTGCCCTCCATCCATCCAAAGAGAACAGAGAGGTTTTTCAGGCTGCTGAGGTGTTGAATGTCAAAGCTGAGTCAATCAGCATGATTAGGAGATTTCATTTATTGTTGTTGTTACATGATAATTAACTTTATGCAGTAGCTAGAAACAATACTCAAATTAAGTATTTATGTCTCAAGTGTTAATCATTAAAAAAAACTTAGATTTAGACTATAGGTATTATTAAGATTATTAATATATCAAAATTATTAAGATTATTTATATATCAATAAAAATTAGTAAATATGTTATACATAATATAATTTAGTAATTAATATATTATTGATATCAATATGATATAATTACTAATGTTAAAATGTACAATATACAAAAGCAAATGAGCTAAGTAACTTAGCATTCAGAGAAAACTGGAAAATAGCCCAAAGGAAATTAGGTATTGACTAATATTCTATACTACATTACCAAGAACAGCTCTAAATTACACAACTTGGATATAAAGAGTGACATCATTAACAAAGTAGAGGAACAAGGAAAGAAATGCCATGTCAGACATTTAGATGGGAGGAGAATTTATGACCAAATGAAGGATACAAAAAATAGAAAATAAGATGGATAATTTTGATTTTTGAAATTTAAATAATTATTTTGCACAAACAAAACCAATTCAGCTAAATGCTGTACTTAGAAGGGAAGTACATAATTAGAAATAATATAATAATGTGGAAGTTTCCTGACTTCTCAACCCATAAACACCAAAGGGAAAGTAAAAGGTCACTAGAGAACTCTGTTGGAACTTGATGATGGAAGAGCACATTCTAGCTCCTGGACTCGGGGAAAGAAGGGACTTCAGGAGAGTGAATAACTGGCAGCTGTAGCAGTTTCCTGGTTTCTCAGCCCATAAATGCCAAAGAGAAAATAAAAGGTCACTGGAGAACTCTGTTGGAACTAGATGATGGAAGAGCATGTTCTGGCCCCTGGCACCAGGGTAAGAGGTGGTGGAGGTGCAGTGGCTGCAGCTGCTGCCATGTGACTGCCTCAGAGCTCCAGGCCTACAGATTGAAAAGGGACCACACAACTATTCAGAGGGTAATTGCTCTTGCTTTGACCTGCTTCTATCTGGATCACAGCCTTGGGTGGTGGTGCTGGAGTGTGTGGCCACTGTGACAGAGCTTGGGATGTCTGCAAAGAAGGCACCCTCTTCAGAGCACTGACAATATTTGTGAAAACACCAGTGATTTGGGATATAGCTCTCTCCATTATGGAGGCAGAGATCTATAGAGACAGAGAGCTCAAAAGTTATGTCAAGATGAGCAAGCAGAGGAAGCACAATCAGACCATAGAATCCTTTTTTGGGGACAAAAAGAATCAAAACATGGAACCAGAAGAAGTCAATGAATTCAAAACTCCTGCATCAAAAGCATCCAAGAAAGATATGAATTTGTTCTGGCCATAGAGGAGCTCAAGAAGGATTTTGAAAATCAGTAAAAGAAGTGGAGGAAAAATCAGGAAGAGAAATGAGAATGATGCAAGGAATTCAGGAAAAGGAAGTCAACAGCCTGCTAAAAGAGGCCACCAAAATGCTGAAAAAAAATAACACTTTAAAAAATAGACTCACACAAATGGCAAAAGACGCCCAAAAAGCCAATAAGGAGAAGAATGCCTTAAAAAGTTGAATTGCCCAGATGGAAAAGGAATTTCAAAAACTCACTGAAGAGAATAATTCCTCCAAAATTAGATTAGAGCAAATGGAAGCTAATGACTTTACAAGAAATCAAGATACTATAAAATAGATCAAAACAAAAGAAAAAATAAAAATAAAAGGCAATGTGAAATGTTTCATTGGAAAAACCACAGACCTGGAAAATAGATGCAGGAGAGATCATTTAAAAATTGTTGGACTATATAAAAATCATGTTCAAAAAAAGAACTTAGAACTCATCCTTCAATAATTTTTTTTGGAGGGCAATTGGAGTTAAATGACTTGCCCAAGGTCAAACAAATGTCTGAGTGTGTCAAATGTCTGAGGCCAGATTTGAACTCAGGTCCTCTTGACACCAGGGACAGTGCTCAATTCATTGTGCCACCTAGCCACCCCCTTCAAAAAATTCTCAAGGAAAATTGCTCTGTTATTCTAGAACCAGAGGGCAAAATAGAAATTGAAAGAATTTACCAATTGCCTATCAAAAAAGATTACAAAAAGAAAAGTCCTAGGAATATCATAGCCAAATTCCAGAGTTCCTGAGTAAAGGAGAAAATATTACAAATTGCCAGGAAAAAACAATTTGAGTATTGTGGAAACACAATCAGGATAACACAAGACCTAGCAGGATTACAGGATCAATGGGCTTGCAATATAATATTACGGAGATTAAAGGAGCTAGGATTAAAACCAAGAATCACATATCCAGAAAAACTGAGTATAATTCTTCAGGGAAAAATATCATCATTCAATTAAATAAAGGATTCTTGATGAAAAAAAACAAAGCTGAACAGAAAATTTGACTTTTAAATACAAGAAGCAAGAAAAGCATGAGAAGGAAAAGAGGGAAAAGAAATCATAAGGAATGTATTAAACTTAAACTATTTACATTCCTACATGAAAAAATAATAATTGTAACTCATGAGACTTTTCTCAGAATGAAGATAGTTGAAGAGAATAGATAGATAGATATGTAGATATGTATACATACATATATATACATATGTACAAGAGAGTGTGTGCATGTATCAATACATATGTGAGTGTGTGTATAAGTATTTACATTTATATATAGACAGAGGGCACAGTATTATTTGAATAGGAAGAGATAATATCTAAAAAAATAAAGAAGTGAGAGAGAAATATAATGGGAGGCTTCCTGGGGGCAGAGCCAAGATGGTGGTGTAGAAGCAGCAAAGCACAGCAGCTCCCACACAAACACTCTAAAAAACTCATAAAATATGACTCTAAACAGATTTTCAAGCTCCAAAACTCTCCAAAAGACAGAAAGCACATCTGTTGCTACAGGCAGCTCAGCAGGTGGGGCTCTTCGTAACATTCTGGGAGTTGTGGCCGAAACCCCGGCTGGGTTAGGCCCTGGGGCATCGGGCCTGAAGCTGTGTCTATAGGAGAGCAGATCTGCTGCACTGGAGGCACAGTTACCGCATTTATAAGGCCAGAAGAAAAAAAGGCTAAGAGAAAGGTCAGTGGACTTTGCTAACTCAGGAGGAGAAGAGCGAGTCCGGCCAAACTGCTCCCAGGGCACGGAAGCAGTGGGAGGCGGCTGTAGCAGCAGGAACGTCTGAGAGCCACAGCGGCCCCCACTGGGCTGCTTGAGAGCCCTTGGCCTGCAGATAGCAGGGGAGCTGAGGCGATCCATCAGGGCCAAGGGCTCTTGCGTTGAGCGGCCTGGATCTGGATTGTGGTCTTGAGTGGTGGTCCTGGG
>CM053598.1:53443150-53487980 GCA_028646575.1 Pseudocheirus occidentalis | reverse complement strand
ACATTTAATCTATTAAAATGTTATATAAATATAACTGATTTTCTTTATATATTTGTATATTCTATTTTATGCTCTTCTGCACATTACAGTAAATTTAGGTTGACTTGGATTCCTATCCCACTTTGAATGTTAATTGGTTACATTGCCATGGGTTAAACATTTCATGTCTCTGAGACCTAGTTTCCTTTGTGTAAAAAAGGAAGAAATCATAGCCTTCACCAGACTGCCTCCATGATGAACTAAAAGTGAAGAAACACTTAGATACTCCATACAGTCTAGTCTATTTTTTTCTCTAAAATTAGTTTAAAAGTTAATTAGGTCAAGTAATTAAAGCTTGAATCATTGACATAGCTTCTTGGTCATTTCAACCCTATAAGGAGGAGTGGGAGATCCTCAGGACTAACACACCCTGATGATTTAGAGTATCACCATGGCAAATGTGAAGGCAAAATCAGGCTCCAAAAGAATCAATACTGCCCCTTTTATCAATACCTTTTCCATCCTATTATTAAGTAAACCTTTTGTTCACAAAAGTTAAATAGTCTTAGAACAACTCATCCCCCCCTGGAACAACTCTAGACTAGCCTCAGTCAGGGCTGGCACACGTAGGACTTTGTCTTTAATACCAAGATAAGTAAATACAAAATATGTAAACAGTAATAAAAATCAGTTTTAAGAGATGAATAATGTTGTAAACTGGAAAAATTAGGTAGGGTTTTGTTTAAGAGATTGCATCTGAGTAATAAAAATCATAACATTAATAATAACACAATTTTATATACTTCTACTGTGTGTGACATATTATGGTAAGCATATCATTTGATTGTCACAAACCTGGGAGGTAGGTGTTAATACTATCCCCATTCTACGGTAAAGAAAACTGAGGCAAACAGAAGCTAAGTGATTTTTCCATGGTTGCACACCCAATAGATGTAATTTGAACTCAGGTCTTCCTTACTCCAAGTCCAGAATTTTAGCTATTGTGCTGTCGAGCACTAACTACTTTGCCACCCACCTACTACATAGCTACAAAATAAAAAAAAAAAAGTTAAGGAATTTCATTGTGAGGAAGGAATGCAATACAGACTTGAGGAACTGAAGCATGGCCACAGAAAGTGGAATGGTTTCTATAGGTAACAACTAACAATCTAGTTTGAACAGAAGAGTCTGGAGAGGAGAGTAAAATGAGACAGGATTTGGAAGCCAATGGAGGCCAGATTTTAGAGACGGTTCTTGTAATTTACTCTATAGGCAGTAGGAAGTCAATGAAATATAGGGTGGTGGGGGATATAAGGATGTCCAGGTGTGTGTTTTAGGAATGCCAGGGAGACCAGCCAGGAGTTTATTGATTAATGATCTGAACTAATGTTTAGGCTTTGTGAGTGGAGAGAAGAGATGGAGGCAATAGGCATTGTAGGTAGGATCAAAAAAACTTGGCATTGGAGTATGAGAGAGAAGGGGGGAATTATGAAGTGTAGTGATTGGAAGGAGGATATCACCATAAAAAGGAAAAAGGAATGGTTAGAAGAGGGATAGGTTTGAAGGAGATATGAGAAATCAAGACACTGAAAAACAATTAGCCAGCAAGCAAGATATGCACTTAAGCAGGTTTGGTTTTAGAAATGCAAAATTTAAGATGCCAGTGAAACATCTGGAAAAAGATTGAGTCAGAATTTCTAAACATTGTCTCCATCATGGATGCCTTTGGCTGTCTGGTAAATCTTGTGATCTCCATTTTATGCTGATATTTGGTGCAAATATTAATAATTGAAGAAAATGTTAAATTTCAGTGAGAGCTTAGTGAAAATAAAGTTGTAAATTTTTTCACATCTAAGTCCTGGCCTCCCTGATATCCATAGCCCATAGAACCCAGATTAACAATCTCTGGATTACATCTAGGAGATGGCTCTGTACAAGGGAGTGGATGATATGGGATCATTTGCATAGGAATAATTGAATCCCAGGATAATATTTGACTTCATTTATTTTTCTTCCATCCCACAAGAAGGTCATGTGAGAAAGTGGGAAAAGATCATTATTTTATAAGTTTGTGCCAGCCTTGGTACTCTACATTATCCCCATCCTCTGTCCCTTTGATTAGAGGGTAGAGCCAGGAACCCTGAAGCCTCCAAGTCATTGAATTTTAGAGGTAGTATGAACCTCAACAGCCATCTAGTTTAATCTGTTTTTATGTTTAGGAAATTGGGGTTAATGGACTTGCCCAGAGTCACAAAGCTTTTAAGTGTTAAGTGTCTGAGCTTAGAATCTTCTGACTTCAGTGCCAGTGTACTCTCTATTGGGTCACTCAGCTAGCCCAGTTTTATCCATTTCTGAAAGGAATTTGCATCATATGAAATATATGATCATTTCACGTCTGCCTGGAAAGCTCTAATGACCCCCTGCCTCTTGAGGCAGTATGTTTTCCTTTAGGATGACTCTAATTCTTGTGAAGTTGATTTTCTGTTTTGTTTTGCTTTTGATTAAAATTTACTCAAATTTGCGTCTTTCTAATTTCAGCCCATTCTTCCTGAGTTTGCCCTTTGGAGCCAACCAAATAAATCTAATTCTGTTTCCTCAGAAAAGCCTTTTAAGTACTCAAAGGCAGATAAATGTCCCCTCTGAGTCTTCTCTAAACATTCCCAGTTCCTTGATTTTCCTCTTATGTAATGAACTCAAGGACCTTCACCATCCTGATTGTCCTCTTCTATACACTCGTGAATGTATCAGTGATCTAACAAAAGGGGATTAAAAGGAAGAGTCAGAAATCATGGACCAAGAGAGGACAGTGTTACAAAAGGCAGGGGGTCTCTCCTCTATAAAGACCTACTTACAATCTTCATTTATGACAAAGTATTGGTGCGACATGACCTTTTCTAAGAAGGGCACTTCAGCAATGGAATGATGGAGAAGGATAAAAGCAATCCTAAGAAATCTAGATTTCTCCCACTTTCTGATCTATGAAGTTTTGGGTGACCTTATTCAGCTGTTTCTCTGTCCATCAAGAAGCAAGATTGTCTTAAGAACTTTCTTCTTTTGGAAACTTGTAAATGCAAGCTGACAAGCTGTAGGAACAATTTCATCTCATCCAGTGAAGCAAAATCAAACAAGACCTTGCTAAAAGGACAGTGGAAAGGGGAAAAGACAGAAAGAACCCTGGCCATGACATCTGATTGAGAAAGGAATTAGAATGCTTCTTCAGTTACAGTGGTGTGTATCCAATCTATCTCTTTGTATTTATTAAATAATTCTAAGATCATATCCTGTGTTCCTCATTATTTACATATAGTGAATTTTTATATAAGCTGTTCTATAGCTTCAAATTTACAACCTGAGCCTATCAAAAGAAGTTAATTTCTCAGTGAGAAAGCTTTTTATATATTAATAAATGCCATTCATGAATGCAATTGTTTTCATGTTTGAGATTCTATCTCAAATAGCAGAATACCTCTGAGTAAATCCACACAATACACATACAAATTTCAACTTTTCAGGAAAGACCATTGAGCAGAGGGGAAAAAAACACACAGGAATGGGTATCCAGAGGTTCAAGTTCTAATTATTTTGTACCCTTGCACCAGAGACCTCTCTTGCCTTTAACTGAAGGGGACTGGATCTCTAGGACTTCTCCACCTTTTTTTCCTCCAATTATCTTATTCACTAAAGAAGAATTCCTAAGGAGACATTCAGACTTCCTCAGAACAATGAGAATGCCAAGGTTCAAAGACCCTTCAGCAAGCTCATCTACCTGTAACACATTTCTGGGCTTGGACTACGCAATAATTTCAAATGATTCAATTAAATTCAATTAAAAATACCTATTTTGCATGCAGAGGAGGAAAGAGAATAAAATGGATCATTTTTAGTTCTATAATTTTCTCCCCATGCCTAACTGTCTAAAGAGGTCTGAATTTGCTATTGCAATGGCCTCTGATGCCCTGCTTCTATTGTGCAACCTCTCAAATAAGGAAAGTGACTGGTTTTAGCCACCTGATAAACTGATTTGAATATCTCCTTTTGCTGGAGAATGTCACTGCAGGGCTGAATAACATATGTGTGTGCATGTATACACACATGCATTGTGCATACATACATGCCCATAGATGTAGTGCAGGTGCATGTATGTGTATATTTACATATGTGGATGTGATGTACGTGTATGTCTATAGACCTATGTCCACTTGCACATGCATTCACACATTCATTCTTTCTCTATTGTGGATTCTTGTTATTTATCTGTTAACTGCATGTAAGATGATATTAATTAAATTCTATATGTTCTAGCCTTGCTGTTGTTCAGTTGTTTTTCAGTCATGTCTGAATCTTCAGGAACCCATTTGGGATTTTCTTGGCAGAACTACTAGAGTGGTTTGCCATTTCCTTATCTAGCTAATTTTGCAGCTGAGGAAACTAAGGCATATCGGGTTAAGTGACTTGCCCAGGGTCATACAGCTAGGAAGTGTCTGAGGTCACATCTGAACTCAGCAAGATAAATTTTGCAGAATCCAGGCCTGGCCCTTTATCCACTGTACCAAGCCTTCCTCCTGAACTTATTAACCTCTAATCTATCTACTCAAGATGAGGGGAATTGCTTTTCATTAGGGTTCTAAGCCCTATGCAGACAAAAACCATCCTCCCCTTCATTCTCTTCACTCTGACTGGGTGACAGGTGCTGGTCATACAAAGATAAAAGGAAGCAGGCCTTGAAGGCAGTAAGTCTTTGGAGTCAGAAGATTTAATTAAAAATCCTCCTTTTGCTACTTATTAGCGTGTGCAACCTTGGGCACCTCACTTGGGATCATAGATTAAGAGCCAAAAGTAACCTAAGAGGAAACCGATCACAAATATTTTTATAATGGGAGAAACTGAGTCACAGAGAGTTCCAATGACTTTTCAGTATCACACAACTAAGGAATTTAAATCAACATCTTCCTAACTGAAGCCCAGGGCCCGACCCTTCTACACCATTTTGTCTCAATTTCCTTGTCAAGAAAATGAAACGGTAAAACTAAATGTCCTTAAAGGCCCCTTCCCGTGCTTTAACTCCATGACCCTATGACATTGATAAGATACACCATGCACCAAAGATAAGCATGATATAAAGTCAAGAAATAAGAGGATACAGGAAAAATTTTAAAGTTTCTACACAAATATGAAGGAGAGGGGAAATTCTTTCATTAGGGAATTATGTCGCTGGATATAGAGAGATACCAGGACTAAAAAAAAGAGAGAAATTGAAGAGAAGGGAATCTCATAAGAATCTAGAGGACGGTGTCATATGGCCCCTGCAGGAGTACCTCCTTGCCTTTTCTTCACACAACTTGAACACTTTCAGCAACGAGTCCCAATACAGATCCTTGATCTTGATAAAAACCCCACAAAGGTCTACAGTCTAGGGCATACCACAGGCAGCAGTGAGAAGTTAAGTTCTCCTGTGATGCTTTAAGTAATATTGTGAAGGTTGGGATAACACAAGTCCTGCATTAATTTGAGGGAGGAGATACAAAAAAAGCCAGGAATGTCTTCAAGGTAGTATTTAGAATCTGTTACGTAAGAAGGAGGGATGGCATTTGATAATGCAGCTAAGCATCAGTCAGACTTGCTGACTTTAGTTCAGCCTGAATGTCCATTGAACCATGAAAAATAGACTGGAATCAGATTTCAAAAGGCCATAAATACTAAGCTAAAATTTTCTATTTCATATTTCCTAGAGACAACAAAAAGCCACTTTTTTAAAGCAGGTAATTAAAAAATATTTGGGGGGTTGGGTTCACTTTGAATGATGAAAATATCCCCTTTGAGAAAAAGGAAACTCTCATTTCAAACACAGTTCCCAAGTTTTTCCAATCTTGGAAATTCGTTTAAGAAACACATAGTAAAATGAAAAAGACTGAAATTTGAGAAGAAATCACAAACTGTGACAAGCCAAGGCATGTTGGTAGAAGCTATTGTGGAATGACCAAATAGTCTTTGAAACAAATAGCAAATGACATCAGGCTCAATTTTGGCCAAGTTTCCATTTGGAATTCCTTTCTTTGTAGTCTATAATTTGCTTTATGGAGGGTGTTACACTTCTCAGTGTCCCAGTTACAACTCTGAAACCTGGTAAATTCACTCGACTAGACAGCCTCAGGAGATTTACTGAAATTGCTCAGCTTGCAAGCTGGGGCTTCAATTGGTCACAAAAAAAATGTATTTGAAAGGAAAGAATCTAAGAAACTACAACATCAACAATAACCAGGTACATATTCTATATCAAGAGAATCAAAGAAAACCAAAGCCTCACAATGTCCCATAAATTCTAAGACTTCCACAAGAAATCCTTCGCAATATCACTTACACTACCTCCCTGTGAGAAATACCGTTGTAATCTACATATTACCTCCCCTAATAGAATGCAAGCTCCCTTAGGGCAGGGATTGTTTCATTTCTCATAGTATCACAGCCCCTTGAACATAGTGTGACCCATAATAAATACTTTAAAGAAGCTGGTTGGTAGATTGAACCTAAAATCATCTCATGATGGTCCCATAAAGTCTGTGGTTCGTCTCTTCTCCACTCTAGAGGTTTGTTTGCTACTCTCATTTAAAGGTCTTTTGGATATAATTTTCTCTGACAGGATACCTGACATCTTCTACCTACTTTTCAGAATCCTCTGGATATAATATGGGAGAGTACAGAAGTCTGTAATCTACTCAGTGGATACAGTTCTATTAAGAGCATCATGGTTCTAGAATCCAAGAGGCAGCTAGATGACACAGTAGATAAAGCTATGGGACTAAAATCAGGAAGTTCTGAGTTCAAATATATCCTCAGACACTTAATGGAATAACCCTCAACAAGTCAATTCTCTGCCTGCCTCAGTTTCCTTAAGTATAAAACAGAGAAAATAATAGCATTTGCTTTACAGGGTTGTTATGAGGATTAAATGAGAATATTTGTAAAGCCCTTAGAACAGTGCATGGCACACAGTATATACTTAAATACTTGTTCCTTCTCATCTACTACCACTCCAAAATGCCCATCTGCCAGATGAGAGATTCTTTCCTCCTGAGGCCTACCTCTGTTTTAGATGAGATGCTTTTATATGAACAAAGACATCCTTAAATGAGGCTCTTTCACACTCCCCCTTATTCTGAGGCCCACTCTTGCACAAAGCTATAGCTGAGTTGGCAAGAAGGCAGATGAATCCACGGGACAGAAACTCATGCCAAAAACAATGATGGGCCCAACTTTTGACTCTAAAGTTAGGCATCATTTTTCCAAAGACAGCAAGAATGTTCTATAAGAACAAACATTGGATTTGGAATCAGAAGATTTGGGGCAGGTGAGAACAATAGATTTAAAGTGGGAAAGGCCTTGATTCAAATACCACCTCAGATATAGTAGTTTTGTGATCTTGAGGCATAGGTTACCTTGATCTTTCTCACTTTGCTTCAGTTTCCTCAGTTTTAAAGTGAATAAGGTTGGATTTAATGACCTCAAAGTCCTGCATTTAGTTCCAAATCTATAATCCTATCATCTCATTTCTGCCACTAAGGAGCTATGGAACTTGGACAGCTCATTTGCTCTATTTTCCACATGAATAAAATTAGAAGGCTTCAATAGATGATCTCTAAGGTCTTTTCTAGTTATAAAGGAGAAATTAGAGTAAATACTCTCCAAAGTATCTCCTAACTCTCATCCTAGGTCTTTCATTACTTATTCAAGATTGGGGAAGGCATATCCCAATTCCATTAAAATTAATTTAGAATATAAGAATCCAATATGCCTCTATGAGAAAAATCCTGGTCACTCCCTTAATGGCCAAAGAAAATGCTGTTCTCAATGGCAACTAATATATTCAAACCCTGAGGCCCTGCCTCCACTACTCAATAGCCATCAGGATTCTAGAATTGGTAGGCCAGATCTATGATCATAGGTCTGCCTCAATCTTGACACACTAAGCAATGTGATTTTTTTTTTGCTTTTTTATTAGAGGGGTGAAAGGCAGGGTAATTGGGGTTAAGTGACTTGCCCAATGTCACACAGCTAGTAAGTGTTAAGTGTCTGAGGCCAGATTTTAACTCAGGGCCTCCTGACTCCAGGGTGGGTACTCTATTCACTACACCACCTAGCTGCCCCTACAATGTGAATTTTAAAATGATTTATATGATAGTAGTGATTTTTCTTAGTTTGTATCTCTCCTTTATAACTAATCCTGTCTATATTTGTTATAGAACAGTGGACCTCTAGACTGTATAACAGTCCTGAGGTTCACATCCTGAGATTTTTCTTTCTCTTTTATAAACCTGCTGGAAAGAAAAATACAGAAAACTCTACAACCTCAAAAGAAAAAAAAATCAATCAAAAACCTGTACCTTGAGAATAATATTTTTACTCTTTTGGACCATCAAGAGCTAACCAACCTAAATATAAATGAGGAAATGGTTATAATATAAATTTGGTCCAGACTCCATTGATTTGAGGGCTCAGTGAGACTAGATGATCCCTGAAGTCTCCTTCAGTCTTAAATCCTAATACCTGAATTTGAAATTCTTAAATAGATGAAACAGTGTAAGTTTGATTCTAAGTTAGTTTAAGCAATGCTACAGGCTTCCTGTCAGTTTTTATATTTGCTAACATGGAGTTAGAGAAAGATCATACAGTGTTTCCTGTTGTCCTTCTGTCTCCTTATTCTAAATGCTACTTTGATCCTTTCCTATTATTCAAATGCAGGAGAACAATCAAGTCTGCTCTTCATTAAAATTGTTCAAATTAATGACCCTAGAAAGGACATAATACACAGGCTTTTCAAAAAGAAGTGGTATACAGTGGAATTAAATAATAACTCTTCTAAGAATATTTGATAGTTTTAAATATGGGACGAAAGTATGGTCAATGTAAATTCTTTATCGTACCCCTAAAGCTAATCATCCTTTGGGTGAGAGGGTTCTCCAGGGATAACTGTGCAATAAACATAGTACACGTAGCTTGAATGCACTGATAAATCTTTTCAGCATCTTAAATATGATTTAAATGAAGATTCTTAAGATTATTTTGATGTTATGGACTTTGGCTTTCAGGTGAAGACTATGGATTACATGTCATAATAGTATTTTAAAGTAATTAAACAAACTGATAAATTTGGTTGAAATTAATAAAACAATTATTTTATTATTCTAGATTATTCTAAACCCAAGTTCAGGAATTCCCTGAAAGTTATCTGTAGAGCCAACATTTAGGACTCCTATAATGTAGCCAAAATTCTATAATTTTACAAATGAGTAAAGTGAAATTATTTAGTTTTTTTTCAATAATTTGATCCAAAACAGAAAGGAACACAAATGATGATAGTGTCAATAATGATGAGGATAGAGAAGACTGTCATTGATATAGCAATTAAAGAAGGTAGTTATAATTGAAATACTGGCTTCAGTGGAGGGCTTGGTTTAAAATCCTGACATTGTCACTTACTAGCTGTATGAAGTTTAATTTATTTATTCAATAAATCAATGTATTTAGTTCAATCACTTCACATCTCTAGAACTCAGTTTCTTTATCTGTAAAATAAGGCACTTGACTAGATCACCTTCTATACATCTACACTTAACTTTAAGTAAATTATTTTGCTAAACAAGTTAATATTTGAAACATTGCCCTTCCATGAATCATGTGTATTTATCCCTAAACCACTGTGGTTCCTATTGAAAACCCTTTAAGAATCATTTTCATATTGCTTTGGGTTCACAATCAATTTATATTAGATATTATGGGATCCTTGGTTAACTATTCATCCAATTTGCTGAAACAAAGTAAAACTGCAGAAATGTAAGATTCTAATAAAGAATTAAGCATTCAAATAAAATGTAAATTTCTAATTGCATCATATACATACTTATATTCTAAATTTTAGTTTTCTTTCTATTTTTGAATCTCTCATTTGATGCTTTTAACAAACCAATGGAGAGGGAGGTGGTAGTATGTGTCATGAGCTGGCTTCAGATTCAGGAAGAGCTGGGTCTAAGGGCTGCCCTTGAAATAAATACAGTATCTGATCCTGGACAAATCATAAGGCCTTAACACCCAAAGTAACTTTCTAGGAGTGTAAATTATAGTTGTAGATTGGCAAACAGTCCAAGTAGTTTCTAGCTAGGGATCTCTCTTCACCAAGGAAGTCACAGTTCTATACAAAATAAATACATTAATAAAATAGTAATACCTTAAAATTGGAAGGGGCCCAAGAGGTCAGCTTGTTTGACTCATGCTCTCAAAACCTCTGTCTCCAGAATCTATGATAAAGGAGAATAACTCTATTGATAGGGAGATTCTTACGTCCTGACACATTCCATTCAACTTGAAGAAATCTCTAATGGTAAGGAGGTTTTCTATATTTTAATACAGATTTTGCCTCTTTATGTCTTTTACACATTGCTTCTACAATTCCCTCTGGGACAAAGAAAAACACAAGTGTAATCCCCCTTTTGGTTTCCAGCCTTTCAGACGTGTCAGGATAGCTATGAATTCCCCTACACACACACACACACACACACACACACACACACACACACACACACACACACACACACACACACTTCCAAGCCTTTTCTCGAAATATATTCCCTCTCTACCTGCATCTCTTAAAATCTCGAGTTTCCTTCCAAGCTCTAGTCAAAAGCTATCTTTTGTAAAAGCCTTTCTAGATTTTTCTCCATTTGCTTAGTGTCCCTACTCTCTCTCTCTCTCTCTCTCTCTCTCTCTCTCTCTCTCTCTCTTACTCTCATCTAAATTTTGTATTCACTCTTGTACCTAGGGTTTTCTTCTACTTTGAATATCAGTTACTTGAAATCCATTGTGTTAAAAAAAATTGCCTGACTTTATTAGTTTTGATATAACTGGAAAGTTCCCCTCCATTCCAGTCTGTCTTCAAATTATAAGGTCCATGAAGAAGAAAAAAAGTTTAAAGACTCAAAAATTTATTTTTCCTTAAGCTAGATTTTTTCATTTACCACTAATCAAGATAATTAAAGATACTTTGACTTGATAATTCTCTGGGGTTCCTGATATAGAATAGGAGAGAAAATTTCATGTCTGTTGATTAAGTGGTCCCTCTGCCCCCATTCAGAAGCAGGATAATATTTATTAATCTAATCAAATAACCCTATAGTAATGCTTATCAGCAGCAAACTCACTATTCTAGATCCACATTCAATATTAATGCTCCATTTCATGCCCCAAAGCTAATTTCCTGGAAGCCATAGAGTGAGCATTCAACTTGTTGATGGAAAAAAAAAATTGTCAACATTCCCGTGTATATACTTTAGGCCTCCTTAAAACAGGAAAACAGCTGATAGGATATTTTAGATGTCTCTCTGAAAAAGTAGTGGTTTGCGAATCTTTTTTTAAATATAAAATAAGTTTGTGTTTGTCTCTTGCCTAAGGTATGTATCAAAAAACATTCTTGAATAGATTTTATTGATTTGGGAGAACAGAAAAGTCGGATTTAAAGTAGCTAATGAGTAAGCTAATATTTTACTTTGATTGATGGATTCAAATACGGTGGTAGTAATGAGGGAAAAAAGAGTTTTATATGGAGATAGTCTGACACAGTCATTGGAGATCTAGCCTTGCAGTAAAGCCTCAAGTCTCATCCTCTGACACAACTGACTCTGTAACCTCTCAGGACCTCAGGAAAATCTTTAAGACTAGAAATTCCATAATGGTTATGAGCAAGTTATAGATGAGTTGTTGATCTACTATGAAATAATTTATCTAACCTTCCTTTCTTCATGACCCAACAAAGGACTTTGTGGTTTATAAAGCATTTTTTTTTCATATGTTATCTCATTTGGGTATTAAAACACTTGGAAAGTTAGGTGGAGTCTGGAATGTACCCCTCCCCTGACTGCTGTACCCTCCCCTGACTCCTGTCAATTACTTTTACCTTCCTTTGTCTGTTTTCCTGCCTTGGTGAGACCCATCCCATCTTCCTTCCCTTGCAGTCCAAGTAGGGAAGAGATTTGTGGGGTGGACTTCTCCACCAATGAGAGGAAACAGCTGGGCCAGGAAAGAGGACAGAATAATTAGGTCTTTAAAATCCTAGTTCTGATCTTTGAAACTCTCTCTCGGCAGTCTGCCTCATGGGTCAACATCGGTAAGAGATCGCTCTTGGGGCAGATAGCTTCCTTCTCCCGGGGGAAGGGAATAAACTCCTAAGGCATCTCTGTGTTTACTTTTCTGATTAAATTAAGGATAATGGGTATTTTTCAACCCAAATAGTGGTAACAACTATTACTATTAATTTTATTATTTATAGCCATGGAAAGTAAGGCTCAGAGTATTTAAATAACTTCACTAAGTGGGGTAGTGGTGGTAGAGGAGTGAACCCAAAGTTTTATTTGGTTCAAATTCTTCCTACCACGCCATACTGATACTCTGAGGAAGATAATTACAATAGCCTCTAATTCTCCCCTCTCAACAAAAAAAATAAAAACAAACAAAAACACAGACAACATACACGTTATATGGGAAAAGTATAATTTTTAAAGGTTTATTACAGTGAGCAAAGAACAGGTCCAGACATGTTATAGGGAATTAATTAAACTGTCTTTATACGAGGACATTTAAATAGAGATTTAAAGCTCAGTCAAAGCTTAAATAACTGCATAGTGTTGTAAGGACAATAGAAAGAGTGTGTTAGGAACGAAATCTCTGAAGGTCATTGAGTCTAGGTCACTAGAATCATTACTGATGGATGTCATCAGGAAAAGGGAATAGACAAAAAAATCAAGGAGCTGGAAGGGACCTTAAAGAACATCAAGTCCTGGGGGCAGGGAGGAGAGAACTAAAAAACTTGTGAAATTGAATGCTGTAAAGTAATAGTAAATAAAATTTAAAAAAAAAAAAAGAAATACTGACTAGAAATGTGGGCTTGCACCAAAATCCATTAAAGATCATGAAACTAAAAACAGCATCAACAGCAAAAGACCATCGAGTCCAATGACCTTATTTGACAGATAGATAATGGAAACTTAGGTTACTTAGGCAGTACAGTGGATACAGTACTGGACCTGGATTCAGCAAGACTCATCTTCCTCAGTTCAAACCTGGCCTCAGACACTTACTAACTTTATGACCCACATCTGTTTCCTCATCTCTAAAAGGAGCTGGAGAAGGAAATGACAAACCACTCCAGGATTTTTGACAAGAAAACACCAAATGGGGGTATGATGAATTGGACAGAGACTGAAAAGACTGAAGTATAACAAAAAACTGGGACATAAGGTCACAGAGTCATTAAATGGCAGCACCAACACTGGTCCCTGGGGGTTCTGAAGGTAGTTCTTTCCTAAGCATTTTTCTTTCCATCACCCTGTCTTCTGATTGTGGCCAATCATGTCTCCAGCTGAACGACACTGAAGAGGTCCTTTGATTGAGCCTCCTCTTTTACTTCAGGCAACTGGTAAGGGTAATGAAAAATAGTCACTACAAACTGCATAAAGAAGGATTGAGTATTTGATGACTTTCTATCTGACACAGAGTCTAGCACAATTCCTTGTAAACAGTAGATGCTCCATGAATGTTTGTCAAATGAATTAACCAAAGGTCAGTCCACTAATAAAATGTAATTTTCAAGTTAATTCTGCTGATTATTTTCAACTACTACCACAAACAACATTATTGACCCAAAGCAAGGAAAGGATCATATATTATAATAGAAAGAAACCTTAGGTCTCTTTTGAAACTACCCTTTCTTTTTACTATTGAGAAAATTGGGATCTGGAAAAGGGAAGTGACTTCCTTAATCTATATGGCCGGGAAAGTGCACAGCCAAAACTCAACATCAGGTACTCTGACTCCAAAATGAGTTTGCTTTCCTATGTGTAAGAGGAAAACTTAACAATATTCCCTGGATATGTAATGACTCTAATAAAAAGCATTAGTATTGGGGGTGGCAAAGTGATGCAGTGAATAGAGCACCGATCCTGGAGTCAGGAAGACCTGAGTTCAAATTTGGCCTCACACACTTAACATAAAAAACTAGCCATGTGACGTTGGGCAAGTCACTTAACCCCAACTGCCCTCCAAAAAGATTTTTAAAAAAGCATTAGTATTATGACATTTATTTCTGAGTGGGATATGAGTTATTCTGTCCTCTGAGTTTTATGCAGCTTTACTCTTCTGAAGGAGAAATGTATCTGGGCAAGAAAAGAATGCTGCCCATATAAAAGGTAAATGTCTTAAATCAGATTTTCTTTTAGTATATTGAATTACATATCTATGAGATTTTTAACAACTTTCTCAACAAGGAAGAAAAAAATTGAAAAAAAAACTTGAACCCAAAAGGTCAGGAATGAAATATAACATGTATAGATACTGGCATGGGTGTATAAAAATGACCAGATTGGGAGAGATTTAAAATCTAGGACAGATTTTGCCACTAATTTCCTGACCGCGGACAAGGCAATTGACCTCTTTGGGTATTAGTGTATTGCTTTTCATCATTCAAAAGGAAGCTGGAGTAGGTTATTTCTAATATCCAAGTGGTCATTTTTAGGAAAGACACAAACCTACATGTCTGTGTACAACTTAGTTCAGTAACAACTTAATGTATTAAGGGAAAAATATGTTAAAGGTATTAAATCTCTATGAAAGAATTCTCTCTCTATTGCTGATGCTTAGTTTTGCAAGACAGGCCACTTACTATTCTGAAAGATATTATTTTATGCCTCAGAAATATTTTTAAATGACTTAAAAGTACTAGTAAACTTCAGTGAATTTTTTAAATGCTTCAGAATTACTTATTTTGTTCAAGAACGTGTGCTAGGCAATCCGATTATCGCCTAGCTCTTTGACAAGTTCATGATACTTTATGTATTACTTTAGTAAAACTTGACTTTAGCGTATAAATTCCAATCACGTTAGTTTAAAATATCTAAATTAAGAATACCTAGTTGTATCACTTAATGCATAAAATATATTATTTAAGGCTTATAGTTACACATTTAAAGATTAGTATTAATAGAGGTCTTGCCTTTCATTAATTGAATATAAAAATATAATTGACATATTATCTTTTGCAACTATTGCATTAGCGATTTGTAGGCAAGGCTTCAATGTCTTTCATCAAAATAAAGTGAACATAAGCTGTTGGTTCCTAAAGTTAGATCAAACCTTAACACTAAAAATGCATTTACATAATTAATTTACTTAGCATATTTAATGCATAAATTAAGCTCTTTTCCAGTTGTGATAAGTAAAAAATGACAAATAAGGTGGATCTGAATTAATAAAGTTTTATGTAATCATCAAATTAGCTGACATAATGTACTAGTAGGGGTCAAGGTCTTTAGCCTTCAATTTTATTATCTAGTAAATGTCAAAGCCCAGACTCATAGCCAGGTGTTCTAACTTGAAGTTCAATCTTCTTTCTCCTGCATACTACAATGCACAAAAGTAAAAGACTCAATAGCATTCTATAATATATATGCATCAGTGTCAGCCCAAGGAACAAGATTTTAGAGCTAGAATGGACCTCAGTGGCCATCTAGTCTGATCTCCTCATTTTATAGCTGAGAAAATGAGAAGAATGTTGGTCTAAGGGGCTTTTCCAAGGAATGCCTAGAAGGGGCCTGTAATGAATTATTTTGTAAAGTAAATAATAATCTAACACTTTACTTGTTTGCAGAGAATAAATGACAAATAATAACCAGCAGAAGTGGAATTTGGACATGAGTCTTTTGGTTTTGCATCCATTACTTTTTCCACTGTACTATATTTTCTCCACAAGAATTATTAGATGTTATGGGCAGATATCACTTACTTATTTTTGATGGTAGAAATAATATTTTAATATCCTATTTTCTAGTTGAGAGGCAATTTGAGATTGAGTATTGAACTTAGAATTTAAAGATTTACAACCAGATTCTGACACTTAGAATTGTGTGATCATTTACTTCTATAGAACTCTAGAAACTCACTAAGACTCATTTGCTCATTCACAGATATCTTTCAATTTACCTCAGTGGAGGATATTCCCACACAAGATATATCACCAAATTATCTACGTGGGTCAAGTAGGCTGAGTAATTTGTAGGAGTATATATATATATGTATGTATATATATCACATCACTGCGAGAAACTCATCTTGCACTCTAAGTCTATACCATAGAGAATGGTTGCCCATTATGTGCATAATAGACATAAGAAAAAGAAGGAAAAAACAAAACAAAACATTGGACGTACTTGGATCCGACAAGATGGAATCGGTTTTCGGCAAAAACTGATCACAGCGGACTCCTTGGTAGCCTTCTTTGCACCTGAGGAGAAGGGGATAAATGACAAACATACACATGGGATAGTGAAAGTTTAGACTCATCACATTAATGAGCATGAGGAATACTGGCACCAATTATACAAATTATTTCTAAAGTAATAGCCTGTTCAGTCTTATGCACCATTGGGGAACCATTTAATTTTGATTCCCAGCAGAGCAAATTAGAGAAGATTCTATATATTCTGCAGAAGGGCTTTCCCTTGATTTGGAGGTTTGGTCTTGGCTTAGAGAAGGTACTGCATTGTATCCAACTATTTGCTATGATTTTGTTTGTCAGTTTTTCCACTTACTACCTATGTGACTGTGGAGAACCCACAGTCACTTAAACTCACTGGAAGCCAGCTTCCTTTTCTTAAAATGAAGTGGTTTAACTAGAAGGCTGCTGATCTCTTCCAGCTCTAAGTCTGTGAATAAAATAAAAACTAGGCCTAGGTAAATGTAGGTCTTTTATGCAACTTAAATGCTTAAAGTTTATCACTTTTTGGGGGGGGGGTTGCTTTTTTTTCCCAATACTAAAGAACTAGATAGAGTCATAGTTCCAGAGCTTGGACCACAGAATACATCCAATTCTCTCCCTCCATTTGCATATATATATATATATGCAAATGGAAGCCCAGAGATGTTAATGTCATTTGTTTATGTGACAGAGCACAGATTGAAAATAAGATCTCATGATTCCAAGTCTTATTAATGCTTTTTCCATTTTACCATCATTTCTGATTATTGCCTTAAGTGTTTTCAAGTGGAGCCAAACCTTTCTGTAGAAACAATGATTTCAGAATCTCTTCTCACCACATATAAATCAAAACTCCAAGAGGGGCCTTTTAGATTTAATTTTAATAAAAGACATTGATATACCCTGGTACTTTCACTCCTAACTTCTGAGTTCATAAGGAGGGGGAGTGGATATTCATCAGACTTATCAGGGGGGCAAGGGAAGGGAATTTAACCAGAAAGCTGAGCAATGGGCCATGTAGCCTGAGCCTGGCAAGTCTACTGGGGATGTGATCACTATCAGTTCACTCGACTCTGGCTCCTTGACTGCTCTGAGAAGAGCAGCACATTACATCTGCCTGTCAGTGCAAGAAATAGGAGTGGAGACCCAGGATGACTTGTCTTTGAATGATCCCTTAAAATGGAAGGTGGCATTTAATGAGCTTCTTTCTGCTTAATCTGTGCTGCTTGAGTTAAGAAGGGCTGCTCCTGCAGTTTGCTCCTGGAATAAATTTGCCCTACTTCAAGCAGCAGAAATTAGGCCTCTGCAATAAAGGCTAAGAGAAAAACCCAGGTTGTCGGAGATTTATGGAATCTGGAGAGCAACTGCAAAGGGCCAATGCGTTTATAATCACATCAGTGAATTCTTTCCTTAGAGTACATTTTGTTTTCTGTGCATGCCAAACTATTAGATAAGGCCTATTTCCACCAAGGCAGCTGAAAAGAATGACATCAAGGTAATTTTTCTACTTTTTATTATGCACCAAAAGGTAATTCCTGTAAATGAGTGGCAAGCTCTTAAACATCTTTTCAAGCATGGTACTCCAGAGAATATTTGGCATTTCTTATCACAGGTTGAGAGCCAATGTCTTTGATGTATGGATACTCAAGATAGCAAATAGGCAATTTCAGAAAAATTGTTTCAGCAGCTGTATATTTTCATAACCTTTTGTTATTTATTTAATGAACTCATATTAAAGGAGATATATCCCTGCTTCTATCAGGGGGAAAAATGTGATTGTGAAACTTTTCTGAAGAAAAACACCATTCTTGTTTTTTGCTACACAAAAAGACGTCAACAACGCTGCTCATTAGCTTAGTTTTGTAGAGAGCCACTAGCAAACAAAGCATTTTAAATTTCAACTTGTTGCAGTGGTGAGGTTAGTGCCCTGTATGTAGAGCACGGATTTATTTTGCTCGCTGTAGGATCTTGATTTCAGCAAACAAGGGCCTCAAAGAGGTCACTACTTTGGTCAAAGTATTTTTATTGATTTTGATTTCTTAATGATAATTTTGAAGTGGTTTCTCAAGAATGTATGAGCTTTTAAGCAGAAGCTATTTGTTTTGTTTCCTATTTAAATCCAAATGTGTGGCTATCATATTTTCCCTCCTTTCTGAGAAAATGAAAATATAAATACATTCTTAGATGTTAAATTGATTTTTATGGACAACATACACAAAGGATCCCTATACTAAATATGCTCAGTTAAGATGATTACAGACTGACTTCATATCTGAATATCAGATTCCCACTGATGGAAGAAAATAAAACACATTTATGTTGGGGGTATTAAACTCAATGTTGAGTAAATGTCCATACTGCTAACTGAGGAGCCAATGTCATTATCCTTGATATGAGAGCAGCTTATGGTGCTAATTGGTCCTGTATCTTTAAAAATGAGAAATTAAAGTTTCCATGTAAGAATCACAGGTGTCTGATTCACAAGTTCAGATACATACAAATGGGTGACTGAATGTAGCCAACAGATAGTGCAAATGAGAGGATTTGAATTTATAGCAATATTAAAGGGAGTAAGCAAAAGGGAAAAATCTTAAAATGTACGTGTTTGGATAAAACAATGAATCAAGGCCAAGTACCTGACAATCTCATGGGGGATTTTTATAAACTGAAGTTTGGAAGGAAGAACGTAAATGTTTTCCCTTTGTTTTCACTTTTTTGCCTTGATATTGAAGCATGAATATTTGAAACAGAGGATTTGTGTGATAGTCAGGCCTTTTGTGTTCTTTAGGAATCATTATATATTTATCTTAATTTGATGATAAATTGATACTTCATGAGTCGTTTTCTATGCAGAGAATAGGAGTTAGAAGGGACCTCAAGGGTCAACTATTTCAATCCATCCCTGAAAAGGTATATGAGTCCCCTTGCAACATTTAATCTTCCAGTTTCATAGCCTCAACTACCTGCTAAACATCTCCACCTAAATGTGCTTTTGCCATCTCAAATTCACTGTGAAAAACAGAAGAGGAATTTTATACTTCCCTAAAGTTACCCATTCTCCTAACTACCATATTTCTGTGGAGGTCCCTAGGTCCCCACCCTTGTGATACTCAGTGATTTTTTTTGAAGGTGGAGGCAAGGTAAAATGGGTTAAGTGACTTGCCCAAGGTCACACAGCTAGTAAGTGTGAAGTGTTTGAGGTCAGATTTCAGCTCAAGTCCTCCTGATTTGCCACCTAGCTGCCCTTGGTTAACAAATTTTAGAATAATTCTTCTCCTATGTATTCACTGACATCTAAGTGGATATTGGGCTTGGAAGCCCAAGGAAGGAAACTCACAATTCAAATACCGTCTCAGAGACTTAATACCCTCAGGTAAGACATCTAATCTCCCTCAGCCAGAGTATACTTGTCTAAAATGCCGATAAATGCTATCACCACCTCCCCTACCCCTACCAAAGCTGGTATGAGAATCAAATGAGTTAGTATATGTAAATCATTTTACAAATCCTGAAGCTCTATATAAATAATAACTCTTATATTTGAATGGCAGATAGGTGACACAGTAGAAAAAGTGCTGGACCTGGAGCCAGGAACACTCTTCCTTAGTTTAAAGTTGGCCTCAGACACTTATTTGCTGTGTGACTGTGAGCAAGTCATTTACCCCTGTTTGCCTCAATTTCCTTATTTATAAAATGAGCTGGAGAAGGAAATTACAAATTTTTACAATAACTTTGCCAAGAAAACTACAGTCAGACAAGACTGCAAATACCAAATAACATTACATTTCAATTAGTCAAGTAATCTTGTTGATTCTACTGCTACAAATCTTGAATTCATCCATTCCCCTTTCTCCCCTCATAAGCCATTTCCCTAGTTCAGATATGGTCATTTCTGATCTGGACAACTACACCAATTTCTTTGTTGGTTGCTACATTTTAGCAACTCTTTTTTGCTTTTAGTACCTTTTATGCCTGGTACTTAAAGCCTTCTTCAATTTGGTTCTTGACTTCCCAATTGAATGCTCGTTGAGCTCCTTCACATATTCTGACCTAGTTCTGCCCCAAAACTCATTTCATCTTCCAACGCCATGCACTTACACAGGCTGTACCCATGCCACAAAGACCCTCCAATAGGGATATTGTATCTACTTGTTGTCCCCTCCCCCCCACTAGACTATACAATTTCTCAATGGGCAGACAACAAGCACATACAAGATCCATGGAGGGAGGGGATCCTATATTGCTTTATCTTTTCCTTTATACTCCTAATGTTGATTATATTGTGTACGATAAAATAATTGCTAATAAAGTATTTTGACCCAATGGATATTTGTTTGTTTGTTTTTGTCTCTGTATCACCATTATGCAACTCAATGTCTTGTATTTAGTTGACATTTAATAAACATTTAATTTGTATGTCATCAGTAAATGAGAGCCAGTTTGGTGTGATAAAGGGAGGCTGGCTTTGAAGTCAGGAAGATATGGAATCAAGTTGTGTCAGGATAAATGTTATTTTTTTTTATGATTTTGGGCACAGTCACTTGACCCCCTCTGTGACTTTGCCAGTTGAAGAGAACTGATGAGAAATGCTGCATATTTCATGACAAAGATATGCTGAATTAATATGCAGAATGAGAAACACATTTTCCAACTTGGTCATTGTAGGAATTTGTTTTGCTTGGGCATGCTTACATGATACAAGAGTTCTATATTTCTTTCTCCTCCTCCCCCAGGGAAAGAAAAATAAAACATCCATTAAAAGACTACAAATTACAAAAAGAATTAATGATCTATAAGAGCGGAGAAAATTTTCACACAAGGATTGCCCTACACTGACATGATCACAAGGAAGGCCAGAACAAAAAGAACAACAAATTAAAAAAAAGTGGAAAAAACATCAGGATTTAACATGAAGAGAATTATTAATGGTGAATTTACTAAAGCTGGAAGAAGCTCATTCCATTTTAAAATAATAAGTTGTTCCCTATTTGAAGGCTAAAATTTGCTTCTTGGGAAAATTTCCACCCATTAAGCTTAGTTATGTCCCCTGGACAATGCTATAGAAGTATAATTCTTTTAGATAACAGACCTTCAAATACTTAAATATAGTGATCTTGTACCTACATTGTCTCTTCTCTCTCATTCTTTTTACAGAATCTCATGTGTTATGATCCCTCACTGTCTTAGGCATTCTCCCCTGAATGATATCCAATTTGTTAGTACCCTACTTGATTTGAATCTGAACATATAATTTCCTATGTAATCAAATACTGTCTTAAGCAGAACAATGCCTTCCCCTTTTTCTCTATCAATCAAAATTCTCACTCCTTTCCAAGCACCACCTATACCACAATTTTCTTGAGAAACAACTTACCACTCACAACCAGAAACCTAGCCCTGTAGGAACTTCTACACAGTGGCCCTGATCTCCTAATTGGTAACCGGCTCTATTTGGAGACTATTTTAGGTGAGACCACACTTCACCTTGCTGCCTTCTTTATTACTCCCTTCTTCACAACCTTCTACTAGAATTCTGCCTAGTTTCTTCACTAGAGCTATGTTTTTCTCTCCACCCACCCACCCCTGCCCTTCTTAAGCAGTAAAGTATGATCCAATAATTTCTGCTCTTGTTTCTGGAGGGGTTGTGTCAATCTATCTTTCTGACTCCATTCACCATCCCATAACTTTTTAGCCCAAAGTACTTCTCCTTGTGCCATTCTCTTGTGTCTGTTTTTTGTTTGTTTGTTTTTCTTTCTGTAGAACAGTAAGCTCCTACAGAACATAAAATATCTTTGAATTTGGAGTTGTATACAAGTATTAGAAGACTCAGGACAGGAAACACTATACACCAATATGGATTTGTGCTTTCTCTTGAATTTAGTCTGAGTTACCTTGTGTAATGACAGGTTAAATGGCTTCCTTGCCTGCGGTTACACAGCCAATGTTGTTTCATCTTTCATTATCAAAGATGACCAGTGACATCATGTGTGATGTCTTGGCCTACCTATGAATTACATTTAAGAGAATCACAGTTGTACAAAGTCAACCTCACTACCTCTTCCTGTGTCGGGGCAAAATTTAAGACAACTGGCAATAGCCCAAGATGCAGTGGATGACCTTGACATATTTGATATGTGACCAAGCTCTAAGAACTCCACAACTCTTGCTTCCACCCCTTTCATGGCTGTTGGAACAAATTGTTCTAAGCCACCCATTCTATGGGGGGATAACTTCACATGCTTGTAGATGTCTTCCTAAGTATATGACAGGTTTGAAACCTGTCAGTTACCCTCAACCTGGTTTAGCCCATCTGCTAAGAGGGTTTACCAGTTTGTGGCTGCGGCCTGCCCTATAGGTCTTTGGAGACATAGGTGAGAGAAAGAATTTCATTCATGGGTGGCCTTGAACCATGAACCTTTAGGTTAACAGCAAAATGCACCACAGAGCCAACCTACACATCTAAAATTTACCAAAGGAAGCACTCGAACTCCTTGCTATGAGAGAATCTCTCTTTTTGCTAAAGCACAGTGATCTGTGGCATATAATAGGTGATTAATAAGTGCCTTTTAAAAGATTCAATTAGGTAACACAATAGATAGAGCACAGGACTTACAGTCAGGATTTCCTCCATGGAGGGCACTTCTTTCCTGGCAGCACCCCCTACATCAATGTACCTATATGCTAATTTATTTCATTTAGTACTTCCTGACGTTGATCATTAACTGCAATTTTATATTTGGTGAAAATTGTGGGGGCTTTCCTACTTCCATTATATTTAATCCTTCCTGGAATCCCACGGTAGGCTTTTAAAAAAAATAACTGAATTGCTTTTCCACTTTTTAATCTTTAACAACATAGGCTGTCAGTATTACAGAAGCATTGTGTGAATGGCATTTAAAAGTTGAGCAAAATACTCTTCTCACAGTTCCTAGTTTTTCATTCTACTAGTCAGACTACAGGGTGTGTGTGTGTGTGTGTGTGTGTGTGTGTGTGTGTGTATGTGTGTGTGTGTATTTCTTTGGCTTCGTTTCAATAACTTTACTGGTTCAAAGAAACTGAAATGAGAATCTATTGCATAATTGAGTAATGCATTGACCAAAAATGAGTAACTTTCCTTTTAAATGTCATTTTTGGCCTTTTTCTGTTACTCCAATTGCCCAAGTTAACAAAGTTTAATAATTCACAGGAGTTTAAGGATAGAGTGTGATGTTCCTAATTAATGGTATTGAAAAGTTTATTAGTTTTCTTTTTTTCTAGAGAAAAGTTACTAAGTCATCATTATTTATGTAGCAGCATAATATTTTACAGGCACATTGGAACATGTAGCACAACTTTTGTTACCAAGAAAAAAACAACACTGACAAAATTTTGTCCCAGTTGTTATTTTATGACCTAGGAAATGAAATGGCATTTTAGTGCAGTGATGAAATAGCTCTGGATGGACCTGGGAGTCAAAGGAGCTGTTAGCATCCTTGATTCTAGCAGGCAGTGGCCTCATGAACCTTAACTTCTCTGTGATTCAGTTTCTTCTTTTCTAAAATAAATGTTTACGCTAGATTATTTCTAAGGTTCCCTTCAGTTCTAAATTTCTGTCTTTTATTCTATGTCTCTAAGAAACTACATTTCTAAATACCTTCTAAGTATAAAATTCTCTTTCTCACTGTATTTCTCTATCTTTGTCTTTTTTCTCTCTCTTTCCATCTGTCTCGTTTTCTGTGTGTGTGTGTGTGTCTGCCTTTCTCTGTGTGTGTGTCTGTCATTTTCTGTGTCTCTGTCTCTGTCTTTCTCTGTCTCTGCCTCTGTCTCTGTCTCTCAATTTTCTTTCTCTTGGTGCATGGAAATTGGGCTAAAATGAAGAGCTAGCACCTGTTCATCTCACATTCACAAGTGGCACCTTGTAGACATACTAAACACATACAACTTTCCTAGGGAAAAAGGAGAGTAGCTTCTAATGAAACAAATGATAACATGCCATTAGCTCCTGCTCTGTTCTGAGGAAAGTGGTGGATGACGTATGTGATTTCATAAAGATCTGAAAGCACATACCTCCTTCCCATTCTACGTCTAATAAATTTGACTGACTTGAAACTGAAGGTCACCAACTCTTATTTTCCACTTATAATGTAAAGTAAATTGAGTCAAGCTTCTTTTTTCTTGTGATACATAGTAATGTTTATTAGTTGGTTAACTGTGCTTATGATTTCAGAGGTGCAGGGAGCCCTATGCAAGGGCCTCTTTCTTCTTCCACCATTTCAGCTCTCTACTTTGAAATTTAGAATTTTAGTGAATTTCATGGGACATTCAATGATGAAGGTACTTGTCTATTGTCACCAGCACTCAGTTTGGATTCAAGGTAGGAACTGAATCAAAGTTTTCCCAATTGTTACTTGAGTTATTTATGCAGGATGTCATGCTGCCTTAAAAAAAAAGAGGGTATTTGTCTTTAAAAAATTTAAAAAGGGGCAGCTAGGTGGAGCAGTGAATAGAGCACTGGCCCTGAAGTCAGCAGGACCTAAGTTCAAATCCAGCCTCAGACACTTAACATGAAAATCTAGCCATGTGACCTTGTGCAAGTCACTTAACCCTGATTGTCCTATCTTTCTCCTCCAAAAAAGTAAAAGACTACAAAATTTTAAAGAAATGTTGTACATGCAATCACATATGAACCTATTTCTTAAAGAATCAAATTTCTAGTATACAGTAAAAAGATAGAAGCCATTTACATAACTCTTTATAGTTTGGAAAGCAGTTTTTATACATTCATTTCAGCTGTTCAACAATTGTATGTACTACAAGCACTGTTATCTTGCCAATTTTATAGATAACAAAACTGGAGATTAGAAAGGTTAAACCACCTAGACAGAGCCACACAAAAATTTCAAATGCTATATTTGAATCATGGTCTTATGTAAGAATATATACCCAATGTCCTATATTTTTTCTAAGTAAATGATGGTGGCATCATTCTAAAACTCAATTTCCCTAAAAAGATTTGTTGCTTTATCACATTGTCCTACCTTCCATCAATGTAGATCAAATGAGAAATTTTCATGATTTTCTGCTACCCTACTTCCCACTCCCCAAAATATCATCTAGTGGTCAACCAACTGATACTAGGACTTTTCATTCTTGGCAAGGTTCATTGTAAGACAACAGTCAGTTGCTAATCCTCTATCTTGAACTTTTACAACTGGGAAAATACAACCTGTTGGAGTTTGCATTTGACTTTGGAAAACCAGGGTTTTCCAAACTTCTATTTCAGGAGTTATAAAAGAGACTAAATATTTAGTGGACAAATTAATCAAGAAATGTTTATTATACACCTATGATGTCACACATTTTACATGAGGCACTGAGAATTCAAAGACAGTGAGACTGGCCTTACTGTCAAGAAGACTGGAAGTTCTGCTAGTGAATTGACTGATATATGATGATGGTGGTGATGATGATAATATTTGTGTGTACATAATGACTTCTGATTTAAAATAAGGCAACTTTATAAGGTAGAAAGAACAAGTTTTTGCCTCCATTTTGTTGAGGAAGAAACAAGCACAGAAAGGTCAGTATCTAGGCAAAGATTACACAACAAAATTGCTGTTGAAAACTGTACTCTAATCTAAGGTCATTTATCTCTAGTAGGTTATTTTTCCAAACTTCCCTAGTACCTTCATATAATCAAGTTTTTATAATGTTTTCCCCCTATTTTCTTTCTTTTACTAGAAAGAAATAAAGAAGATGTTTTACCTATGGGCTGATTCTGAATCTAAACAAACTTCTCAAGCTCCTGACAGCCATTGTCGGGTGAGCTGCTAACACAGTGTTTCTCATACACTGGTAACTTAATAAATGTTAAAAATATGATGAGGTTAAAATGCAGGAGGATTCTTGAGAAGATGGAAAAAAGGGCTAAGTTTAGGATTTCCATAGGATTTCCAGGAAACAAACTCTTTGAAGTCAAAATAAAATGAGTTGGTGCCAAACGACTTTTCTCCTTTTGGTTGTAAAGAACCATGTTGAATCCATTCCCACCTACTTCTCTTGTGTCTTTCTTGTTCATGTCCATCTGAGTCCTGCAGAAAGGGTAGGGGCTATGTACTAATGCTCATCCTTTAGCATTCATGATATTACATACATACCAATGGAACTATCTACCAGTTATCATTTTCTCTTGGTACATGACTTACCTATCTCCCTTTTCTAGTCATATTCCTCTCATTAAAAGAACTTTGTCATTTTCCATTGGCTATGCAGTCTTATCTATTGGGGCAAGTTCACCGTCCATCATAAGAGTCAAAGATACATGCACTGTTGAATTAGGTCTATGGGTTATGCAACCAATTGTCTATCTCAGTCTGGACAATAGATCTTGCTTATCTAGTTGGCAATTCTTATGTTAATAGGCCATATTTTTTAATCATTATTATCTCATTTAGGTGGCCGAAATATTGACAGAATTTAATGCAAATAGGCTAATGTAATTTTCAAATAAGACAATTTAGTTTAGTTTTGTTTTGTTTTATTAACTACATAACCTTCCATTTAGACCCTATACTGATCATTTTCCAGGACAATGACAGAACATTAGGAAGCATACTTGTCCTTGCTTTATGCCTAACTTGATATGAATAGCTATTGCCTTAGGTCATTTGATAAGGGAAAGTTATCTCTATTGTTATATCTTTCAAAGTATATTATATCATTTTAATATACACATGGGAAGCACTCGTTTGGAGGAAAACCTTTAAAGTGTCACTTAAAAAAGTAATTTTGGTGACTTTAAATGAGTCACCAAATCACATTTTTTGTAATTAGTAAATAATTTGCACAATTAAACTTTGTATTCTCTATATCTTTCGATCAATTATGTGACTGTTGTTATTTGCTAAAGTTTGTAAGAAAAGTTCCTTTCTTAAATCTTCATCAATGATACTCTAGATCAGTGGTTCTCAACCTGTGGGTTGTGACCCCTTTGGAGTCAAAATGATCCTTTCACAAGGGTCACAGGGGTTGCCTAAGACCATAGGAAATATTTGTGATGGTCTTAGGAATGTCCTCTATCTATCTCAAGGTCAGTTTGCCCACATGCAGACATGCCCACATATGATTATTAAAAAGTCTAGGTATTAGGAAGGTTGAGAACAACTGCCCTAGATGATTCTTATAAATATCTCATAGAAATTTGATAGAAGTCATTTGTTTCATTGGTTATTGATAACTTCTTGGTCACTTTTCAATATGGCAATGGGTTTTTCTTCCCTTTTACAGATATCTTGAAAACCAATTATTTGATGCCCTCAAGACTGTGGTACTTCCTGAACAAGTCATCTCTCTGTATGCTTGATTTTGTTTTATCTCTTCTTACTGTATTTTTTTTCTCCTCCAGTAACATTTATACCTTTTTTTGTTTTCAAATAACCCCTCAAATATCACTGATGGAATAAAAAGAATGTGTGTAAAGATAGCTGAAAGAAAGACTTGAGATTTTTCCAGCTACTGCTCTATCTCATTCTTCTATATTGGACATATCTGTGTCCCCAAAGCTCTATAAGTACCAAAACTTGCTCATACTGTTTTCCCTCATACTCAAAGTGATATGGAATAAGCTAAAGCATACCAGACCCACCAAATCACATCTGATTTGGATGAAATTGTGTCAACAAGATTGAATTTTTCATTTCATTTCACAGAAAGGAAGAATTTTTTTTAAATTTAATTTCACATCATTTTGTATCAAATGAGAAATATCAGACTTTTTTTGTTTCTGAAAGACAACTATTCCATCCATGCTATGAGTTTCTTTCCCTTATGTCCCATCTTGGGATCACCTAATACAAATGTTCTCCTTTTATATTATTCAGGCATGCTACTAATAAGATTTACCAGAACTCCCAATTCTCAAGTAAATAATTCTTTATAAACAAACACCCCAATAAAGTTGGCAATCATGTCACTTGGCCAATCACCCATTTATTGCATAATTCTTGTAGAATTTATTGCCCCCTTTTAGACCATTTTGGATAATTTTGTGTTTCTGGGAAACCAATTAACATTAGGAAGAGAATGCCTATACTTTTCTCCTAGTTCTACTATGGATTTTTTATCACTAGTTTGCACAGATGTTTGCCTCATCCTCTTGAGTGATTGTTACTCAAGGGGCTCCTAAGCTCATGAACTGTATCTTCCTTACTTCTGCTGACACTTACATACATAAACAGCAGATTGCAGTGGCCTTAACTTTTAAATCCTAAGAGTTTTCCTCATGACAACTGTTTTCTTATACTCATATAGGAAGAGAAAAAGAGAGACAGAGACAGGGAGATAAGAGATGGAAAGACCGAGAGAAAGAGAGAGAGAGAGAGAGAGAGAGAGAGAGAGGGAGAGGGGGGGAGAGAGGAAGAGAGAAGGAGGAGAGAGGGAGAGAGAAAGAGATAGAGGTGCTTTGAAACAATATGGCTATAACATTTATTAGTCCATTGTTAATTATAATTTCAGAAATCAATCTCACAATTAATGATGTCAATGTAGTTAATAAGTAGGAAAGAATGAAGAAAACAAATGTATATTAAGCATCTATTATATGCCAGATATTGTACTATGCACTTTTAAGAATATTATCTTGTTTGATTCTCCCAACAACCCCAGTAAAAGGGTTATTATCATGCTATTTTACAGTTGAGTAAATTGAGGCAGGTAGAGGTTATACAACTTGCTTGAGTTCATATAGCTAGCAATTGTCTGAAACTATATTTGAAAACAGATCTTCCTGATCCAAGGGCAAATCCTCTGTGCCATCATCTGCCTCTAGTTTACTGAACGATACTATGCCTGCGTAGAAAGTAGAAATCAGGAAATAGACAACCCAAATTATTTTTAGAACATTAAAATATAAGCTTTTCAGTGACTAGCAAATGAATGTGGCTATTGTTGTTCTAATTTATGTAGAAATGGGCAAGAGGAATCTGATGGAGATTATATTTTTCAAAATATTTGTTCAAAATGAGAGAAGAACAATTGCTCAAATACTGGATGATATGTAAGAAGAGAGGATAGGAAGATCTGAATATCTTTTTTGAAAAAAAAAAGAAGAGATGAACAGTGAATGTGAGAAAAGCAGTAATTTTCCCATGTCATCAATTCAAGCCTTTCTAGTAATTTATTAACCTAATTTTTCCAGTCACTAAACTTAACTGTCACTTATTTGTTCTTACACATCTGACCTAGTAGTGAATCTTTTTTGCTACAGTTTACACTTAAGCATCTATCTCAATTACGAGAATACAGTAGGCATTTAATAAATATTTGCTTGTTTGCTTGATTAATAATATGTTGCCTAGTTCTACAATAAACCAGAACCCGTGTTTCTTTTAAGGGAAGGGAACGCAAAAAAAAAAAAAGTCTTTACTATCCATTAAAAAAACCAAACAATTAAATTGAACATTTTTTAGAAGTCTATTTTCTGTTTTAAATTACTGTTTCTCTACTTTCTACCAACAAAACACCAGCTTATATTCTATTGGTGATAACAAGTACTGTTAGTAATAGTTTTAGTAATGGGATTTCTCTGAAAGTTATCCAGTTAATAGCTATAATATAACTTAACTGGCCAATCATCGTTCAAATACTGTGGCATCACAGCAGATGTTAGCACAATTCAAATTCTCTCCATGGCAAATGTATAAGTGATCCCAAGATTTAGGAAGCACTAAATGTAGAGAAAAGATATCACTGCTTTAAAAACAACATATAGGCTAGACATTTCATTAAGTGATGTTTTAAAGGAAGTATTATTTAATAAATGCTTTAAGATGAAGCAACACATGGTAAAATTATATGGAAAATTGATTTTGCATGACCCCTTCATGATACCTATATTTCCTAAGCTAAATATATTAGTTCATGGTGATTTAAATCACTTATTAACATTTCACTTCTACATATTAAAATAGAAATGAAATGAATGTTTTCACTGTTCTTCATGTGGTTTTCTTTAATCAACTTCAAATGTATATAAGATCCCATAATTTTGTGGTATTGTTGATTTAATGCCACTCATTCAAGAATTCTCAGCTCTTACTTTTGAGCCAAAAATTTCCCAGGACCTAGCAAAGGTGACTGGCACATAAGGACATGGTGAAGAATTATTTGTTTATTGAATGAAATAAATATGCATGCATATACACGTATGTATGTATATCTGAAATATTATGCATATGTATGGTGTGTATATATGTATATAATGTATATTGTGCATATAAAGACATACATATGTGCACATTGTGTACATGTGTGCTGTATAGCTGTAAGCCATAGAAATCACAGTCAACAAACAACTGAAAATAAGGGGCAGTCAAAGAGCAATGGAAAGATGAATAGCAGGCGTGATCAGACCATAATCATTAAAAATGAGGAAGGTGAGAGAAGAGGCAGCATAAAGGCAGTCACCAGAAAAAAATGTATGACTGATTAAAAAATTATATAGCACTAATGATGAATAACTGGCGGACATGGCTCATGGTGATCAAGATTTTCAGTATAATTCAATCTAATGATGACTAATGGGACCTTGGGCAGCATTGAAAGGCAAAGTGTTCTAAAAAAGGGGAATTGTCCATCATACTTTACTCTTCCTTGTAAAGATACCATTTGCATTAGCATGTTCATTCTGGGTATCAAAGGTGTCACAGTACTGTACTAGTAGTCACTGTAGGAAGTTTAATAAATTGCACTACACTTAAAGGACTGTGCCAAGGTTTATATAGAGATGGATGGTAAGAAAGAATTAATGGTAGGAATTTCAGATGTTTATTCTCAAGAAAACTCAAGAAGGATCATGATAACTATCTTCAGATATGTTGCTGACTCAAGATACAGAGGAAAACTTCAGAATAATGAGAACTATCCAACAGAAGAATACTCCTTAGACGTTACCCTCATTAGAGACATCTTCAATCCTTGACTGGGACACCCCTTTAGGACTGTTGCTGAGGTAACATTTTTAGGAATGAGTTTAACTAGCTAAGCTTGAAGATGCCTTTCAACACTGTGAGTTGGTAATCTCTCCGCAAAACAAATTTCATATGGAAACCAAGTGATGAGGTGAATTTTTTCCTCAGAAAACATAAATAGAAATAATATTTTGAAATATTCATTATAAAGACATATATACTTTAATATATGCAGGTGCAATTTGAGTATACAAATAAAGTCACCAACAACTACTCAGCTAATCAGTTTTTATAGTTTTAAATACAGCCATTATAAATGTGTGTGACTGTGTGTGTGTCACACACAGACATACATCTGTCTATAAATACATGTGGTATTAGAAATAGCTCATTCATTTTATATGGGTGCAGTGGCAAACAAAGAAGTACTTAGCACCTTGTTTCAGCTATTCAATTGTTTAGCAACTTGTTTCAGTTCAAGTTTTTTTTTTTTTGCTTTTTGGAGGGCAGTTGGGGTTAAGTGACTTGCCCAAGGTCACACGGCTAGTTTTTTGTGTTAAGTGTCTGAGGCCGGATTTGAACTCAGGTACTCCTGACTCCAGGGCCAGTGCTCTATTCACTGCGCCACCTAGCCGCCCCTCAGTTCAAGTTTCTTATAAGCCTTGCCCCTGATTGTATCAAGTCTTTGTTAAGAAACAGAACTTGTGAACCCCACAACTTGTGAACCCCTGTTGCTGATGCAACAGGAAGGGGTGGAATATGGAGGACCATATAAAAGGAGAAGCCCAAGCTAGGAGAGAGTAGAACTGAGAAGAGAGCACTTGTAGTGGTAGGATTGAAGAGAAAACTTGTGGTATCCTGCTACGGCCAGCATAGTCTGGGCCTAGCTACCAGCTGAGTAAAATAGAGAGAGAGTGTGAGAAAGCTTCCAGCTGAATAAAGGAAAGAGACAGAGAGACGGGGATGTATTTCATAGTCTGTTTATTGCAGAGCTATTCCATACAAATGCAAGGATACAAGAAAATCATAGAGCTTATATTCCTTATTGCAGAGAAGATTACATGACTTGGGTCTCCCCTTTCCCCTACCCCAGCCCAAGGCTAATCACTCATTAAGATCTTTATCCTAGAACCATCTCTGGAGGCACAAACAAACCAGGAGTCCCAATCAAGACTTGCAAATTTGAAAAGACCTCTTCTTGCATACTTAATGCTAACTAAGAAGATCATGATTTACTGTGACCTGGGGGTAGAGACCTTTGATCTTTGTACTTTATGTCCCTTAAGGGGGCTTGCTCCTTAAGGATGATTGAGTAAAGGACCTACTGAACTTGTTTTAAACTTTTAAACTATGTGGCCACTTTGGCGAAAAATATATGGCCATTTTAGTAATACCTTCTTACAACATTGTGAATGTTGTACTTTGGTTTCTCTGAATGTTGTGCTTTAATTTATTTCTGCATAAATAGAGAGTTCACTATACTATGTAATCACAACCTTAAAGCTATTCACAGCTCATGCTTGGCTTTACAATGGGTCAGTCATTGACTAGGCAAAGGTCATGAATATATGTTTGTATATATGCATAGATCTTCTAGAACTCCATATAAACATATATGTATATAGTTAAATCTATAGCTTAATGTAGATCCTTTAAAATATAGGTATATACTTTAACAGGTATCCTTCATATATGCATGAACATATGTGTTTATACATATATAAAGGTTACTTATTTAACTATAAATTACAATAACAATATATACATACACATATGCATTATTTTGACCTTTTCCTAGTCAGTGGCCCATATAGAATGAATAAGTCATTTCTGATACCTACTATACAATTGCCAACTCATATTAAATAATTCCCAATGAAAGATGTACACTTAGAATGGGTACTTTTCTTTTCCTAGAGGTGAATTTTGTACTGGTGTTCAAATACTTTGCCACTTAACCTTTAATGAAAGTTTGGGGAAAGATATTGTTCTAGAAGTCAAAGTATAAATCCTAATTATGTCACATACTGGTCGTGTGAGAAGTAAGTAAGTTGTTCTTATAAAACTGATTCCACTTCTGTTAACACTAAAAGGAGGGTATCATTTGTTTCATTCTATTAGGATGAGCATGAAATGAATAAAGTACTGAGCCTGTTAAGAGTAATTACTTTTCTAAGGTTATATCAAATGAAGTGAGAAGAAACATAGATAGAATCCTAATATAGTTGCCCCCAGCCCCAATATTTTGACTTCATTATGAGCCTAGCCCCATTGAACAGCAGACCCCTGTACTTACCTAGTCCCACTCCTAACTCCATCCTCCCAGTATCCCAGTTTCTTCATATTTCCCTCACAGCTCACTATAACCATAGGTGTGTCCCTGAACTCTTAGTTCCCACAGAAACAGCAGGCATGTCCTTGTGATGGGAAACTAGCTACTGCCTCTAACTAGTCATTGCCCCCAGACCCACTCCCACAGAAACAGGTGTGTTTTTGTACTCAATCACAAGCGTTTCTTCCATCTAATCCAAGATAGGACCACAATACCTATCTATCTTAACCAGACAGGACCATAATAACTAACCAATTTGAGGGCAACATGATCAAAATGTTTAACCATGGACCCATAGATGGGACCACCTCCTCCATTACCTAATCCATTAACAAACTTCTCCTGCCTTTTTAATATTAATCGATTCCTATATTCTATGTAAATTTTGATTTTGTAATTGCATCTTTAACTTATAAAAAATCCATCTTGCTTCTCTGAAGTTGTTCGTTCCTCTTGGACTTAGCCCACTTCACAAGAGGTGCCAATCTCAATAAATGTCTAAACTTGTATAAGAAAGAGGTAGTTTGACTCTGAATTCTTTGAGATAACCATAACACAACACAGAACCTCAACAGGTTTTGGGTGGGAAAAGCCTCAACCTCAATAGTTTTTGGCATCCCTGGGTTTAAACCACAACATCGTGGCATAACAGATAGATACTTACTTGGCCTTGTAGGTTTAGAGACCTGCGTTCAAGCTCTACTTTTGCCAGGTGTTGGTTATATGATCCTTAATCAATCACTTGAGATGAATATGTTTCAGTTCTAGGTTGCATCAGCCTGATGTTCAAATTTGGAAAAAAATATTTTAATGCTTTATATCTAAGTTTCCTCTTCTGTTAAATTGAGGGGGTTGGGCTAGATGACTTTAAAGTACTTTCCAACTTTTTGTACTGTTGGGTATTTTTAGTAGAATTATAGAGGTAGGAGATTGTCTATTTGAGTAGCTTGTTTCTGTGTGAAACTGGACCTGAGGAAAATGAGAAAAATAGGATTGTCACTTGCTCAGGATGGTCACATAGCTAATAAGTGTTTGATACTGGAAGATTGAGGTCTTCCAGATTCCAGGCCCAGAAATCTATCCACTGTACCACCTAACTGCTACACACACACACACACACACACACACACACACACACACACACACAGAGCTAATACACTTATACACACATGAACAAATATACATATACTCATATAAACACAAACATATATATGTACAAACATACCGCTTATATAACTGTGCATTTATGTAGACATGTGTATAAGTATGTATTTATGCACATGTGTATGTATGTGTATGCGAGAGGATTCCAGTATATAAACCACTATAACCAGAGGAGGATATATATGAGTATTACAGAGCTCTCATGCCCCTCCAGTTCATAAATGTGTGTGTATACACACATGCATATAAATGCATATGTACATATGTGTATGTTTATGTGCACATGTATGTTTTTATAAGGATTATAATGATAACCAGATGTGTCCTTTAAGTTTTGTGATGCTTCTTTCCTTTCTTGAATGTATAGCCCTATGAAAGGAACAATGAAAGTATCATGAAGGGGTTCATGCTAAATTATCATTTCTTCATATCACATGCTATGGATGATCTCCTTAAGTAAAGAAGTGCAGAGTTTGAGGAGATAAAGACAAAATTCTAAGAAAATCTCAGAACTATATCTGTTTTTAAAAGCTACTATTCTGATTGACAGAATAAAGGAATGAGAGAGCTCATTAGTAAAGGAACTAATAAAGCCACTGGTAGGATGCCTGAAAAGAAAATGATAATAATTATTGTCTTCTTAAAAAATGTGCGACAAAGCACACACATACAGTGTCATGGGCAAATCAGTTCCCAGGTATCAGTGAACAAGCAGAGAATAAAAAGTCCTGCAGCTTTTCAATTTAATTAAGTGGAAAAGTCAAATGAGATTTTTATAGTTCACCCTCCTGGATCATAGAAGTGTTCCACATGAAACATGATTTTTAAAAAGCCACTTTAAAACCTTGTCATCATAGAAATCCCCATTAGATAGAAAAATCTTCCTGTGTTTTTTAAATTTTACTCTTTTTTAAAAAAAATTTCCCTCCCAGGATACTATACAATCACCTAACTAGGGTGCTGGGTTCTAGTCAGCTAAAGAAACTGGCCAACTTTGATCAGAATTCACAACAATGTTTCTCCCTTGTGTGATAAATGATTTACTGCTGAGGCTAAATTAATATAATCTTTCATTATGTATGACATTCATCAGCTATGAGGAAGCTTTTGACTAAATGGAAAGCGATTTCACATTAAAAGCCTCCTGAAACTCAGGCAGAGATGAAAGCCAAATCTTTCCTTAAGTAGAATGAATGGGGGGGAAAAAGGATGCAGGCTTAATTTTATATTCAATCAAAGACAAACATGTTTCAAGAGCTCATTACAGAACACTTTGAAAGTTCCTTTTGGGATCATATTGGACCAAGGCTCTAACCAACTGAAATGAAACTGTTTATAAATTACCATGGTTATCAGACCCATTATTGTATTTATACAGGGAAGTCCATTGAAGTGACCACAATACATTTTAATAATGGAGTACTAAATACAATCAGTAATTTTATCTTTAAAGATGACACAAGGGCAACTATGTATGCAGTGACAGTGCACTGGGCCTTGAGGAAGGAAGACCTGAGTTCAAATTTGGCCTCAGACACTTACTGGTTATGTGATCCTGGGCAAGTCACTTAGCCTGTTTGACTCATTTTCCTCATTTGGAAAGTGATCTGGAAAAGAAAATGGCCAACTACTCCAGTATCTTTGCCGAGAAAACCCCAAATTAGGTCAAGAAGATTGGACGTGACTAAAAGCAACTAAATAACAACAAAAAAGGTGGCACAAAATAGTTTCCTCACAGGGTCATCTCCAAACATAGTGCACACTGGCACATGTTTCTGTGGATCTGTGACAGCACTGATGTTGCGAACTGTGCACTCTGACCTAATCTTTACAAGCCTTACCCTAAATTTTTCAAAGCATACCTCCTTGATATGCTAAGCAGCTTCCTCTTCATTTCTTAGCATTAGAGTACCTAGGTGGCACAGTGAATAGAGTGGTAGGCCAGGAGTCAGGAAGACTAATTTTCCTGAGTTCAAATCTGTCCTGAGACACTAGTTGTATGACACTGGGCATGTCACTTTACCCTGTTTGCCTCTGTTTTCTCATTTGCAAAATGAGCTGGAGATAGAAATGATAAACCACTCCACTATCTTTGCCAAGAAAACTCCAAATGAGGTCATAAAGAGTTGGACCCAACCAAAATGATTAAAGAACAATAACAAAAAACAAACAGTGAAATATTAACATGAAAGTAAGAGAGCAAGCATATTCACTCCAAAAAGATATAAGATCCATATCTGGAAGGAAGTTTTGGGGACCATCTATTTCCCTTCCTCCCCTATTTTTCATAGAAAGAAATTGAGGCCCAGAAATGTGAACTGATTTTCATAAGGTCAAATAAGTCAGGGTTTGACTTCATATTCAATTTCCTTTCTTCTCTGCCATGTTACCTTACCCCTGTTTCACCAGAAAATTTTAGTGACCACAGTTTCTATATGAAAATAGGAACCAAATATTTCCTGATACTTGAATAAAATTGTAACATCCTTCCTTCCCATGACAACAGCAACACAGAAAAAGGTATGTGACAATTATCATACAGAAGCTGTTAAGTAGAGTAGGGTCTACTGCTGAAATATACTACTATAAGATAATGTTGCATGATGGGGTTTTAGGGGTTTTTGTTTTCTTTTGTTGTGAAAAATGTCTGCATCATAGAAATGTATGAAAAAGTAATGTTACTTTTGGAGGGTAAGAAGAGACACATAAGTAAATAGCCTTTCTCCAGAACACTTACATATGGATCAGTTGCATGACCTTTAATTAAAAGCAAAATGAAATGCTACTTAAGAATGTATGCAGGCAGCAAGACCAGGACAACAACAACAACAACAACAAGAGTGCAACTGAATAAATGAAGGTAGTGAATTCTAAAGAGATTCAAAGAATGCTATTTCTCAACATGCTGAACAAGTCTTTCAAAATAGAAAATTCAGGAGGTATGATTAAACTGGAATGAATTGGGAGAGTAGTTATTATAAATTAGACAGAAAAGTTCAGAAAAAAAAAGTGTTCCTCTATCTGATCCTCCAAGCACCTTTCTGAAGCATTTGATGCAATTATAGTGAGGTAATGTCCATTCATAAAGGAAGAAAACAGGATGGAAATGTTAAGTGATTTGCCCAAGTTCCTACATTTGGCAAATGGTAGTTGGGATTCAGACTCAGTTGAGCTCCCATTCAGCTGGTGGGATTTTTTTCCACTTTATAATTTGCAATGTCCCTTTACAAATTTTAAATGTTATTTATATTTTTATTAATATCATTGACTTTTATATAACCTATATATTTTTGGTAAATTGTATTTTTCCAATAGTAGATAAATATAGTTTTCAACATTCATTTTTATAAGATTTTTAGTTTCAATTTTTTTCTCCCTCCCATGTCTACTTCCCAAGATAGCAAACAATCTAATATAGGTATACATGTGCAATCATATAAACATATTTCCACATTAGTCATGTTGTCAAAAAAGAAAGAGAACAAAAGGGAAAATCCACAAAAAAAGAAAATAATATGCTCAATCTACATTCAGACTCCATAATTCTTTCTCTGGATCTGGATAGCATTTTTCCATCCTGAGTCTTGGAATTGTCTTAGGTTACTATATTGCTGAGGAGGGCTAGGTCAATAATAGTTAATCATCACACACTGTTGCAATTACTGCATACAATGTTCTCCTGTACGACTTATATTTTTCAATGTATCTTTCCTTTTAGACCAATGGTTCTCAACCTTCCTAATGCTGCGACCCTTGAATACAGTTCCTCATGTTGTGGTGACCGCCAACCATAAGATTATTTTCATTGCTACTTCATAACTGTAATTTTGCTACTGTTGTGAATCTATCTGATATGCAGGATGTATTTTCATTCTTACAAATTGAACATAACCCACAGGTTGGGAACCACTGTTTTAGATCTTAATGAAAACAATGCTTTATTTAAAAAAAGACCAAAAATATTTATCAAAACTAACCACTATATCAACCAAAACTGAAATTATATTTAGTATTCCACATCAAAGGAAGAAAATCACAAAACCTTTTGAATTACTGAAGGAATACCAATTTATGCTCATGGTGGCTTCAGTATTTGATTGTATTCTAGTTCTCTGGACACTGTTTATCAATTCATGTTCTGGTTTTTTATCAAGCAGCTCTTTCAACACATATGTGAGATAATGAAGAACAGAATAATGATGAAATGTGACCTGATCACCTACTAAGATATTAAGAAATTTCTTTTTTTTCCCCTTGTATCTCTCCAAATGACTCCTTCTCTTCTTCATCTAGCCTAAAGAAAAATATGTAAACCTTTGGGAATTGCTTCTGTGTTAGCATATTTAATATCACATCTTCAAGTTTCATTACCTTTATTGCTATTTATTTTAATAATAGTTACCTTTCTCATAGCGCTTAGGATTTGTAAAGTGCTTGCAAATATCTCACTTGATCCTTACAACATCTCTGTGACATAAGTGTTATCACATGGAAGCCTAATGGCACAGTGAAATAGACTTACAGTCAGCAAGACCTGAGTTCAAATCTGGATTCAAACACTGAATCAGGGTATGTGACCCTGGCAATGTTACTTAACTTATGTCTATATCAGTTTTCTCATCCACAAAAGAGAAATAAAAAGCACCCATCTCCTAAGATTATTGTCAGGATCAAATGATTTAACATGTGTAAAGTGCTTTGCAAACCTGAAACCATTATAAAACTCTATCATATTTATAATGGACTAATAGAACTTTATATTTGAAATTTTTGTTATTTTGAAAAATTGACTAATTTAATATCCCTCATTTTATCAGTGAGAAACTGAGTTTCAGGAAAGGAACATAATGTGAATAATGTTTGAATTCAAGTCTTTGGAATTCAGATAAATTCTAGTAGCTAATACACTAAATTTTTTTGTGTGACTTAAAAGGGTTGTTAGGTTTTTTTAAATCAAAATTATGCTGAACTATACAATTTTAACTGTTAAAGCCCCTTATTACTAATCCATAATGAAACAAAATCCTTCCTACAAAATTGCCTAAATATGATCATCCAGTTTCTGCTTGCAAAAGTCAAATGTACTTTACTTTTGAGGCCCACAGGAACTGTAGGTAGTAGACGGTAAAACAATGATTATACTCTGTATACATATTGAAGAACTGAGGCTTGAAATGGTCTAGCAACTTGCTCAAGGTGAGACTTAGCTGGAGTGACTTTCCTCTCAACATAACCAGTTTCCTTTACATGATGTGATGCTACTTCTAAAAACTAATTGAATACTTTATAAGATGAAGCTAACAGTTTTCTTATTCTTTATTTTTGTGTTAAATGAGAAAGTTTTATATAAAGGCCTCTTGGGGATTTATTATCAGACCCTGATTAAAAAAAGCCAGACAACTATCATTATAATGGCCTACTCAAATTCCCCAAGGTTATAACATCATTAATCAATTTTATAATTAGTATTTTCAAATTTTATTTGCCAGAAGCAAACAAGAGGTGGCCCTGGCTTTTGAAAATTATCTCCAATATTTAATGAAGCAACAAAAAATGGTACTGTTATAGCATAGTCAGATTTCTTTCTCATGGAGAGGAGCAAGAAACAAAAATAAGCAAGAGCAAATAACAAAATCACTTATAGCCAACTAGAGCAAGCCAAATTGATAATCACACACCCAAAGCTGTCTTCTGTATCTAGTCCAGACTCTATCTGGTATTATTTCTAGAAAACATGGAGAAGTGGCAAGACTAAGGTCCTCATTTTGCCATGTCTGAGTTATGATCTTGGTCAACTCATTTAATCTCTCAGGGCTCCAATTTTCCTACCTATAAAGGGAATTCTTTGGATTAATTGATCTTTAAAATCCTTTCTTGTTCTGTCTTTGATTCCATACAGTTAGAATCTGATTTTTTGTTTATTCTAGTCCTCACGTTAAACTTCATTATTCCTTTGGCTCAAAAGATGAGTTGCTCCAAATTGGCTGTAAAATTACCTATAAAAGAAAAAGAGACTCCCTAGATGTGTTCAAAACTTACATTTGGTAGCTTGAGTCAAGGTAGCTTGAGTCAATATCCTTCCTACAAATTGCCTAAACATGATCATCCAGTTTCTGCTTGCAAAAGTCAAATATACTTTACTTTTGAGGCCCACAGGAACTGTAGGTAGTAGACACATTAAAGTGACATTACTACCAAATATTTATTTACTTGTTCAGTATAATTCTAACAAAACTATTAAATGATTACTGTATAAAGCTAGAAAAATATTAACAAGACTCATCTGGAGGAGGAAAAAATAAAGAATTTCAAAGGAACTAATGGAAAAAAAGAACTAATTTTAAAAAAATGAGAAGGAAAGGGGTTAAACAGAGCAAGATCTAAAACTATACCACAAAACTTAATCACCAAAACAATCTGGTACTAATTAAGAAATATAGAGGTTGACCAGTGTAACAGATAAGGTACATAATGTACAGAATCTAATGAGCACAGCAACCAAGTGTTTGATACCTTCTATTATGACAGGAACTTATTTGAGGAAAAAATATAGGAAAAATAGAAAAGTAGTCTGGCAGAAACTAAATAATGACCAGTGATTCATATGTCAAGATATGCTCCAAAAGGACATGTTATATAGACATAAAGGGTGATATTTTAAGAAAAATTAGAAGAAAATAGCATACATTACCTGTCTGATCTGTGGGTATGGAAAAGGTTTATGACCAAAATTTAAAAAAAAATTATGAAAAAGTAAAAGGACAATTTTTACTTTAAGACATTAAAAAAGTTTTTGGACTAACAAAAATAATGCATCTAAATTTAAAACAGAAACAGAAAATTGTGAAAATAGCTTTGCAGTGAGTTACCTTCAGAAAGAAATAACTTTTTAAATGGAGTCAAATTTGGAAGAAGAGCCATTCCTCAAAGGAAAAATGATTTTTTTAAATGAAGAGGATATTTTTTTTAGAAAATGTCTAATTCTATGCTATCAAAAGTCATACTCTTAATTACTAATAATTATAGAAATGCAAATATATGTAGCTCCAGAGTACCATATCATATTTATCCAATTAGCTAAATTGACCAACAATAAATAAGTAAAATGTCAAATGTTGCACAGACTGCCAGAAAGCTAGTGCTTAAATGTACTGCTAGTGGAGTTTTGAATTGGCCCGAACATTTTGAAAAGGAGCTTTGAGTGCTTCACAGAAAGTTTTAAACTCTGCATATCCTTTGATGCAGTGACATCACTATTTGGTCTGTAGCACAAAGATATCAAGGAAAGAGGAAAAGAACTCATATCTATACAAATAGTCACAGCAGGCTTTTATGCAATTGTGAAGAATTGGAAACCAAAGTGATGTTCATCAATTGGGAAGTGGCTCAACAAATTATGGCATAAGTATATAATAGAATTTTATCCTACTGCAAAAAATGATGAAGAGGATGGTTTCAAAAATAAGGGAAGAATTTAATGGACTGATTCAAAATGAATCTGTTCTAAGCAAAAGTAGAACAATTTATACAATAATATCAATACTTTAAAGAAAATCAACTTTGAACCCAACTGTCATTCTAAGAACTCATGTTGAAGCATGTTATCCCATCTTCAGATAGAGCGCTGATGGCTTTGGTGTGCAGATTGAACCATATTTTTCTTTTTCTTCTTTTCTTCCGTTCTTTTATTGCTATAGATGCCATCAGAATTTGTTTAGTATGACTATAGATAGTTTGTGATGGGGTTTAATTTACTTTTTAACTTAATGTGGGGAGGGGGGAAAGAGAAAAGTCAAATCTCAAAATGAAATTGAATTTAAAAGTTTACAAACCAAATTTTCTATTCTTATTTTGCTCTTCTTTCTTTCAAGCACTACAAATCTCGTCATATCCTTTCCTATCTCTGTCCAATACTAGAGCCCATCTCCCCGTACATGAATGCATCCTCTCTCATTTCCACCTGTTAAAAACCTTCCTTTCCTTCTAAGAGCAATTGAGGTGGTACTTTCTCCATAAAATCTTCGTTAATCACCATATTGAAAGTAACTTTTCCATTAACGTATTTCCTCTAGCACTTTATCCAGATATGTAACTGATACTATCTCAATTTATTGGGGGGGGGGAATTGAAACTCTTACGAGTTAACTTATTTGAAATACACAATTCCCTAAATTCCAAGTCCAGCATTTTCCCAGTCATATTAAGCTGTCTCTAAAGTCAAAGTGAATTGCAGGTACCTAATTAATTAGAGAAATTGATTACCAAGTGTTGCTAAGGTATGAGTTAAAAGATAACTAAATAATAGCAAGGGAATGTTCTCAATAGCAAGAAATAAAAGAAAAACCTTGATTATTGAGTTATTCATGTTTAAAATCAAACTAAATTTTATTAAGAAGGATGACTTATCGAATAAAGATAATACTCCAAAACACCATTGCCTAAATTTTCAGCAAAATGACTCTATTTAGTTTAGTACTTAGTTGGAGTTGAGAAGACAATTATTTAGTAATGTTAATTTCAGAATGATTCCATCATTTGAATCCATTAGCTACATAAGCATCACTTTCTTCACTGCCTGTGCAAAGTATTATCTAACCAAGAAAATTGTATAGAGTCACAGTGATGTTCAGAATGAATCAGAAGTAATATTTTTAAGTAATGTTTATTTTTTAATTATCTTGAAAAATGTGCTAGAAGGTTAAAATTTTAAAGAAGAAGGATTCAGGCCACTTCTGGTATGCCCCAAGAATATGAAGTCATGGTATTTTGTCTTATTCATTTTTTTTAATTTTGATTTTTGGAGGGGGGGAGGTAGGGTAATTGGGGTTAAGTGACTTGCCCAAGGTCACATAGCTAGCTTTTGTGTTAAGTGTCTGAGGTCAAATTTGAACTCAGGTGCTCCTGACTTCAAAGGTGATTCACTGCACCACTTAGCTGACCCATCTTATACATTTCTTTTAAGCAAGATGTTATATTAACTACGACTTTTGTTATATTGTTCTACTGAACCAATGTGTATCAGTCATAATTATTGAAGACAAAATATCCTGCATGAGTGATTTTATAGCATCATTTGCTTATGTAACTATCATATCATGAATCAGTCTCTTAGTGGTCTTTACATAAGATCATTTAAATAGGTATTACCTGTGTTAGAAATCCTATTTGTTTGAAATTCCACAAGATAATCAACCAAAGGATAGCAAACAAATACATCTTATGGCCAAGGAGAAAATATCCTGAAACTTTTAGAGTAATCTTCTTTATACTTTCTGGCCAATTCTTGTCTTTAAAGATGTCAGGCAATAATTAGCTTTAGTAACTAGTCTTAGTACTATAGAATCTACTGCTATTAGATACCAAATTAATAATAAAAGAACCTAGGTACTGTATGGACACTTACCTTGAATTTACAGCTAATGAAATCTTTGTGTTATCATATTTGTCCATACAGTTACTTATAATATTAACCATTTGATAAAAATATTAGTGTGATGCTTTGTTTCCATTGGTGTCATAGAAAAAAAATTAAGCTTAGAGAAAAGCATCATTATATTAGTTTTTGTGTATTTTCTGTGCTGTCTCCTTTGTCAAGTTTTCCTTGGCCATTCTTGGTTCAAACAATCTCTCCCTCCTTGGAAATCCTATAAGAGTATTTTCTATAAAATTTATTTGGCTGGTAATCCTGCCTGACTTAAATAAGCTCTGTACAACTGTTTTCTTGAGGTCTTTAAAAATTATTTACATCTATTTGTATCTTGTTACAACAAACAGATGATCATCATGTCATAGGATCACAGCACTAGAGTCAAAAGGGAATTGAGAGTGAATTTAGTCTAATCCTTTAATTTACAGGTGAGGAAATTGATGGACAGAAAGTGGAAATGGTCACAAAGGCAATAATGCACAAAGCAGCATTTGAACTCAGAATTTTGGACTCCAAGGGAGTGGGCTTTCTACTATACTAAGCTCTTTTCTTGACAATCTTCTTGAGGACTAAGACTATGGTCTTATACAAGGTGTCTTGAAAATCTACACATCTTATGGTTGTAAGCTAAGCTAAGCACCAAGTCTTTTGAACAACTTGCATTTCATTATACTCCATCCCTTCATCCCAAC
>CM053598.1:53432838-53443050 GCA_028646575.1 Pseudocheirus occidentalis | reverse complement strand
TATATTTTTTTTTTTTTTTGGTAATTCTCTGTATTCATAAAGCTGCAGTCCTGAAGGGAGACAAAGGTTATCTCCAGCGACTGCTACTGGAATGTAGCTGGCTCTGGGAGCTCAAGCAGGTGGGAGCATTTCTGGTAGCTGCTGAATGGCAGACCCAATGCAGCAGTAAACAGGGCTGAGGAGGTGGTGGCCAGGTGCCCAGGGATCCTGAGAGTGGAGAGAGCCAGGGAATCTCAGTGGGGTCCTCCCTCTCCCCCAGGGCCGGGCTCCTGGTCTTGTGGTCCTAAGAGTTGCTGGGTGAGCAGAACACGAATAGGGGAAGGGCAGAGAGAGAGGACAGACTCGAAGTGAGGCTGACATGCTGAGACAATGAACATGGAGGCTGGGGATGGGAAACAAGGGGGAGGCGGCTTGTGGGCTACCAGGCTGCCTCAGAGCTTGTGGGGATTTACCCACTTGTAGGTGCCCTCGTACTGGAAGCTCACTCTCTTCATAAGTTTGTCTGCTTCGGGAGGGCCTCGGCTGCCATAGACATAGGTAATAGGGGGGGTCTTCTCCCTCTCAATGTGGTGCAGTAGGGGTGTAAAGATCCTCCAGGCTTCCCGAAGCTCATCGCTGCGCACAAAGTGCATCTGGCTCCCACAGAAGACATCCAGGATAAGGCGTTCATAAGCATCAGGCAGCTTCACATCTTTGTATCTGTTGCCATAGGCCAAGTCCAGCTCAGACTCTTCAGGGTTGAAGAATATCCCTGGCTTCTTGGTCATCATCTTGGTGTAGACAGCCTCATTAGGCTGCACAGGAATCACCAGCTCATTCCGCTTACACTGGCGCTGGAAGATGTCACCAGCCACATCCCGGAACTGTATCCGCACCTCTGCTTTGCGTTCATTCAGGGCCTTTCCACAGTGAAGGATAAAGGGGACTCCGTCCCATCTTTCATTTTCCACATAGAGCACCACTGCAGCAAAGGTGGCAGTGGTGGAGCCCTGGGGCACTGTGGTATCATCCAGATAGTCTTTGGTGGCTTCCCCTTCTCCATCTGGGTTCCCCACATATTGGCCCAAGACCACATCAGTCGCTCTCACCTCTGAGATACACTTGAGGACCTTCACCTTTGCATCCCGGACATCATCAGAGTTGGTGGAGGCAGGTTTTTCCATGGCCACTAGGCAAAGCATCTGTAAGAGGTGGTTCTGCATGACGTCTCGAATGATCCCAAACTCATCAAAATAACCCCCTCGGCCAAGAGTGCCAAAGGGTTCCTTGAAGGTCAGGATGACCTGTTGTCTCAGTTCCAGATTGGTCCAAAGATCCTATTACCAAATCTCAGCACCATGAGGTTCTGTACCATCTCCTTGCCCAGGTAGTGATCAATCCGGTAGATCTGGTCCTCTTGGAAGAGTGAGGAAATGTGATTTGACAGCTTGTCAGAGCTCTGAAGATCCTTTCCAAAAGGCTTCTCCATGATAACCCGGTTCCAGCCTACCTGACTCATACAAGTCTCTTTGATGTTCTTAGTGACAGCTTCATAGACAGTAGGTGGCAAGGCTAGGTAGAAGAGGCGGTTGGCCTGTAGTCCATGATGCAGGGAGTTCATGTGGGCATTGAGACGCTGAAAGGAGGCTGGTTCATCATACTGGCCTGCCACGTAGGAATTTCTAGAGAAGAACTCCTCCAGCCTTGGCTTCTCTTCTAGAGTGGCCTTAAAATAGGGTTCACTTTGCTTTCAGATGTCATCCACAGTGAGGTTTGAGCGGGCATAGCCCACAATGAAGGTATCTTCAGGGAGGAGCCCGTCACGGAACAGCCACCAGACTGTAGGGTAGATTTTCTTCTTTGCTAAGTCACCCGAGGCTCCCATAATGATGAATATGTGTGTGTCTGATTGGCGGAAGGCTTCACCCTGGTACAGCTCTTCCTGGAGAATCCCACACACCTGAGTACGGCTCAAGGCTACTTGCTCCACCATGCTGTTATCAGCGTTCGCCTCTGGATCCTGGGTCAGCGGGTGAGCAGGTAGAGGAAGGGCGACGACCGGGCCCGTGGCTGTACTCGGGTTAATATAAATATATATTTTTATATGACTTGCTACATAGTGGCCAAAAGATATATCGAAAACGAACAGCTAATGGACAGCTCACATGCTTCACTGGTTGCCATGTAAAGGCATGAGAGCACATAGATGGTTTCCAGCATGGTCAGTGAAATGCAGGTGGCAGATTTATGGGAAGAAAGAGATGACACTCAACTGAAGAAAGATGTCTAAAAATGGTTTGTGATCCACATGATTTCAAGGAACATAAAAAAAACAAAGAGAAAACAGATCCTTAAGCATACTGGGGCGTTTGGCCATCTTATTTTAGAAAGAAGGTCATTTTTAAAAAATTAGAAGAATATTAAGCTAGTATGTATGTAGAGGAAACACTGACTTTTTAGTCATGATGAACATGTAAGATTGCATATGCCTATAGATTTCCTTTCAACTGATGCCATATGCTGAGAATACATAATGCAAAAAAAAAGATAGAAATCTGTGAGCAAAGAATAAGTTTGAACATTGGGAAGAAAACAACAAAATTCCATTACACTTAAAAGCGACCAAATACATTGAGAATTTTAGATCTTCCCAATTAAGCAACAATTCTTTCCTATCCTCCATTTCAACTCCTAAATGTCTACTGGTGATAAAAATCATTCCCATTTGTTTATTTGTGCATTCATTCATTCATTCATTCATCTACTCATCTATTTATTTATTTTGTAATATTCTGGTTGTTCATAAGAACCTAATCTTTTAATTAGGGTAATTCCATTAAATTTCCATGGACAATTTATACATAATCACAGTTAAGCTTACAAGGGTTAGAGACCATTTCAAGTTAAACACATATTTGATGTAAATCAGTCTAGTAAACAGTTCTCAGAGGAGAAGGGGAAAATTGCTTTGGGGTACATTATAAGAATATAAACTGTATCTCAGAAAATCTAATGCAGTAAGAGTCTCATTATTTCTCAATAATTACTCCCTGGTTTATCTCCTTAAGTTCTATTTTTGCACTATTTCCTAACCCTGCTTCTGATTATCCGGACTTTGCTAACTTGCCTCAGCTATCTTCTCTGCCTTTACTTCTCCCAGTACCCATAGCTCTATCCACCTGCACAACTCTGACTTGATGTCCAACTCTCCTATTAATGAATTCATTCCATGACTCCATTCTAGGTAGGGAACCAGGACCACAATGCTTCATTTATCCCCTACTCTGCTTTTGACTCTCCAGACCTCAGTACAATGCCTCCAAACACCCGTTTCTGGTCCCCTTTCCATTTTATCTTCTGAAATTAGAGTATAATCTACTTGAGGGAAGGGGATGCCTTTCTTCTTTATGTTTCTATCCCTAGTCCTTAGCACAGAGCCTGGGATATTTTAAAAGATTAGTAAAGGCTTATTAATTGAATGAAAATGCAATCAGTTTGCACTTGGAAAAGAGTACAGCATCTTTGCAAGTATAAAGTGAATCTGTACTTCATTATAAAATGTCATCAAAGCTTAAATAACCTCAATTTTTTTAATTCAAGGCATGTCCTAAGTCAAGGCAACAAACATTATATCAGAATTAAAAAAATTCAGATTTTTCTTTTTCTTTACTTTTCCTCCTTTATATTTTATTTCTTTTTGCTATTTATCTGTAAGGATTGCTCTGGGCAAAATTCTTAAGTAGTCAGGTTTAATCTTTAGCATTCTGGAATGGATGACTGCTTTAAGGACTTGTCAAATGTACTACATAAGCATGTAAAGGGTCAGTTCTGTGTTTCTGTCAATTGTTCAACTGGGATTCCCAAGGAGCAGAGTTGGGTTGGCTTTATTTCTCATTTTTAAGAAGGATCTGGCAGAGGGACTACAAAATGAAATTTCCAGATTTGGAAATGATACTAAGTTCTTCTGGATGGTTGCGAAGACAACCAGGATAAACTGCAATAGGTTCCTGTGGGGTTGTGTGAGTGGGCAGGAATGTATCAGATGAGCATCTCCCAGCAAGGTTATTTAGGAGAAAATGATGCAAATTGGAATTAGATGAAAATAAGCACTATGATATTGATGCTGACCCAGGAAAGGGAATTGGACATAATTTTAGAGATTTTTTTTAAAAAATACAATCCCAATAAGCCAATAAAAAGAAGCGCATCAACAGGAAGGATAATACAATAAAACAGGTATCATTATTCCGCCTTAGTACAAACACACAGTGTACTTTCCTTTGGATTTCCATGTATGGCTCTGATAGCCAAATCTCAAATAACACAATGGAGCAAAGGAATGTACAAATAGGGGAATCTAGATCAAAAAGACAGTGTGACTGTCACTTGAGAATCAATTAAAATATATAAACAATAGTCTGGAAAAAATGAAGATTTAAAGAATATAAAATTTAATAAATCAAGAAAGGGATGCATAGGGAGGAAATTCTGAATGACAGAATTAGTGGACTGTTTTGAAGAAGAAATACAAATGCAATTGGCAGTTGAACAGTTCATGTTCAAAAATTCCTTTTTAAATTCTTGTGGACATCTTGTAGTTCAGTGCCTTGAAGCTATGAGGATGACAAAACCTGAGACTTGGACACAAATGGTTGAGCACTGGAGCCCTTTTGTAATTTTGAGATTACAAAATGTGCTCTTTTTGATCACTGATGAGGAAGGGAATATGAATTAGTGGATATTTAGAAAAAATAAGATAAGGTCAATAAACATGATTCAGACATAAAGGGCAAGATCATAAGCAAATTATGGGAGAAAGTAAAATTGTACTTCGGAAGAATTTATGACATAGTAAGAGACAGAGAACTTCCTGGGATATAAAAACGATCATTTTGATTACAATGAAATCTAAAAGTATTTGTACAAACAAAACCAATGTTTCTAAGATTAGAAGGAAAGCAGGAAAATGACAGTAAAAAAAACTAGCAAGTTTCTCTGTAAAAGGTTACATTTCTCAAATATATAGATGACTGAATTAAATTTATAACAACAAGCCATTCAACAATTGATAAATGGTCAAAAGATATGAAAAAGCAGCTTTCATAAGAAAAAACTATAAAATATTCTACATCACTATTAGAAAAAACACAAATTATGACAACTTTGACGTAAAACCTTAACACCTATCATGTTAGCTAATGAGACAGAAAAGAAAAATGTCAAATGTTGGAGCAGATTTTGGAAGATTGGGACACTAACATAGTATTTATCTAGTCATGACTTGTTCCATCCATTTTGGAAAATGATTTGGAACTATGCTCATGGGTCTATAAAATTATGTGTATCTCTTGTTCCAATAATATCATTCCAATAATTCACTAATTATTGTTCCAATAATATCACTAATTCTTTATTCCAAAAAGATGAAAGAAAGAAAGGGAAAATATGTGCACAAATAATTGATAGTGCCTCTTTTTGTGGTGACAAAGAATTGGAAATTGAGTGGATGCCCATAAATTAGGGAATGGGTGAACAAGCTATGGTATATTATTGTGGTGGAATACTGTGCTACAATGAACAGGATGATTTTAGGGGGGGGGAAGACATAAATCTGGGAAGATCAGCAGTTCTCAAGCTGTGGTTATGTTCAATTTGTAATAATGAAAATACATCCTGCATATCACATATTTACATTACAATTCATAACAGTAGCAGAAGTAGATACAAAAATAATTTTATGGTTAGGGGTCGCCACAACATGAGGAACTGTATTAAAGGGCCACAGAATTAGGAAGGCTGAGAACCAATGACTTAGATGAACTGATGCAAATTGATGTAAGTAGAACCAAAAAAACAGTGTTGACATTATCAGCAATTATATGATGATCAATTATGAATGATTTAGGTATTCTAAGCAATACAATGAGCCAAGACAATTTTGAGGGATTCATGATGAAAAATGCTATCCACCTTCAGAGAAAAAACTGTTAGAGTCTGAGTGCAGATCAAGGTGAGACACACATTTATACTTTATTTTTCTTGTCTTTTCTCTTTTTTTTGCAATTTTGTTAATATGGAAATGTGTTTTTCAAGACTGCATGTTTTTAATCTATATCAAATTGCTTGCCTTTTCAAAGGAAGGGAAAGAGAGAATGTGTTACTCATTTTTTAAAAAAAGTTAAAAAAATATGTGCAATTGAGAAAATAAAATTAAAAAATAAAAAAGTTAGGTATCATTTCTTTTTCTGTTAGTCAACTATAATCTATGGGCCCAGAACCACTAAACTTTTAAAAATTCATGTGATCTCCAAATCTAGAAACATTCATTTCAAAATTGATTCTCATTCAACTAAGATTATCAAGGAACATATAAAAGAAGTCCAAAACCCTGTCTCATACTCACCTAGACAGAACACATTCTTTACCTACCATGTACTCAGGGTTACATGAAAGCCAGCGTATCCTAAGTTAAATATGGGGAAATGTATTTTGTAAAATACCACCACTAAGTTGATTTATAGATACTTGGACAATAATCTATATCTCTTCCATGCTAAGAAATGAATTAGCTTCTTTTTATATGAAGCTATTTACGTATGGATCAGAAAGCTCTGTATTTCCCTGTATATTATGTGACCTTTCATTTTTTAAATCAATGTCTTAGATTAAAAAAATAGAAGTCATGTCCACCAAATTTGCAGATTATACATGCAAAGTGAAAAGGATAATCTAATACTCTGGGTCAAAAATAAATTTAAAAATTATTGCAATAGGTTAGAAGGATGGATTATAATCTTAAAGTTTATACTAAGCAGCAATGAGTTCAAATTTCTACAGTTAAGCTAAAAAAAATCAATCACATGATCATAGAACTGACTAAGGAGCAATTTGTGTGAAAAATTGCAGGGATTTTAGGAGACCACAAACTCAAACTGAGCCAACAGTGTGTTCATGTGTATTTGTACTTACGTGTGTGTGTACATATATATGTATGTATATTTATGTATATATACACATATATTTGTATATTTCACGACTGACTCTACCTACTTACATGATATTTGCCAGGCACTTAACTTGCCAGAGCCTCGGCTCTCTCATCTGTAAAATGAAGGGGTTTAGACCTAATGGCCAATTTGGTCATCTTTAGATGTGGTCAGCTATGTGGCCAACTTTAGATCTGTGCATTTGAGGCAAGGTAGCTTGCCTACTAAATACTGCACTGATCATTCTATATTTGGAATATTATGCTCAATTCTGAGCATATTTTTAAAATTATAATAACAATTAATACTGCAGAGTACTAATTCACAAAGGATATAAACCAGTATAGTGATGTATTCCCAAAATATTCTTTGGGGAAAGAGGAAAAGAAACAGGGATAGATATACTAGAAAAGGAAATACTTGAGGTGAGGGCAATGAATACTTAATTTAAATACTTGAAATTTTATCAAATGAAAGAGGGAGATTTGTGTGTGTGTGTGTGTTATTCTATATTGCAGAACTAGGATCAATGAGTATGGTAATTACAAGGATTCGGTTATTCAGATTTTCAAGTTGAATATACTTAAGAACATTTTCAAAATCAGATCTGCCCAAGAAAGAAAGTGACTGATTCTTAAAGTAGGTTGCCTCTGTGCCACAGGAAATATTCAAGCAGAGATTGCATGACCATGTTTGGGTTGTTGTGGAAAGATTTCTACACTTGGAAGGAGATTAGGTTAGATCATGTCTGAAGTCCCTTCCAAATCTCACAAATAGATATGTCTACCTCCCTAATACATTGAGGTTGGCAAAATGAAAAAAAAGAAAAATCATGGTTTCCAACTATGTTTCTCTCTCTGCCTCTCTGTCTCTGTCTCTCTCTGTCTCTGTCTGTATGTCTCTCTGTCTCTGTCTCCCTCCCTCCCTCCCTATCTCTCTATCTCTCTCTCTGTCACACACACACACACATGTAAACATATACACATGCATACACACTCTTAAATAAACAAACATATACTAGATATACTTTATTTAAACAGCAAAAACAAAGCAAAAACAGCTTTTGGTGCTTCTGCCAGAGAAGAAATGCTGAACAATCACTTCTCTGACCTAAGCAAGACACTTCTTATGATCTAAGAAGCTGCAGCACTTATAAAACTTGTTTATCCCTTCTGTCTCAAAGATGATACATAAATAATGCTTCTGATCAATTGCAATATGGCTGTACTCATTACTCTAATGATTCATTTTCATTTTAAATTCAGATTCTATATGCCAGGAATCTTAATGAGATAATCCACAGATTCCTGGACATTATCAGCTTTAGAGATGCAGATAGTTGAACTTTCTTGTAAGATCTCTGAAAAACTATTCTATTTGCATTTTTATTCCAATTTGGGCTTGAAGAGTTAACACAAGTAAGTCTTCTAATTTATGATTATTCTCAAATCTAAACATTTTACACTTGTTAAGCTTTTAACCTAGCTGCATACAGAAAAGTTAGAAGTAATGGACCATATTCCGGGTGTTATAGTTTCCTTTCTGAGAGGTAGGATAGTATAATGGTTAGCAAGCTAACCTTAGAAGATTTTCATTCATATTTAGTCCCTGACACATACTAGTTGTATTACTGCTACAGCTGGGAAGATTACTCTGTTATTATAAACATATTATAGGCAATGCACTAAGACTTTTAAGTTGCAGAGGAAATATAAAGACACTCTTAGAGGAAGTTTCCTCATCTAAGAGATCTCTACAAATAATAAATCTGACTCTATCCTAAAATATTTTTCTAACATAGATATGATCAGTAGATAGATTATCCCACTTGTAGCCAGGATTTAGACAGGTTGGACAAGTAGATAGAATGCCAGACCAGAGGCAGGAAGACATCTTCATGCGTTCAAATACAGTCTCAGATACTAACTAGCTATGTATATGACCCCTGGCAAGTCACTAAACCCTCTTTAATCCACACTGTTTTCCATTTATAAAAGGATGATAATATCATCTTCTTCTAAGGGATGTTTTGATACTTAAATGAAATATCATATTAAAGTGCTTTGCAAATTTTATAAACGATGTGGCCGACAGCTGTTTTTTTTCTTACTAGGATTTTCTTCACTGTTATTTACATGGTATGCTAGAGTCTCATAGTTAAAAAGTGAGTGTTTGATGAGACAGTAGATGCACTTTGTGGTGCACCTAACTCAATTTGAAAATTGAGTTAACACATCTACATCTACATATATATATATATATATATATATATATATATATATATATATATAACACATGCACAGTTTAATCCTCATCAGAAAACCTCTACTCTATTTTCAGATGCAATTATAGCAAGCTTGATTTCCTGGTTATCTGGTTCACAAGCTGATTAGCAGGAGCAAATTGGAAAGAAGATTATAAATTTGGGGAGGAGAGAGGCAAAGAATTTGTGTTAGGAAAACATGAGGACAACAGTGAGAGTTCACAGCTGCCCTTGAAAGAGGAAACAGAAAGATTGTGAAAAGGAGATGTAAGCACTTGAAAAGCACCACAGTCTGAGGCTACTTAATGATGTCACTAAAAGCCCACTCTACAATGAAATGTTTCTAAATGTATTTTTATCATCAGACAGTATGATATTGATTTCCAAAGTTAGTAAAACAAAGTTACTTTGTGTTTAGTGTATTTTTCTGAAGAAGGATAGAGAAGAGGTAGTATAGATTTCTATAAAAATGATTCAGGGGCAGGTAGGTGGGGCAATGAATAGAGCACTGGGCCTAGGGTCAAGAGGACCTGAGTTCAAATCCGACCTTAGACACTTAACACTTACTGTGTGACCTTTCGAAAGTTACCTAACGGGCGGCGTAGAAGCAGCAAAGCACCACAGCTCCCACACAAACACGCTAAAAAACTCATAAAATGGGACGCTAAACAGATTTTCAAGCTCCAAAACTCTCCACAAGACAGAAAGCACTACAGGCAGCGCAGCAGGCTTCGCAGCAGTCTGGGACCCACGGCTGAAACCCGGCTGGCTCAGGCCCTGGGGCATCGGGCGGGAACCGCAGCTGCAGGAGAGCAAATCGGCTGCACTGGAGCCACAGTTACCACATTTATCAGGCCAGAAGACAAAAAGGCTAAGAGAAAGGTCGGTGGATTTTGCTAACTGGGGAGGAGAAGAGTGGGTCCGGCCAAACTGCTCCCAGGGCAAGGAGGCAGCGGGAGGCGGCTGTTGCAGCACTAACGGCTG
>CM053598.1:53371508-53432338 GCA_028646575.1 Pseudocheirus occidentalis | reverse complement strand
CAGATTGTGGGAGGGGTCTTACAGTGGGATCAATGTTCTGGGCTGGGGGGTAGGGACAAAAAGGGGAGAAAATTTGTAACTCAAAACCTTGTGGAAATGAATGATGTAACCAAGAAAATAAATTAAAATTAAAAAAAAAAGTTACCTAACCCCAGTTGCCCTGCCTTCTCCCATCAAAAAAAATATCATGGTTTGAAGGAAAATTTAAAAGGAAGTAAGTTTTTTGGAATGATATAGAATGACATTCTTGGAGTATCCAGAGTTTGTTTTACACTGAAAGACTTGGTGTCTTTATCTTGTCATAGACAGATGAGGTAGTCTTTGGATTCTGATGAAAATCTCGATGGTTTCTTCAAGAGAAAAAAAAGACCTATATGTGAAAGAATAACTTTTTTGTTGTAGCAAAGGACTAGAAAAAGTAATTGTTCATAAGTTGGAAAATAGTCAAATGAGGTTTTTTATATGAATACAGTAGACCTTAATAGTGCCATAAGAAATAAAGAACATGACAAATTCAGAAAAATAAACAATGACTTATATGAACTAATATAAAATTAAGTGACATAAAAGAAAACCCAACAGGAGAAGCACTTCATTGATGGCCACAATAATGTAATGAACAATAACTCTGAAATATCACGGAATTTTGACTAAGGAGTTAACTGATCATGGCTTCAAATGACTTATGATTCATTTTTAAAATCTCTTTGAGAAGTCAACAGATTCAAAGAAAAGAGCCAGATATGCATTGTCAGATATATACAATATTTGTTTTGCTTGGTTATACATTACAGGCAGCTACCTGGCAGAGTGGATAGAATGTCAAGCCTAAAGTCAGGAAGACTCAGCTTCATGAGTTCAAATCTAATCTCAGATATTTATGAGCCTTAGACAAGCTATTTAACAATGTTGATCTTAATATCCTCACTTTTAAAATAAGTTGCAGAAGCAAATTGCAAAACTCTCAAAGGTTTTTTTTCTTTTTAATGCATTTACTTTTACTTTAAAACATTCAGTTCCACTCTTCCCCATCCCCCTCAATAAGGTGGCATGCAATTAAATATAGGTTCTACATATACCTTCTCATAAAACAGTAATCAAGATGTAAAGAAGAATTATAATTAATGGAATGAATGAGAAAGAAGAAATAAAATAAAACCAAACAAAAAAGAGAGGGAGCAAGCAATTTGCTTCACTCTGCATTCAGATTCTGAAATTCTTTTTCTGGATGTAGATAGCCTTTTCCATCATGATTCTTTTGTAGTTGTCTTGTAGCCTTCCATTGCTGAGAGGAGCCCAGTCTATCAAAGCTAGTCTTCAACAGATACAATGTTCCTATAATTATGTACAATGTTTTACTGGTTCTGCTCCCCTCACTAAGCATCAGTTTATATTAGTCTCTCCAGGTTATTATGAAGTCTGTCTTCTCTTCATTTCTTATAGCACAGTAATATTCCATTACATTCATATACTACAACTTGTTTAGCCATTCCCCAATTGATGGGCATCCCCTTGCTTTCCAATTCATTGACACCACAAAACACCAAATGTGGTCACAGAGAGTAGGATGTGACTGGAAAACAATTGAAAATTGATCATTTCTAGGTAAATATTATGAAGGAAGGCGTCTGGAAGGAGTAAGATTGCTGGCAAGGGACATATGGGGGAGGGAGAAGAGTCACAATAATAAATTTTTAAAAAGAATATACCCAAACCAACATTATTTCTTACAGAATTTGACTAATTCATAGCCCACCCAACCCCCTCCACAATACCTGTAATTATTGGCCTTTGAAAGCCATGGCATCTAAGTTCCATAAAATATTTTATTCTGTAAAGAGGTGGCAAATCATAGGTGAAAGTATTTAAAAATGGAATGTACTTCATACATAAACTAGGCCTAGTGTAAAATGTAATTTCCCCCAATAATTTGAGACCCTGGGCCTGAACTCATGTTGCTGTATATTCAACCAATATAAGAATGTGAAAATGGGTCACCTCTTATCATCTTTGCACTAGTTCATCATGACTGTGTCTCCAATGTAACCACACTATTGTCTTCATTTATTATGGTTCAATACTCCAAGATGCTATTTCCTGTCATCATTTGTTTTCTGTGGGCTGGATGTTAATCCTTCTATTTATAAATCAAATGAAGCACATATATACCCAGACCAGCTACAAACAGAAAAAACCCTCACCTTACTCACCGTTCCTAAATTCTATGGAGATCTCTTCATCGCTATGTGGTACCCTTCAAGACAAACAGAATTTCCTTCAGGAAACTGGCCAGAGAGTAAGACCTTCTCTCTTCTATTTTTTTTTCCATTAGGATGGAGTGAAATAGGATGAACAGAGGTACATTTTGCAAATCTTCTGCCAAATCTAAGGTTTTTCCAGACTTCTAGAACTTGTTTATTTTTAAGGCTCACACCATTTTTACAATCTTGCAATTTCTCAACCCTATTGACCTCCTAATTACCCTTATCTCATCATTTAATTCAAACTACTCTTTTTGGTTACCAGTATTCTCATAAATGCCAAATCTAATGACCTTTCCTTAGTCTTTATTCTTCTTGAATTCTCTGAAACGTTTAATAGAGTCGACCATATTTAATTCCTAGATATGTAGTCTTTTGTGTCTTAGTGTCTGAAAATAATATAATTATAAAACTCTTATACTTGCTCACTAGAAAGTAATATATATGTGCATGTACATACATATGCATATACATATATTTATATTCAAATTTTAAAACCTAGAACATATAATTTTGAAAATTCTTTATATTGATAATTTGTTTTAACAATGCCTTCATTTCCTTCTTTCTCTTCCCTCTAAGGGAAACATATCTCACACCAAAGAATTTTGGTTGAAAAAAAGAAGGAAAATAAAAAAAAGCAAAACAAATTTAAAAAGTAGGATGCAATATTCCATACCCATAGACATGCATCTCTGCAAAGAAGGGAATATGAGTGTGAGTTTCTGTGTTTATATTTTTCATATATCTTCTTTGGGCAAAATTATTTCTTTATAATTTAAAAATATTCAGTTTATTTTATTTTGTTGTTCTTTTTATATTATTGTATTCATTGCATGGATTATATTTCTGGGTTTGCTTACTTAAATTTGTATCAACTTATGAGTCAAAGATTCACAGTATCCATCATGTTTCTAAACTTCTTTCTTTTTCAATTATGATACATGTACCATATTTTTTATTCTGCTTTTCCTCAATTGGTGGACATCCCCTTTTTTTCTAGTTCTTTCCTAACACAAAATGTTTTGCCATCAATATTGTGGTACATATAAAGACTTTCTTTTTGTAAATTACATCACTGTAGTTTATACCAACAGTGGACTCTCTGGGTCTAAAGTAAAGGGCATTTTAGTCATTATATTTGAATAATTCCAAATTGCACATGGTTGTAACAATAAAGAGTTCAATTGTACTATATTACTCTAATTAACTGTCTATAATTCCTAAAACATTAATTATTTCCTCTTTATGTCACCTTTGCCACCATTCCAGGACTGAGGTGAAATGACATAGTTGTTTTGATTTGCATTTTACTTTTTAGGTGATTTGAAAAAAAATTCCATATGGTTATTAATAGTTTTAAAACTATTCATATCAATTAACCATTTATCTACTGGGGAATGACTTCTGGGCTTATGAATTTCAATCAACTGTCTATATATCATATATATCAAATTTTATTGGAGATATTTTTCTCAGTTATATATATATATATATATATATATGTATATATATATATATTTAACATTTCTAAAAATATAAAGTTCCAAATTGCCTCCCTCCATATCCTACACTCTCCTTAACAAGGCAAGCAATTCAATATAGATTATACATATGAAGTTGTGCAAAACATATTTCCAAACTAGTCATTTTGCAAAAGAAAACACAAACCACAATTATAATAACAATAAACCCTAGAAACAAGAAAAATATAGATAACATAAAGTATGCTTGAATATGCATTGATTCCATCAAACTTTCCTGATGAGAAGACCAGAGTTGAAGAGAAAACTCCATCTTCCAATACAAGATTCAAGAGAGGTATAAAAAAATGAACAGGAAAATAAATATTCTCAATAAGTTTAAACTCTTTACATACCTATACAAGAATATGTTACTTGGGGGGCGGCTAGGTGGCGCAGTGAGTAGAGCACCGGCCCTGGAGTCAGGAGGACCTGAGTTCAAATCCGGCCTCAGACACTTAACACAAAAACTAGCCGTGTGACCTTGGGCAAGTCACTTAACCCCAACTGCCCTCCAAAAAAAAAAAAAAAGAATATGTTACTTGTGACTCTTGAGAACTGAATCCTTATTAGGGTACTTAAAAGGAGTATACATAGAGACAGGGTCTGGGTATGAGTTGACTTTGATATGATGATAAAAAAAATATTAAGGGGTGAAAAAAAGAATAGTACCAGGAGAAGAGGAAAGGGAGAGTCAGAATAGGATAAATTACATCACATGAAGGGTGCAAAAGGCATACTCCATTAGACAGAAAGAAAGGAGGTTCGAGTAAAGAAATTTATCTTACTCTTTCCCTATAGGGGAAAGAAAAAAGAAAGGGAGGACTGATAGAAGGAAAGGCAGAAGTAGGAGAGAAAAGTTTAAAGAAAAGTAGGGTGCCAATAGAAGGGAGGGCAGATTAAGTGAATTGATGGTCAGAAGCAAAACACTATTGAGAAGGAACAGGGTAAATGGAGAGAGAAAAGTATAAAGAAGGGGAAAACAAGATGGAGTGGGAATACATAGTACTCAAGACTGTGAATGTGAATGGGATGAAGTCTTCCATAAAATACGAGTTGGTAGTACAGTGGATTAAATATCAGAATCCTACAATATGCTGCTTACAAGAAATACATTTTAAATAGAGATATACACAGAGTAAACCTAAAAGACTGGAGCAGAACATATTATGCTCCAAATGAAATTTAAAAAAAAAGCAAGAGCAGCAATCCTGATCTCAGACAAAGCAAAAACAAACAAAAAATAGAGCTAATTAAAAGAGAGGAAGAAGGAATCCATGTCTTAGTAAGAGGTTGTAATGTTAATGGAATCTGAAGATCTTCCATGCCCCTTTGTATTGGCACTTAGTAAATAGGCACTTAGCACCTTACTTCAAGTTAACACCTTGTTTAAGCTATTTAACTAACACAGAAGTAGTTAACACCTTGGAAGTAGTTAACACCTTAACAGGAATGGGCAGAACAGGGAGGTGCTACACTGTATGTAATGAAGAGATCCAGCAGGACAGTCTGATTTTCTCTCAGTGACCGCCTGGAGACTGCACCTTTTTGCTGAGATCCTCCTTCTGCAACTTTTACCAAGAACTTCTAAGAACCAGGCTGAAGAGCTATCATGAATGAGGGAGGGATCCCTGCTTGAGGGAGTGTATTATTTTGTGAAGGGTTGGGAATGTGGGTGTTCGCTGCATTAACCATGTGTACCAATTTTGTGACTAATGTAATGACTTTGGCTTCCTGGTTCTGGGACTCCTCTTTCTGGTTCTGGGACTCAGTTTTCTGCTATTTGCATAAAGGCTTTGGTTCTGCCCTCCATGTGGAGAGTTTGTTACATTTTGTGACTCACAACTATGCCAACATATTCATAACCACTGTGGGTGTTGTCAATATTGTACTATTGTTACAGAGGTACCATAAATGATGAAGTAATATTGACACTTAATATGTATGGACCAAGCAGTATAGTATACACATTCTTAGAGAAGTAAAATGAGTTAAAGGAAGAATTATGCAGGAGGACTATATTGATAGAGTACCTCAACCTCCCCCTCTCTGAATGAGCTAAAACTAACCATATAATATACAAGGAAAATAAGTTAAGGAAGTGAGTGGAATTTTTAAAAACTTAGATACAATAGATTTGCGGAGAATATTGAATGGGGATAGAATGGAATATATTTTCTTCTCAGCAGTAGAGCAGTACATGGCACCTACACAAAAATGAACCATTAGGGTATAAACACCTCATAATCAAATGCAGAAAGGCAGAAAAATGAAATGCACTTTTTTAGATCATGGTGCAATAACTGTAACATATAAATATTACATATTATAATAAATATTACGAGGACCATGGGAAGGCAGGCTAAAAATGAATTGGAAACTAAATAATATATTCCTAAAGGATGAGTGTGCCAAACAACAAATCATAGAAACAATCAATAATTTCATCAAAGAGAATTAGAATAATGAGACAACGTACTAAAATTTATGCAATGCAGCCAAAGCAGTTCTAAGGGCAAATTTTATATCACTAAATGCTTATATGAATAAAATAAAGAAAGAGGAGTTTAATAAACTGGGCCTGTGACTAAAAAATCTAGAAAAAGACAAATTAAAAATTCCCAGTTAAATACCCAATTAGAAATAATAAAAATGAAAGGAGAGATTAATAAAATTGAAATCAAGAAAACTATTTAATTATTATAACCTTTATCTGATTTCTTGCTGTCTTGGTAATGGGGGAGGGAACAAATTTGGAACTTAAAATCTTACACACAAAAAATGAAGGTTTAAAAGGGTTTTTATATGTAATTGGAAAACAATCCTAGGAGATTATAGATATTAAAAAAAAATCTAATTTCTATTAGACTGCTTTGCAGTTCTAATCTCCTTAAAATATTTCATTTGAAGTGTTGCAGTAGGTACTGAACCCATTTTTTGAATATTAGAGAAATAAAATAACTTCTAGTTAATTTTGCAGTAATAATTGATGTGAGAGAAGGTAAAAATTTATCTGCAGAATTTAAACAAAAAGTTTTGTGTTCTTTTTTATCTGCAGTCTAAAATAAGCATGAGCAATTAGTAAGTAAAATCAATTACATGTTACTTTCATATATATGTAACTTTTGGAGATAACTTTTAAGCTTATGACAACAAAGAAAAAAATAGAATACACTGAAATTAGAATGCAAATATAAAATCATAAAATGTTGAAAGATGTTCAAAAATAATGAAACATTTAGTGTTCACAAAGAAATAGCATTACCAAAAATCATGTTTTTAGTGAGAGCAAAATTAAAAAAGATCATGTACTACTAATGAAATGTTTTAAAATGTAATTTTATCACTTTTTCTTATTTATCACTTTTCATTTTTGCCTAAGCTTTATTACATACGTTATTATTATTAGAGTAGTACTTGTACATAGGGTATAAATAATCAAAAATAGATCATTTGTGTTAAGTAATTTGAAGACTATAGATCTAGTTTAATATTCCTATTTTACATATTAAGGAATTTGATAGATTACTTAAATGGCTTAATAAGAAGCATAATCAGTCATTAGATTTTATAATTAACAAATATTAGTCTTGCATCCTAAGCATAATTTTGTTTTTTGTGTTTTTTTTCTGGGAGCAATCTGTGGGTTATTTTAATTAATATTTTGTTTTCTCTATTAATAAATTCAGTGACCTTTTATTCTACTATTTATGGCTTAATGGTTTTCAGGATTTTTGAATCAAGCTCTTCCAAGGAGCCTAAGATCCATAAATTTTGTTTTTGCTTTCCAACTTTACAGCAATAGCTTTTGCTGGCATAAAGAGTATGTGTCCTTTTATGGTTGCTGCCTTTTCAATCTATTCTTCCAGATTATATTTCATTTCAATATATTTGTATTCACAATTTCTTTTTCTTTCTTTAGATCTTTTTGCAGAGACCTGCCACTGTGGATTCAAGTTTTTCTTTTCTGTTAATAATGCCTACAGTTCAGACAATCTATTATTTGTTCTCTTCTAACTTTTTTTCTCAAGATTCTGATTTCTTCAACATTCTGTTGTGGATAATTACTCTCTTGGGGATCCATGAGGTTGTGAAATTTTATAGGTATTAGTTTAATTTTGTGTTTCAGTGCCTGTTTAGAGAGATTTATAAACTTTTTGGTCTTTTGATTTTCATGTTATCTTCCAATTTTACTTTCCTCTGTTGACTTATTTGCTTATGCTTTAAGTTTTTAATTGCAATTTTTCCATCTTGAAATCATTAATACTTTTAGCCTTTCTCCTAATATTCACCTGCCATTCACTTCCTGTCTCCTCCTCCTTTACCTGTTCAGTCATCATCAATTCCCTCATGTCTATACAAAAAAGCCATCTTAGCCTCCTTCCACATTGTGAAATTTATTTTTATTCAATATCTTGATGACCAGATCTAAGTAGATTTTAGGTGGAGAAGCTGACTGTGTGTGAATTCTCATTCTTTCTTTGAGGCATAGTATAGCCATATATACTCTCTCCTCCCTTCATTTCTTTCAGACATAAGAGCTCTGGCTGGGTTGAATCAGAACCAGGTATTTTGCATGGTTTGAGGGGAGAGCAGGAATAACTTCAGATTCTATAGACTGGGGTAGGCTAATTAGGTACTAATTAGACAATCAGACATTATCTACCTAAAATGATTCCTTTATAATACCAACATTCATAGTTCACCATGTTTTCATTTGCTTTGCAAAAGGCTCTGTCAAAATCTATGTGCATTTCTTCCATCATATTAAAATATTTTATTCTTAAAATAAATAACTATGGTCTCTACATGGCTCTCATTATCAAAGATGTCCACCCCTAGAGAGAAGCTGGGAAATCTTGGCTCATCAAAATGATGCATTAATAATCTTGGCAATCATTTAGCTCAGTACAAGTATTTTCAAAACTTCCCTGTTAGACTGTTTTCAAAGTCTTTAATTCTTTAGAGTGTCAAGATATGTGAGAATTCCAAGTTGGTGCTATCAGGCAGAAAATGTCAATGTATTTCTCAGTCAATAGAACACAGATGAATTAATCCTCCAGTGAGGGATCTAACTTTAGGTTTTCCTCCAGCTGGCTTTGCACTTAGGACTCCTGTCAAGAGCTGAATATATGCCCACTATGGCTGCTTCCATGCTGAGTCTCTGCAGGGAAAGAGATCACCACCACCTGAATGACACTTATCTTGCTGAATTTATTCTTAGAAGGCTGCCATTTATTTTTCACAATAGCTCTCACATAGTGGCAATTGCTCTTTGATTTAAGATATATTGCTTAATTGTTGAAGAATTTCAAAAAACATATTTAAATGTATATATGTGTGTTGTATACAGATGTTATCTATTTATGCATCTACATCTTTCTAATTTACATATAAATATAGGAACATGTATACAGATGCATTTATGCATATATGTGTATGTATACATATCCACATACACTTATGCATATATATACTCATATACGTATGTGTATAAACATACATATATGCATACATATGTGAACAAGACACACACACATACATACATACATCTTAGAGGCAGCCACAAGGTATAGTGAATGGAATGTTAGTCTTCAAGTTGGAAGGACTTGGGATAAAACTCTCTAAGTGCCACTAACAGTGTGATCATGTACATGTCATTTCATCTTTCTAAGACCCTTTCTTTCTTTTAATTACAAAGGAATACTGGTAGCTCTGGGGAAGCCAATGGCTTGGTGGGTAAGTTGACAGGCTTGGAGTCAAGAAGACTCATCTTCCTGAGTTCAAATCTGGTTTCAGACACTTTTTATGTGATCCTAGGCAAATCAGCTAGCCAAGTTTGCTTCAGTTTTCTCATATGTAAAATATGCTAGAGAATGAAATGGCAAACCACTACAGTATCTTAGATTAAAAAAAAACAGCAGGGTCATGAAGAGTCAGACAGCTGAAAATAACTAAACAACAATAGAAATGGATACTTTTAAAATTAGGGTGTAGTTGTAAAGCTCGGATGAGATAATACAAATAAAATATTTGCAAAGAAAAAATCATACATAAATTCTAGTTATGATTATGGCTCTTAACAAAGCATTAGCATATTGAATGTATTCATCTTTCAGAGTACTTCAGAATTCCTTTTTAAGTGAATTGCTCAAGGTCATAAGGGAGATCAGTAGAAGAAATGAGGTCAGCTTTAAATTTTTGGTTTATTTAAATTGTGAGCAATGACTATCATGAATATTGTTTACATCAAGGGCTCAATATTTTTCTAACAATGAATAAGGAAATTAATATTTCAATTTATATGTTTATATTTGAGTTCTTAATCCTGCTCCCCTCAGACTCTGATACAAAGGAATGTAGAAAAAATAATGTGATATTCATCCTATCATCTCTTTAGTCTCTATTATTTTTAGTTTTTAGCACACTTGTAATAGGAATGCAATTTGGTCCCTTTGTATTGGCAAAGCTAACAGGTACTTAGCACCTAGTTTAAAATTAATTAGATCAAGCTTCTGTTAAGAAACAAAAGGTAGGAGCCCCTGTTCCTGACATAACAGGAAGTTGCTGATGTAACAGGAAGGGGCAGTACAGGTAGGAACTAATAGGTATATAAGGAGAAGCCCTAACTGGAATTTCACATCTTCTTGGAGCCAGGCTGGGAGGCTAAGGAAGAGAGGCCCAGACTGGAGAGAGTGATTTTTATTTATTTATTTTTTTGAGAACATGGGTGAAGTGATTTTGATTCTGGGAACCAGCTAAAACTTCTGCTGAGTCAGATGGCCAGCTGGAGCTGCTGAGAAGCTGCTGAGGAGCTGCTGAGTTCAGGGGCGAACCAAGCTGCTGAGTATTTCTGATGACAAGCCTGAGCTTCAGGAGACTGAGGAAGCATGATTGTGGTGCCATTATATTGTCTGTTGATGGCTTTGTTAAGGCTTGACTTCCTGGGAACCTAGACTGTAGAGGATTTAAGGTGGACTGGACATTGTGAGCTTTAGTGTGGACAGGAACCTTACAGAGAGCTGGACAAGATACTGGGAGCTGTCTGCCTTTGAACCCAGGTGACAGTTTTGTGAATCCAGGTAGGAGCTGGAACCATGGAGGGGAACCCAGGGGATCTGAGAACCCACCTCAATTCAAGGTGAAAGAAGACTTTAGTTGGATACTGTGTACTGACTGAGAAGATTGTGATTTACTTGTGACTGAGGGGTGGATGACCTGTGTATTTTCTGATGATTGAATAGTTAATGATGACTGAATAGTGACTTATTTGTAATTTGTGTGCCCCATAAGTGGAGAACTTTGACTATTATATTTTGTGACCCTCAAGGAGGCAAGCCTAGGTAAGGATGATTGAATGATTGATTTGATTGAATGATTGAGTTACTAAGTGATTGATTGATTAAATTATTGTACTTTGTTCAAAACTATGTGACCACTGTGGTAAAATCTACGTGGCCATTTTAGTGATAAGCTGTTGTGAATGCTGTATTTTGATTTTCTGTGATAAGTTATAACATTGTGAATGCTGTACCTTGATTTTCAGTAAATGTTTTGCTCTGATTTGTTACTGAATAAATAGAGAGTTTGCTATACTATGTAACAGAACCTCTAAAATTATTCACAGTAGCAGTCCTCTGGAAAGTTGCTCCTGTTTGGCTTTACAACACTGTACCAATTACTAATAGCATGTCATTCAGCACCTTTTATCTCAGAAAGCTCTTGTCATGAGACTTACGATAGCATATCTAGTTTGAACTCTGCATTGCTCGTCTGTCTCTGGATATTCTGTGACTCAGCTAGTCTTGCTTATTACATGAATTAAAAGAAGAATTTGATGCAACTATCTTACAAAAAAGCAAAGTTAAGGAAATATATATAATTAGGTGTTATATCAATCAAAGTAAACATAGATCCAGTAATGGATTTATGAAACAACCTAAGAAGTAAAGAAATATGAAAGAAAAATTATAGGATCTAATTTAAGAAAATCTTAAGGAACCCAGGCAAGAAAAGCAATGGTTTTTCCTAGTTAGAATGTTAGTAGCTTTTGATTAATTTGACTGGCTACATTGTCAAATGGATTTTTGTTACCAGACTTCTTTTTCCTTTCATAAAACGTACACACATTTTTCACCTACACTTTATTTTTTGCCATGCTGTCAGAGCTGCATGAAATTGCACATTGATCTAGAAAAGCAGAAATGGATGCTCCCAAGAACATGGGCCTATTATGGAAGCCCCATTACTAATGACATTTGGAATTCACACCCATCATACCTCCCTCTGAAAATGTGTTTGTTTTTTTTCCCCTTTATCTTTTTCTCTTCCATACCTCTTTACACATATTTATAACATGAACCTAATCTGACAAAATATGTTTCCTCAAAGTAAGAATTTGCTTCATTCCTTCAGTACCTGAAGATTTGGGACCATGGCAAATAAGAAATCTGGGCTGTCAATGAAGATTCCTTTCACTCACACCTGTCAGCTCTGAGGCTGAAAAGATAATCTCCATGTTTAGATTGTTCTTATACAATAAAGACACTTCATGAATGAATATTGAAGTTCTATAGCACTGAAGTGATCCTAGCTTATCAGGGCTGTCTGGAGTAAAATATTTGACTATCATTTCCCAATATCTGTCTACAGTATAGCATGTTCTCTCCCTGCTGAACCCCAACTCTTTTTTAAATTAATTGTCTAGACTTTCTTCTATCCCTATTCTACCTCATGGACTTGTTGAGTCGTTTCAGTTCTGTTGAACTCTTCATAACCCCATTTAGGGTTTTCTTGGAAATTATATTGGGACATTTTACCATTTACTTCTCCAGTTCATTCTACAGATGAGAAAACTGAGCTACACAGGGTTAAGTGACTTGCCCAAAGTCACAAGAAAGTAAATGTCTGTGGTTGGATTTGAACTCAGGAAGATAGGTTTACCTAATTCTAAGCCCATTGCTGTACCCACTCTGCCAAATATCTGCCATACCTTGTAGATTTACTACCAGTTTAAAGTACTGAATTCATTTCAGTTTTAGATCACCATAGAAGCCCAACTACTCTTATATTAGCTCACAAAAATCACCAAGAAACTTCTCACTAAACAAAGGTAGTTGCATCTTGATTCTTCATATTCTCCTCTAATATCCTCTTTGTTTTTCTAAACATAGCCTATTAATATCCTTTTTGTTTCCTCCATTTCATCATCAATTTCACCATATGTACTGGGCCCCATTTGCCTCCTCTTGGTGTACATAGACATTGAGTTGGACCTCAAAGAATGGAGAGAATGTTCACAGGCAGAGGTTGTCTGACTATGATAGCAAGATAAAATTCCTAAGGTAGGAACCTTATTAAAGACAGGGATAGAATTCAAAAAGTAGGGCCCAAGTAAGAGATGCAGATTAGTTCAATGCCTTTCCCTATGAGAAAGACTACAGAAGATAAGGCTGCAAAGATATGAAGGTCATTAAATTTTGATCTGCAGAGGCAGAACTTTATTTGGTAAGCAATAAGGAGGTACTAGAAGATTGTGAGCAGTTTAGTGATCTAATGTGAGTTATGAATTAGAAGATTAATTTGGCAGTGTCAGCTAAGAGGAAAGTTTAGAAATGGAAACATTTAATAAGTTATTTTACTAGTCCAAGTCCAGAAATACCTTTGGGGATGTCAATATTTTGTTTGTTTTCCATTAAAAACTGGTTTTAATCTGAAAGAGCTTGGCAGCCAATTAGATTTATAGTAGAAGAGATAAGAAAGACTCAGTCATGATTTTAAAGCAGGGTTGACCAGAAGAAAAATTAGTAAATAAAATAAATTGACTTGTAAGGACTGTTATAGAATTGCCATGTTGAAAGGATGTCCAGTTTAATCCCAACTCAAAACAAGGATTTCATATATTAAGAACTAAAAAATGAGGACATTCAGCCTCTACTTGGTGGTTATCATTTGATGACCTCAAAATGAGTTTGTAGATGAATTCATTACCTGAAGTAGTGCTAGGTTTTGATTACTGCTATCTTTTCCTCTTTTCTTTTGAGTTGAAATCTGCATCTCTATAACTTCCATATATTGGTTCTTGTTCTGCTCTCTGAAGTCAAACTGCATGGTTTAAGCTAATCTCTTTTCCATAAGCAGTGATTTGAAATATATGAATACAGTTATCATATAGTTATTGCCCTCTTCAAATTTAAATATGACTAGAATTTTCATTTTATTATATTACACCATACCTTTGATTTTTCTCATTCTCCAGCTTGTCAATTTATCTTCTAAAATGTAGTGATCAAGAGAAACTGTCTTCTAGATATAATCTTACTCTCATTATCTCTTCTCTGAACTTGGTACTATAATTAAGGCAGGCATAGGTATCATTAGCTCTTTTAGAGTCATATTCCTCTCTATTCAGCTTACAAACCCCTTATGACTCTTTCACATATTATATGTTCTAGCCAGGTCTCCCTCATCATGTACTTTTATGGTAAATTGTTATGTGTTCTAGTATATTATGTTAACTACATTAGATTATTGATTCAATATTGTTATATTCAACCTAAGACAATATCTGTAGATAAATCAAGAAAATGTTGCTGCTATTTTTATTGTATTCCTAATTCTAAGTGTCTTTCCAATCATATATAGATATTTATATTTATTTGATTAATCTTATATTGTTTCTTGAAGTACTTATACAAGACATTTGCATAAAATATTCTATAGAGTTGATATTTAGGAGCTGGAGTTCATAAAGGAGGTAAGAGCTTCAAAGGTTGACTTGAAATTTATCTACATAAATGTTAAAGTTGAATCCATGAAAACAAATATGGTTATCATAGGAAATTCTATGGATAGAAGACAATATGTAAAACTTATGAATTACTACATTAAATAAATACATTAAAGCAATTTATGGATGCACTATGGCAAGTGACTTGTCATGTCTTGTGTTTGCTCCTTTGGAAATTATCAATTTAATAATGCAGCACCAACCCAAAATCATATGCTCCCCCCACTGAATCAGGTTTCAAATTTCACTCAGGAAACTAGGCAAACAGCTAATATGCAATATAAAATCAAGATTTCTATTTCTTACTAAGGTACTCATTGGTTCTTGTGAATTTACCTGAAGAGTACAACCCCTGTATGATGAATCCAGTTATTACCAGCTGAAAGCAGGAATAGCACCTGTGGTATGAGGGCTACTCAACCTTTTCAGAGCTACTCTTTTACCTTTCATGTCTACTTTTTACCCAAATCTCACCTGTGGGTCCAAGAAGTTATAGCATAAGCTGCAGTCACAGCCCAATAAAGCTGGTTTTGGCAAACGGGCTAAAACAGGCTGAGGGTAACCAACAGGACTGAAGCTTGTCAATGAATTAGGGGGGATGCCTATCTCAAGCATATGAAGACTTTCCCTAGCATAATAGGCTGATGAAGACAATTTATTCCAGCGTCCATAAAGGACACGTGTCAATGAAGGATGTTGCAGCATTCATGACTGAAGCAGGTGATGTAGAACAGTTAGAACTTGGTCAGAGAAAGAAGACACCAAGATCATCCACTGTAATCTGGGCCATCACCAGTTGTGTTGACTTTTGATGAAAAACAACAATCACTTTCAGGACTGAACAGTAGATGGCTAATTTCTGAAGATTTAGATTTAGAATCCTGAACATCAGTGATCAGTCCCAATTATTCTAAAAACAAGAAACTCCACATATGATGGGATCCCTACTAGCAATCCATTCCCTAAAATTATCAGTACAGATGTGTCATTCAACAAGTAAAAGGTAAGCACAGAAAGAGGCAATATTTAGGAAGCAACGTAAGAGTGAATAAGATCAAATTTCAGAATAGTGAAGTAGAAAGAAAATCCTCATGCTATGTTTCCAAGAAAAGAGATAAATATGGATTAGAATGAAAAAAAGAGATCATCTTCATACTGGGTTTACTAAGAAACTTAAGAATTGTTACTGGATCTCTAACAATAGAGCAGTGACAATTTTTCTCAAACCACTAAATATTCTCTTCTATACCTGTGGGAATGTTATCTAAATCTAACTAATTAATTTAATCTAAACTTCAAGGTCATGTTCTCCCAAACAATAGCTGAATTTAACTTTCTATAAAAGGAAAATCCTAAATATCAATGTCACAGCATTTTTGAGGGCTAATTTATTCATAGATCTTTCTCCTTCCCCAAAGCAAGGTACTTGTCTCTGTTTCTCTCTGTCTCTCTCTTTCTGTTTTCATCTGTATCTGTCTCTGTCTCTCATCTGTCTCTCTCTCTCTCTCTCTCTCTCTCTCTCTCACACACACACACACACACACACACACACACACACACTCCTCCCCTACTCATTGCTCCCCCTTCTCTGTCTTTCTTTACGGTTATGTTGCATTTGTTGATAGAATGGTTAATAGAGATTTTGAATAGTGGGAAGTTTAAATAGGGTTGGAAATGCTCTTGGTTTTCATGCCATAAATCAAATATCTTGGATCATTGTTCTTTTTCCCCTAAAGAACTAGAAGAAAGACAGGAAGTATTTCCATTTTCTAATGGAAATAGATTTTTAAAAAATGAATGTATCTTTCTATTTCTGGTGGCTGGAGAGGGAACATTTGGGGCATTTATATTTGCACATCGTTTTCTATTTGGCCAGAGTTCCACTTTTGCAAAATTCATTATTTCACTTTCATAACTGACAACTGCACAGGTGTGAAAATATATTGTCTTCCCAAAAGAAATGGAAGGAGATCAGAAGGATGAGCTACAGTTGTTTGGGGTATTCCCAGAGACAAATATGAATTTTGAAAGAGGAAGGGGGTTCCAGGGGCTTCTCTGACATCTGCTTCCTGTCCCCACTGCATTTTTGTGGTAAACTCCTAGTGTTTAGCATGTGTTTATCATGTGCCAAAAACCATGTTACATGCTGGGGATGCAAAGAGAGATACCAAAAAGGCCCTGATGGACACACTGTGTCTGTGATGACCAACTTTGAGAGAGTGGGCTCCTCTCAGCAATGTGAGATTGTAAGATAACTCCAAAAGACTCGGGATGGAAAAGGCTATCCACATCCAGAGAAAAGAACTACAGAGTCTGAATGCAGATTGAAGCAAACTACTTGCTCTCTCTTTTGCTCTTTTTAAGTCTCTTCTTTCTCATTGTTCATTCCATTGGTTATAATTCTTCTTTATAATTTGACTGATGTTTAATGTGAAGTCATTTGAAGAACGTGTATTGGATTGCATGCCACCATGGGGAAGGATGGGGAGAAAATTCAGAACTCAAAGGGTTGAAGAACTGAATGTTGTAAACTAAAAGTAAATAAATAAATTTTTAAAAGGCTCTGATGTCAAGGAAATTTAAGATTTGCAAAACAACAAAAACAACATATGCACACAGATAATTTTAGGCTCAAAGCAGCTACATGAGAGAGGCATTATAGGTTCACTATGTCCATTTTACTCATAATAAACTGAGGGTGATAGAGTTTAAAGGATTTATTATAGGTCATTCTTATTATTATTACATAAAAAGTTATAATAAATTCAGTATTAATTGTATTTCAAAAACATATAGTAATAATATAGTATTGAAATAAAATAATTTATAATAATTAGAATAAATAAATGATAATTCTAATTATCAGCATAGAAACTACTGGTATGGAAATTCTCCATTAGCCCATCCACAGCTCATTGCAGAATGTATACATAGTCTTAGAAAGTTACATTGAAGTACTGAGTAAAAGCATTGGATAATAGAGTGCTTTGATGTCAATAAGACCTGGGTTCAAATTCTGCCTCTGATGTATACTAGCTCTATGACTCTGGTCATATCATTTTTTTTCTTAGTATACCAAAACACCTTTCTAAGACTATAAGTTCCAGAAAAATTGCACTGGGAGAGGTCATTTCCTCACCAGGGAGTTCCCTATATGGAAGATATGTCAGGCTCAGTGTATATCATCAAGTTTACACACTTACTTGAATGGGCAAATGGAATAGAGACTAGAAGGGAATATAAAAAACAATAAATAAGTCACTCTTATTTTAATTTTTTAAAGATTACTTTTATAGTTTATTTTCATCTTAACTCCTATTTATATTACATTTAATTTATATTACATTTATTTACTTTGTATTTCTTATGTATCTATGTATCAATGTATCAATGTACATGCTTTCTTCCAATTGAATCCAAGCTCTTTGAATACAGAGTCTGTTTAATTATTATCATTGTATTCCTAGTAACTAACAGAGGGACATGGGATGGATTTGTGATTTTCCTGATACAGAGAAATTATAGATTAGGAAAATATCTCTTTAATGTAAATTGGTAACTTATAGACTAAAAATTTTGCCAAGGACACTGAAAGTCTAAATGACTTGTCCAAAGTCACATGACCATAATATGTCCAGGGTAAGAGTTGGCCCTAGGACTTCCTTCAACCATGTCCAGCTTTCTAGTCACTCATAATACAATGTCTTACAGTTAAATTGAATTCCACATAAGCTTTGATTTAGTTCCAAGAAAATATATCTATCCATGCACCCTAGTACTAGAAAGAATTATCTGGATGATCCTTTTTTAAATTTTTATTTTTACATTTTTTATCATACACACACACACACACACACACACATATTGCTATATTAGGGACTCAAAACAGGATTGCCATGTCAGCAAAATAGGCATGATAAATCAAACAAGGAAGACTGACAAGCATCAAAATGATTCACTGCATGTTTTCTAATAATGTTCACAGATCAGGTATTGACACCACTGAAGGGGTAGAAGATATTTAAAGGTAAAGTCATTAGGAAATGATATTTTTCTTTATTAAATGTCATATCTTCAAGTGAGATCAATGAACTTATCAGTTTTCAGATTACATGAAATCTATTAAATGTGTGACAGAATAGATTATATAGATGGTCAAAATATTATTTTAGAAATAAAAACAAAAAATAGATTTTATTAAGAAGGGAGGGAAAACAGAAAATAATGATCAAAGTTGAGGAAAATTGGTAGTAAATAGTATGAAGGGAAGAGCACTAAACATGAAAATGGGGATATATTTCCTCATTTTAAAAAATGGGAGAGTGCAGCACTCACAAGTATAATTTACCTTCTGTCCCTCTTTTTTTTAATAAATTAATTTCTTTATTTTCTTGTTTACAGTTTCTGTCACTCTTTTAATCCTATGTAATGCAATGACTGGAAAATATTTAGGATAAGTGTATTTTGTTATTTCCTACTAAGTAGTATTAAAATATATATCTTTGTTAGCTTTAAATTGAGTTACTCAATAAAAGAGAACAAAAACCAGAGTTTTCTAGACAGTAACTGAGAAACATTCCTAAGAAAAACATTTATCATACTACTGTGAGTGTGAGGGGCAAAGGGAGAAAATTGAAAGTGGGAGAGAGAAAAACATGAAGGTGGAGAGGTTAACCACATAAAAGTGTACAAGTTCCAGGAGGCAACAAAATAATTATGGAAAATTTTGAGGCAGATAGGTGGCATAGTGAATAGAGTGCCAGACATGGAGTTAGGAAGACCAAATTCAAATTTGGTGTCACACACTTGCTAGCTGTGTGACCCTGTGGAACTAACTTGACTCTGTCTCAGTTTCCTCATTTGTAAAATGAGCTTGAGAAGGAAATGACAAACCACTCCAGTATCTCTGACAAGAAAATGCCCAGTTAAATAAGATATACAGGCACTGGGGTATAGAAATCCAACTTACCCCACTAGAAAGTCAGAGTGGGGGGAGGGTTATTTAGTAGGATTGCTATTTGGGGGTTGGGGTAAGGGAAAGACAGATAAAAAATTTCTAACTCAATATCTTGTAGAAATGAATGTTGAAAAGAAAGAAATTTTTAAAAAAGAAAATGAAAAAAATTTTTAAAAGAAAATACTAAAAAAAAAAAAAGGCCAAGAAAATGGCCAGTTACAAAGAGTCAGTTAAGAAGTTACAGACACAGACACAATTGAAATAATTAAACAACAAAAAGTGAACAGAATGAAATGTTCCCAAATGATGTCATCTTTACATGTAAATAAACATACATGTGCCCATACGTGAGCTTATGCATGGATATATGCATACACACCTATCCATATATGCATGCATGCATGTGTGCACACACACACACGCACACACATATATATATACACATATACATATACACACACAGAATGAACACTACATGGAAGACTGTGTACACAAGCTTCAATTTTTATCCTCAGCTGTACAAGTTGCATTTTTTTTCTATGAATAAATAGCCTTTGCAAAGCCATACTGTCACCCCTTTTTCCATCACTATGAGAGGTTGTATTCTGAGTTCCATGAGGAGTGAGGGATTCAATTTGCTTAGGTAAGATAAAAGCAGAGAACAACAAACTAATGACTATAAAGGCATAGGTCCAACATTGAATCAATAAATATATTTTGAACCTCTTCTTTGTGACAAATCAATGCATAACATGAGAAGTATAAAACCATTCTTGCTCTCAGACATTTTGTAGGTTCAAAATTGTAACGCAATGGGAAGATAAGACAATTATAAAAGGGTACTGAGTAAAGAAGACAACATATTCTTGTGAAGTTAAAAGGCTAGCATACAATAAGCCCTAGAAAAAAAAGATAAGAAAATACAATTTTGAATCTTAAGCATTTTGTAAATAGATGATAATTTTGTTCCTGGATTTCTCTTTATTATCTTTGGTTTTTGAAGGGGTCTTTTTACTCCAGATATATATACACACATATAATATACACAAAATATATCTTTATGTGTATGCATATATATAGGCTTATATACATATATGTATATGCATGTGGATGTGTATATATGCATATGCTTACACTTGGGCCATCCTACTGCATAGTTGAAGAATTTTTCTGTCTGCAATTACTGTCAGGTACAATGTATACATAAGAAACCAAATCATGGAAATCAAGAGAATATTGTACAAGGCAAAGTCATTAGAACACAGCACCATAGCCAAGTATGCTGAGTAGCTTTGAATGGAAAAAAAACATTCTGAAAACTGTAATGATCACAAGCCTAATTTCCAGTGTTCTGTTATTCTTAATAGAAGGGTCAAAGAGAAGGACAACCTATTCATTGGACCTCCATGCTTCCCCCTCCCCCTAATTTTAGTCCATTTCAATGCTTTTGATTTGGGGATACCTCTGTAGCCTGACATCAGTATGTAAAGAAGTAAAATATGGGACAATGACTTCACAGATATATTAGACTCTGTGGGCAAAAGATAAAAGACAATCAAGCTAATTACTCTCAACTACAACATAGAAGAGGTTCTCTCTCTCTCTCTGTCTTTCTCTCTCTCTTTCTCTTTCTCTCTCTCTCTCTCTCTCTCTCTGTCTCTCTCTCTCTCTCTCTCATTACTTTATGTTTTAAGGTGAAAAACATTGTAGTCCATGATTGTCATCTGAAAAAGTACAGTAATTCTTCATTGGACTTCAAATAATAAAAAATTTTGTCTGGCTTTGTCTGTAATCTGGATTTACCTTGACATATTCAACGTTATTTCTAATTCCTTGCAAGAATGCCCCCAAATTCATCACTTTTATTACCAATGTATACCCTACATACACACACACACTCATGTGTGTATACATGAAATGAATATTTATGTTACAACATACTATTCACCATACTGGGTGTACCCCTTTTATATGTGGACAGTTTCACTATTTGACATGACAAAATTCAAAGACATATCTCAGAGAAATGCTGAGAAAGCAGTCCAGAGGAAAAAAGCTGCTTATTCAGAATTATTATAGTTAAGTATATTTTTTCTCAGCATTTTATTTGCATATTATTAACATGAGGACTTTGAAGTTAATTATTGTGAAACCCTAATCCTTCAAAATCTTTTGTGACTGTGGGATACATTTATCTAACCCAATTTTGACATACATATTAGAAATGCAGATACTAATTTTTCACTAAGAGATTGAAATAAGTCATTTCATTGAAGAGAACTTGCTTTGGATTAAGAGAATAGCTCAGGGCTCACTGGGAGCCCAGATCTGAAAAGAGCTGAGCAAAGAAAAGAAATGATCATAGGAAGATCATCCAGGAAGGTCTGAGGTCAAACCTGAAAGCCTGCACCAACAACAATTGCTTAGTAAAACTGACTAGAGGTCCTGACCTATAATCTACTGCCTGAGAACCCAGTAAAGGTAGATGAGCAATAAAAGCTCTGTAGAATCCAGGTTTAGGGTTTCTGCCTTTGCTGAAAGTTCAGCGGCCCCAAAGACAAGCAACACAGTGAAACTTCCAAAGATACAGCCTCATGCCAAAATGAAGTAGAGGGGCCCAGAACAATTAGTTCAAGGAGAGTAGCAAGCAGAGAAGTGGCCCTTAAATCTTTGAATTTCTATACAGAAAACAAGGTTTATTAAAGTATGAACCTTAGTCCAGAGATGACATTGGCCTCAGGTACCATGTTCCGTGTATATATGGCACTAAGTTATGATTCCTCAAGATAAGTTTTTTCTTTCCACACAAACAACATGTATATTGGTAGGTAAATTTGTCTTCTGTTTAGAGGGAGAATTTTATGTATGTAGAATGTTGTATTATATCATAATTCTTGCTTCACCCATTTGTTAAATGTTTCTGACTTGTATTTTAATATTTTATGGAGTAATATTGGCTGATTTGTTCAATGCTAAGGTTTTGCTAGAAATTCAGGAGATACAGTTTAGAGCAGCAAAAGAGTGGCAAATAAACAGAGACAGAGACATAGAGAGACAGAAACATATAGATAAAGACAGAAAGAAATCAAAAAGAAGAGGAGGAGGAAGAGGAGAAGAAAGAGGAGGAGGAGGAGGGGGGAGAGAGAGAGAGGGAGAGAGAGAGAGAGAGAGAGAGAGAGAGAGAGAAAGAGAGAGAGAGAGAAAGAGAGAAAGAGAGAGAGATGGAGAGATGGAGGGAGGGAGGGAGAGAGGGAGGGAGAGACAGAGAGACAAAGAGACAAAGAGAGAGGGGGGGTGTCTATATCTGTACTATACCTTGAATAAATATCCAACTCATCTAATTTTTGTCGGGCAGACATGTAACCAATACCAAACACTGCCTTTTCCATTTTGTCTCTCCTGATCCCACATACTCCCAGAGATAGAAGCGATCACTAATAAACTATGTGGAACGTCACTGACATTTGTTGTCATTGTTGTCCATTCTGTTTCTACTCTATTTTTGTTTGTTCCTTTTAAGGCCTGTGTATATGTATGATTCATCCTAACTTTTTGGCAGGTAACATGTCTTCTGTACCTTTGCACATTATTCATTACATGCTACATATACAAACATGTGCTTGTATTCATGGATTTATGATTTCCTTGTTGTATGTGACTTTCAGGAACAACAACAAACCTTCTTCCAGCAAGGCAGAGCAGTAACTTGCCTTGGAGAGTAATGTGGGGCACCCAGAGCTCAAAGGCAAGTGTCTGCAGTCATACAGTGTGCAACAGGGGCTTGTTTTGAATATATGTCCCTAACTTTAAGGCTGACCTTCTATCCATTGAGCTGCATTTCCTCTTGTCAAATATTAAGATGCTAATACATTCTTGTTGAGTTAATGTTAATTAAAGATTCCCATCTTTCTACCTTTTTGTTATGTTAGACTTCCCAATTCCACCCCAGCAATTTCTTACCAGCCATATTATATGCATTTTTAAGGTCCTTTTGGAGTCTTTCTTCTTCCATAAAACCATTCTAGAGCATTCTGATCTCTATTTTTCTTTGAATTCTTCTATTAATACACTTTATTGCTTTTGCTATTACTTAACGTTTGATCATTTGGTGTTTTGTACTTAATTATAAAGAACTTGCAAAGATTCTCAATTGGATTGATTTGGGTGCTTCGCTCACCAACACAGATCACAATCCCTTCATCCCTTAGTTGATGGTCTTTCTGAATTTCCATTGCCCAAAACATCAACTACCAGTTAGATAAACTTTTGAGCCACATACCTTGTGTTTAGGGATTGTTTTTCTTTTTTTCTTTTTTAAACTCTCTGGTACTTAGCACAATGAAAGACAACATGTCTTTAATTAATTAATTAATAAATACTAACTTTCTGACTGAACTCCATATCCCTGGTAGGTTAGTTCTAGTTCTATAGTTGAAATGCTTTTAGACTGGTAGGACTTGCCATAGCTTCTGCCCTCCTAGAACAGCAGTTAAGCTGTCACTTTTACTTCAGCATCTTAACAGGACTTAATAATGGTATATTACAGAATCATATAATTGCTTTTCCTTCTTGTCTTCCTCATGCCCATTTTGTCCTTGTGTTCATCAAATCAATTGCCCCATGTGCATTGACACATGGACCACATATGATCACTTCACAATGTTGTAGATGCATACAAATTGGTTAACTAACTTCTTAGTATTTCTTTTGCTATTAAACTTCAGAAGTTGATTGGAATTTAAATATCTTAACATTCCGAGAAAATTGCCTGCTGTTGCCACAATCAGCACCCTGGAATAGTGCTTTTAACAGGCAGAAATACATGTCTAAAATCTACAGAATTCTCCTATTGGGAGTATAAGGATCTCCAACCCATTAATAAAATTTATAGTCCATTTATAATTAATAGTAGAGTAAGTGAAACTTTCTCACCTGGGGCAGATATGTGGTTCAGTAGAGTGCTGGGCCTAGAGTCAAGGAGACTCATCTTTCCAAATTCACATCTGGCCTCAGACCCTTCCCTAGGCAGGTCACTTAAGCTTATTTGCCTCAGTTTTCTTATATTTAAAATGAGCTGGAGAAGAAAATAGCAAGCCACTCTACTCTCTTTGCCAAGAAAACCCCAAATGAAGAACTGGACATAAGTGGAAAGGACTGACTAAAGTTTTTCACACAGCTTTATGCAGGACAATAAAAATTTGATATTTTCTTGATACTCTAATTCCCTTTGCTCCAAAATGACTTTTCCCAACTTCCAACAGCAAATGTCTTTCTCTCTCAGCATGCCTTCCACTTATTATCTCTATCTATGTCCTTCTATATCTATAAATGTCTCTAGTATCTATGTATTAATGTATCTATCTATGTATCTATCTATGTATTTATGTATCTATGCATCTACCTATGTATCCATGTATCTGTCTATCTATCTATCTATCTATCTATCTATCTATCTATCTATCTATCTATCTATCTACCTACCTACCTATATCTCTATCTATTTTTCCAGTTCTTTATAGCTATACCTAGTTGTTCACATTCTGTCTCTCAAGTAAAATGTAAAGTCCCTGAGGGTAAGTGTTGGGTTTTTTAATTCTTTGCTTCTTTTTTTTTCTTTTTGCATCCCTAGTGATTGATTTCAAGTTGTTGACTTGAAGCAAAATGAGACACATCCAAATTTTCAAAAAAAATTATTACCCACTGACCAGTTCTTATCTAGAGAAATCACAGAATGTGAAATAAGTAATTATAAGTAGAGACCAATTGGGACTTTTGCCATGCAGAAATACATAACATGACTGTCTATATAGAAAACTAAAAGATATTGACAACCAAAATGTCAATGTGATAACACCAAAAGATTCCTTCTAGAACCAATGTTAAATCTGATAAGCTTCAGGAAGATTATTAATAACAATATCCTCAGAAAACCAAAGGTGTTAAATGGGGCTATTTGTATTGATTTGTCTGAGGTGGCTAAGGGAGAGTTTATCATGGTTTACTTACTGAGATGAAATGTTTGGGGTCTGTCAGCAGGTGTGTTAAATTTTCCCACAACAGGGAGCATCATGTTCTTTGGCAAATAAACAGGAGTGTGTCTTTAAGCGTCTGCAGAATTCAGGTCACATCCTATGTTATTTTACCAATTACATATTCATATTTTCATTCTCACCACCGCCACCACCACAGCCAATGCCACCACCACAACCATATATAAAGACTTCTCACTCTTGGAGTCCTAATTTTTATGATATTTCTGTAAATTAAAGCATTTTGCATACAGATCAGATTTTGACATTTTTGTTTTGCAGAAACAGGCTAAGATACCATCTTGAAATAGAAAAAAAATAAAATCAATCAATAGGACACAATGCCATTTTGGTGGTGAAGTAAAAGAGCACTTTGAAGCTAAATACTATTTAAAATAATTTGATGGACTGCTTATAGTCTTACACAATATTTCAATTGTCACTAAGCAAACACAATGGACTGAGTTTTCTTTAAAAAAAATGGGACATGTTTGTCAGGAACAAAAAGACTCGAGCTAATTAATTTTACTGAGAATAGAACCCAATTAATAAAGACAGGGTCTGAATATGACAATCATATAGACAGCAAGTCAAATTCACATTAACCATGTATAGTAAAAATGATACAACATTTGGAAGTAACCACATGCATATTCAACATCTCAGCTTTTTTGTTTGTTTGTTTGTTTTTTGCAGCCAGGGATGTAACCTTAATGTGAATCTTCAAGTCTATGTTTTCCTATTATCACAATGTAAGGAGAGCTCTACATTGTTTATTACTCCATTAAATTTATGTTACTTCTCTCCCATCGTAACCCTCAATCTGATTCTCCTCCCACATTTTCCACTGCAATTGTCATGCATCAAGGCCAATGGCATACCCTACATCACAAGAAGGCATACTGTTAGAGAAAACGAAACTGTTGGTCTTGGAAGGAATAACATTTCCCTTTGCTGGCTTTCTTCCTCTGTAATTGACTTCCCATGATTTATTCATCCCACACTGCACTTGTGTAGCAAATCTGTTAAATCATTGTCTCATTATTTGTTCTTACACCTCAAATGATGAAAGACCAAAAAAAATTACCAAATTTATACAGTTACTTAGGATAGTAAGTGTAGGCACTACCTCCTTAAGCCTCAAAAGGGAAGTCATACTACTCTGTGATCTTACCCCCTGTCCTCTTACTCTCTTTGTTCAATTTACCCTGGCCCACATTTTTATTTGTTATTTTTACTAATTTGAAATCTAGTTAAGAATATCATTATGTGACAAATTGAAAGAAAAAAAGATGACAACAAAATGAAAATTTTCTCACAAAAGTGATATGGAAAAGGAAAAGATTAATCATGTACATTTTGCCTTTAAGAAGAGGTGTTGAATAGGGAAATTTTGTGGGCCACTCATAAATATAAATATGAAAAATTTCTCAGCACAGCCTTCTTCCCCTAGTTAATTAGGGATTTCATAAAGAAGACTGGAGTGAGACCCAAAGAAGCCCAAATATCTCTCAAGAAAAAGCTGAACTAAAATCATTTCAGGAGATGGCTATCAATTTTCAGAACCAAGGAATGTTTAGTGATAGTATCTCTTCTCTAAGATGATCTTTTTTTAATTGACTTGTTTGTTTACTTTTAGGTTACAAGATTCAGTTCCAGAGTCACTTGAGCTTCAGATTTTTCTCCCCTTCTTCCCTACCCCTAACCTCACCATGGTGGCATACAATCATGTATAGGGTCTGCAAACTCCTCTAAGATTATCTTTAAGTTGCCTTTTCTGTATCTTATGTACATATTGTTGTGTTTTATTTGGATTCTGTTTTTTATTTGGATTCTTTTGTCATGTCTCCCTCACGACAATGTAAGGTATTTAAAATCAGGGACCAACCTCCCACTTTTTTTTTTTGGTCTCTGATCACTTGGCATAGTGTCAGGCACATAGTAAGTATTTAATAAATGTATGATGACTGTTGATTGACTGGTGGCAAATTTTTAGTCCTAATATTTCACTCTAAATTTTGTACATCAAATAGATCTTTATTACCACGTGTACCAGGTAACTGTCCTTTCTTCTGATGTCTTTCAAATGTCCAAACTTTTAGGTGCAATCTATTCTATTTTGAAAGAACTTTGAGAAGGAAAATTATCTTACCTGAGCTATTGATTATAAAGTAGTTTATACTCCAGAAATTATATAAGCATTATGATTAAGAGAATATAATTATTAATAACTTCTGATCTTGCAAAGAAACAACAGAACTTGCACAGCACAATCAATTTAATTGGAGAGTATAGTCCTCATCAGGGTAGCTGCTAAAAAAATTAGCAGCTGCCAAATACCTGGGAAGACATGATCTGGTGACTGGAATTGTATGTTTAATGTTTGTTATGTTTCATAAATGAATAGACAACAAAACCTCGATATTTCAAATGCAGAGCACAAAATATTATTGTGAATTCAACACATAAACTGTTCCAGATATAAAGCATTAGCACAGAAATGACTGCTTTCCATAAACACCTCTACATAGCACTAATCTACAAATACTGAAGAACTATATTTTGGGCGATATCACCACATTGATTTCATATAGTCTCAAAGCATGTAGAATAATTCTTTTTCAAAATATGAAGACTTTATAGAAGAAAATAAAACTCAGTGGGAATAGGATACGTTTCATAGAGTCCCCATTTTCCTCTTTGCAGTTGGAGTTGACCCAAAGAGCATTATAGTGAGACTACAGAAGATAAGCTTACATCACAACCTTCTCATTCAAATGCAGAAAAGAAATTATTTCATCCACCAGTAAAAAAAGTCTTGAAAACATTTACTACAGAAAGTAATAGTAAAATAATGATTTTTCCAATCACTATTTCTATCTCAACTTCATCACAAAGATGAGAAGTCCTATTGTTATTCTTAATTGTAAAATAACAATAATTATGAAAACAATAAACAAAAAATAACAATAGTAATAACTTGCTTGAATGTTAGTCTTAAGCCTTCTCATCTCATCAATGTGATTCTGGTTCTTGAAATCTATCTCAGCATTATGTAACCTTGAGCAGACCATGTGGAACTAGGAATGCTTTTGATATGTGCTTAGTGTAGAATCTATGACTGGCATTGCAATAGTGGCCTTGCTAAGTTCTGAGGGGCTCATTACTAGGTTGACATCAGGATGATAAATGTTCAGTCATAGTAATTAATCAAGACCATATACTGAGAGTTAGAAGGATTACAATCTGTATTGAAGGAGAGAATAGGCTACACCCTATCCCTGTCAATTAAGAATGCTATAATAGAATCCTAGATTTTGAGTCAGGAGGTTTGGGATTGAATGTTGCCTCCATAATGGATTGTCTGTTTACCCTTGGGTAAGAAATCAAACAATTATTTATTCGTCCTTCATTTTTGAAGAGGACCAGTGACATCACAAGATGATATCTTGCTTTGCCTGTGAATCAGATCTAACTGAGGCAGTTGTACAAAGTCTGAAACCTCACTCTTTTTCCAGAGGCATTGGAATCAAAAGGCAAGACAAAAGTCAAGATCACGAATGATACCCAAGGAGGCAGGGAATGACCTTGGCACCTTCCATGTCTGACCAAGCTCTAAGCACCCCACATGCCTTCATGACATCAGAAAATATGTTCTCATCTGCCCATTCTATCAGGAGAAGTTTCACATGTTTGGGGTAAACATCCTTGAGATTCCCTGAAAGATTTGAGACCTATTGATTACTTTCAACCTGGTTTAGCCCCTCTGCTGGGATGGTTTTACCAGGGCATAATTGCTGCATATGGTATAGCCGCTTGGATCCCGAGGTGAGAGTTTCATGACAGGTAGACACCAAAAGTTGATGAGAATTCCTGAAAAGTTCTCAGCAAGCTCTCACACCAGAGGTTCTAGTCCTCCTGGAACATCCCATATACTCCCAAACAGGAAGCATTTATTAAGTGTTTATTTACCAGGATTTGTGATTAGCAACCTGGAGACATAATGACAGAAGTGAATGTTTCTATTCTCAAGGAGCTTACTTTATAATAGGGAAGCAAAATACAAATATATAGGTATAAATAAAACATAGACTAATAAAATATAATGCAATCTTAGAGAAAAAGTCATTATGATTTGTGTGGGTTTGAGGATGAGGAAAGCCTTATAGAAAAAAAATATATCTTGTGCTAAGACTAGAGGTAAGAAGGGTAAATCACTAACTTAAAATTTTTTTTCTTTTTTCTTATATTCATTTATTTTAAACACTCTTTTCTTTTTCAATTTAGTTCCAAATTTTCTCCCTCCTTCCTATACCTCTACCATCTATTGACAAGGTAAGCAAAATGACATCAATTATACATGTGAAATCATGCAAAACATTAGCCAACACTCACCTCAATCTTGACCTCAATTTCCTTATCTGTAGAATTGGATGGCTGGAATTAATAGCTTCATAAGTTCCTTTCTAAGAAAAAATTCACTTATTCATCTATGATCCTCACTATACTATTGAGATAACTCCTCCACTAGGTTCTTGAAGGAAATGCTAATGGATTATGTTCCATAGATTCTATTAAACTGTAAAATCTTCCAGTGTAGCCACAATGACATATCAAATGTGAGTGTCAACCCTGGATTAACATAACTAAAATTAGATAGGCTCATCTAAAAATGAAAATGGCTACTGAGAAATGATTTGATTTTGCTAGGGAAGGAGTCACTAATGGAATAATATATCCTTTTTTTGGAAAGCAAGGTAATTGGGTCTAAGTGATTTGCCCAAAGTCACACAACTAGTAGGTGTCAAGTGTCTGAGCACATTTGAACTTGGGTCGTCCTTACTCCAGGGCAGATGCTCTATTTCCTGAACCTCCTAGCTTCCCCTGAAATAATACATCTTTTGAAGCACTGAATAAAGATCTAATACAGGTCTACTAAATGAGACATATGCTCACTTCATATATTCACTACATGGGGATGGGAGAGGAATTATTTCATGGAAGATGATAACAACCAATAAGAACAATGAATGACATAAATTTTTAAGACCTGAAAAGTATTTTAAATGAATTATCCAGCTTGATCCCCATGACCAATAACTACTACAAGTATTCTTATCCCCACTTTACAAATAAGGAAACAGAAAGGTTAGGGAACTATTAATTTTCTGATTTGGTGCTTACTTACAAGACTTCATAACTTCAAGGTCAACATTCTATCAGGTACCAAGAAAGATGTTCTGAAGACAGTACAATGAAAAGAAAGATTCTATGATGATAATGAGGTTTTCAAGATATTCAGTCTCTTGGAAAATATACTTCCTCATTAAAACCCACCAAATGATAATGAGATTGAACTAATCATATCAGTTGGAAAAAATAAGTAGATGAAAAATATGTACCTGCCAAGAGAGTATATACAATACTTAGAGAGATATACTACTTGAATGGATAGATAGACAGAAAGACAGACAGATAGACTGATGATAGATAGATAGATAGATAGATAGATAGATAGATAGATAGATAGATAGACAGACAGACAGACAGACAGGATGGATGGATGGATTAATGGATGGATGGATGGATGGATGGATAGATTGATGATAAATAGATTTGATAGCCAGATACATTGTTGGACATACATTTTAAGTATCTGCTGATGATTCATAATGAGCTGGGCTCCAAACTGAATAGCAGGAGATAAGATTTTGTTACGTTTTGGAAACTGTAATGCTTCCAGTATTGCTTACTGGTGAAAAATTGTACCTAGAACATCAATGGTCACCCAGTGATTATATATATAATTGTGTGTGTATATATATATAATTGTGTATATATATACACACAAGATATATACACATACATACACACATATACACATACATATATACATGTATGTGTGTATATTATTATTGTGAATAGTAAAACAAGAATAGCTTAGATAAATCTGTAAAAAAACAAAACAAAACAAAACTATAAGGAATCCAAAGTAAAATGGAATGGTACCTGATGGCTATAAGCATGCTGAATCATCCTACCAATGGAAACAACTTACACAAAATGATAGAAACCTTAACATAGATATGTAGAAACAGAGTAGGAAGTAGATAACTTCTAGAATACCTAGATTCCTCTGAGACTCAGCTCAAGCAGTGCCTCTTAAAGAGACTTTTCAGAACTCATCTGCAGCCCTAGTGCCCATGATCTGTGATTTCAAGTGGTTTTCCATCTAGTTTGTATTTATTACACATCTTCATATTTATGTATGTTTATGGTCTCCCACAATATAGTAAACTTCTTGAGGGAAGAAGGATTTTTGTTTCTTCTTTGTAACCCCAACATGTCTAACACTTGGAAGTAGCCTGATAAATGCATGCTGATTGACTCATTAGTGGAGGTGGATCATCCAAAATGGATTTATGGAAATAGCTTGCCAAGAGCTACATTGATAAGAAAGAAGCATGCAGAATTTTTGGTTGAATGTGGATGTAATGGGGAAGAGAACAGGGGATGTGCCTCATTATATCAGACCACAGGTCCAAAGAAGTATCAAACCATGTAACTATTCACACTTCCCCATAATACCTTCCTTGAATAACCCTGCAAACAAGTAGTTCACATATAAATATACTAATCTTATAAATTTGGAAACTAAGACTTGAGATGGATAATTTGTTTTTTGTCGATAGACTAAAAACCTCATAACAATTGGAGCTGCTCCAAAGTAGAATGATCCATCCCAGACCATTGCAAGAAGCTCATTACAGAATAGTCATAAGGGCAAATGGACAGCCAGCATTCAAGAATAGTGTGGACAAGAATTCATGTTGCATATATGAGACACACTAAGTAATATTTCCCTGCTAACTATTAGAGGCTATGATTCTTTTGACTAAAATTGGTATGTCCTGAATGTTAGAGGTTAATTCTCAGGACTTCAGAAAATGGAACTTAGAAAAATGAGTTACCAATATATCCTTTTTATTCAAATGGTACAAATGAGAGATTAGGTAGATTTTAAAGCTCAGTTTTTAAAGACTAAAAATATAGACAGTTAAAGGTTATGATTTCTATTGAAATGAATAATTGATGGGAGGGGGAGAGCAAACAGAACAAATAACTGACTTTGCAATTATTTTCCAGGATTTCAACCTAAACTTAAATTATTGCTGTTGTTGTTAGTTGTGTATATAGCAAACAAGATGAAAACATATGGCAAGCTGTTTGCATTTAAAAAGATTTAAAGAAATCATTTCCAGAAAAAAAAACAACTAGAAATGTGGAATTTGTCTAATCCAACACAATGGAACATTCTAATTTATTTGCTTAATGTAAGATAATGATTATATTATCCAATATCCCTGAGGGAATGGAATGCTTTTGCATGCTCCTATAACATCCATAGCTTTACTTATTAAAATGCATCCTTGTATCTAAATATAATGGGATTACTGGCCTATGGAAGGCAGATACTGCTTTATTGCTTGGAAAAATTTCTAACATAATATTTAAAACAATGATAAGAAGGAAATTTGTTTCTAAAAATATAGATTCTATTTGATGTTGTGCAGACACTGAATCTTAAGATTTTGCTCTTAAAGTATACATTTTCAGAAATACCCATATGGCACTGCATAGCTCCCTACCACTCGTGTATTATATATATATATATACACACACACATACATACATACATGCATATAATATTATTACCACTAAGGACACATGAGAATAAAGACAAAAATAAATTTTATACTGATTAATGTTAGAAATGTTCAACAAAACATACGTTTAACTCATTCTTCATTGCATTATACCTTCAAATGAAAAACATCTTTTCTTAATGTAGACAGCACAATAATTTAAATATTTTAATCACAGTTTCAAAGGATAGTAGATAGAAATACTGTACCCTTCATTCATAAATTGGAGTTCATAATGTCTATCAATCTATGGCTCTTAAAGTCTTTGAAGGTTAATATAATTTTCTCCTATCAAGCCTCTCATTGTGAGCACAAAACTTACAGTTATTTAAAAGTATAGAACCATAGATTTAGACCTGAAAGAGATTTTAAATGTTGCATAATATAACCTTTTGATTTTTTAAATAAATAATTATGTTTAGGGAAAAAAAGGATGCCAAATATAACACATAGAGCAAATGTCAGAGCTAGAATTTAATCCAAGATCTCAAATCCATTGCTATTTTCACTGTACCAAATAATTCCTTCATATCTACTTGTTTAATCTATTTCCATTTATTGAATCCCTACTATCACATGTCATATATATGGATACATATATGTATCCATATATATTTATAAACACATATGCATACATACACATACACACAGGTATATTTGCAAAGGTATTGACAAAGTAGAGAAAATCCATTGGAGGGAAAGCAACATGATAAAGTACCTTGATGTCATTCCAAATGAAGATTTTGTGTGTGTGTGTGTGTGAAGAAACAAGGGATATTTTGCCTTGATAAGAGAAGCTTTATTAATGTGTATGTGCTGGGGTGAGGGATTCTGGGAAGTATTAAAATAGCCTCTGAGGATCAATCAAATTAGGACATACTGTAATTATGTGTTTCAATTCTACGTGAATACATTGTGTTAAGTTCTCCATAACCAATACTTCTGTTTCTAACACACCAAACTAACAATTTTCTATATTACAGAATACAAATAAATCATTATCACTCTGTCTTACCTCCTTCCTAAATGAGAGAGTACTCCATGCAATATAAACTATGAAACAACAATGAATTGGAGGTGGTGATTTCCTACTAAATTATGGGTAAGTCTGAAGAGTAAAGATGATCACAGAATGGTGATATCCCTAATTGAATTTTCCCCTCCTTACTGAATCTGCCATTACATGCAATCATCTCTAAAAGTCATCCTTTAAGCTTGAGACAATGGGCCCATTGAGTCAACAGGAGGGGAGAATCAGAGTCAAAACATAAAGAAAAATCACACTGTAGCCTCTGAGTAAGGAATCTTCTAACTTATCCTGTTCTCTAACTTATCCTCTCAAGGGCCTCTCCAGACCTGAGAATATGTAGGCTAAATTCCTGTCATTAGAGACTCTTATAGCTATCTCTAAAAGTCTTTAATGACAGGGATGTCGTCTCTTTGGGTACATGACGTCAGAATGAGGGAAGCTCCTTCACTGCTGTATAGCATCAGCAACCTAGACATCCAGCAAAGAGCCAGTAAGGTGATGTCGGGCCAGATATAAGAGAAGCTACAATAAATAATTTTATTTCTGCTATTGGTGAGATTTGTGAGGCTAACATAATCTAGAACTCTAAAATCATGATTATAATTGTGAGCTATATTCAGATATTCTAAAATTCATTCTAGAAATGTAAAGGCAAAGCTTAATCTATATATTCTGATATACGTGTGTGTCTAGACAAATTTGATATTTTACATATAGAATTTCAACTGATGTGAGTGAAATCTGGACCCATTTTAAGTAAAAAGCATTCAGTCAACTCTACGATTATATACTGGGAAATGAAGTATAATTATTTAAATCTTTATGTTTAGAAAAAGATATGGAAAATTTTAAGAATGAGATTTACTCATTTTTAAGAAAACATTTTTTTCAGTGTCAGAGAGTTTCTCTGCAAATATTTTAAACAAAACAAGAAATCATATTAAAAACAAACAAGCATAAGACAATTTGACATAATAGAGTTTATCTAGGCAAAATAGTACCTAGTTCCTGGATACCACATGCCAGCATACTTAACAAAGAGATATCTAAAAATCCTTTTAAGACCTACAGATATGGTAAGTTCTTTACCGACTGAGACAAAATACTTTATTTTGATCCAATGTAACTTAGAGGATGTCTTTTTTCCCTTACATGATTCATTCATTTATCTTTTAATTAATTAATTTTGAATGGTAAAAAGGCCATTTTGGGCCTCATTTCTTACCTAGCCCTAATCACTTAATCACTGAATGGATATTTTTAATTATAAAAGAAAAAAAAAGACTCCTATTGCTCTCGCATAATTTTAGAGACCAAATAGAATAGTGGGAATAAACTATTTTGTTGCCTCAAAAAGATATTTACAGATTAGTTTTTGTGCAAATTAATGTTTGAGAGAATTGGCTGGGGTTCTGATTAAATGCTTTTTTTTTCTTTTATGGAGTCACAAAGATTATATATTCCCCCCATCAGATCCTTTTATCAATGAAATCACAGGTCTGGTCCTTCCTAAAAAGTGTTACAAAAATGTTTTTATTTGTGTGTTTTTAGTCAAGTCAATTTCTCTTGGCCCGGATTTCTTTATCTGTTGCTCTAAACAAAGTTGTTACAGTTATCAATGTAAACAGAAACTCAAAAATTAGATAAAACAACAAAGTCTGCCATATTAGCATGATATATACCTTAAAAAGAAATTTAGACAGAGATCAGAAATGGAGAAAATGTCCATTGTAGTAACACAGAAATAAGTTATAGGCAAAAATATAAGGGAGGAGTTATGGTTGAAGAAGCTATGTGAAGCAAATAAATGTATTTTATTTTTCATGTGTTTTTAAAGTTGTTCTCAGCATGAAAGCTCCTTTTGAAAAGAGAATTAAAAAAAAACAATAATAACATTTGTAAGGGGAAAGATCTGCTTCAGAAGTTCTCCAAAACACAGACAGATCTAGAAACAAAAACAGTTTAGAATGATATAAAAGAAAGCTTTTTAAAAAGATTGTAAAATATATCAGATCAAGAACCTAGTGAGCACAAACAGCACACAAATTGGAGCAATCACAGATTTCTAAGAAAACTGATCAAAGCCCAGGCTGCCCTACTCCTGAATGACATGGGGAGCAAAGAGTGCATTAACACCTCATAAAAGCAGCTCCACATCTACAAAAGAAACACTTTTCAAAAAGGAAATAAAATGCAGGGAACAGATCCCAGAAACAACAAAAGAGATAAGACAGAATTATTTTTCCATTGACGCTTGGACAAGGGGGCTTTTTGTAGATAATTTGAAGCATGCCCTCCCCTTAAAACTAACACACTGGGTTCCTCAATAAGGCTTGAAAGCAATGACATTGGCAATGACTCTAGAAATAATAGGAACCAGGTAAATTTCACAAAAAAAAGCAGTCCAATTACATATGACATTTTCTACAGAGAACAAAGTTTCAGGAGCAACTTCCAACCTTCAAATATGAAGAAAGGGGACAGAATCTGTTACTGGGGTGGGTTACAGATGCTGATACTGTAAAGGCAAAGATCCATGCATACATTAGATTTTTTTTCTTTCTTTTCCTCTTGGCTTAGAGGTCAGGCAGGTAAATTTTAGTTTCTTAAACTCCTATTAATAGCAGTCCCTCTGACTCCGTGTTTCACTGTCTTTTTGAAATTCTTCCCATAATATAGTCTCAGAATAACAAATTGTTTTCAGAGAGATAACTAATAAAATGAACTCAGGGATTCCTCGTGTCTTGGACTACCATTTTTCTATGTGCCAAACATCCTCATTGGCAGTAATAAAGTGATAAAGCAAGCACTGACTGCTCTCCTATTTAGCTTTTTCTGACATAAAGTAGACGAAATGTTCCATCTTGAAATGAAGAGAAATTGAATACCATCTAAATGGTCTTGACAATGTCCACCTAGCAATAAATCTCTATCTTTATTCTTTTGCGTCCTTATCAGAAATGAGGCCAGCTGATGTGGGAACAGTGATTGCCAAGCTCTCATTTATGGCTTGAATCAACAACCAACAGACAGTAAGAATTGTTCATTTCAAGGAATTGCAATATCTCTGTAAGAGACCTAAGAGTTTGTCTATCAAATACATACTTGAACAGAAGTCCTCTTAATAGCAACCTTGACAAATGATGAACCAGTCTCTGCTTGAAGATATACTGAACCTGTTATTTCCCAATGAAACTGTTGCCATTCTAGATAATACTATTAGAGAAGGGGCAGCAAGGTGGAGCTGTGGATAGAGTGCACAGCCTGGATTTAAGAAGACTCAGTTTCCTGAGTTCAAATCTGGCCTCAGACACTTATTGGTTTTGTGAGCCTGGTCAAGTCACTCAGCCTTGCTTGTTTTATTTCCTGATCTGTAAACTAAGCAAGAGAAGGACATGGCAAACCTCTGCAATATCTTTGCTAAGAAAACCCCAAATGGTCATTAAGAGCCAGACAAAACTGAAAAGATGGCACAATAAATGTTAGAAAAAAAATTCCCCCTTATGCAACATGTACTGATCTCACATAGTTCTACTGATTTTTTTATGATTCCCTCAGGGCCAGAAGAAGACTATTTTCTATTTTCTAGTTGAATATATATGACATTTAAGACTGATATTAAGTGCCCCCAGTCCAAAGTCTTCTATTCATCAAAGTAGACATCACTAAATTCTTCAGGAGATGATCATGTGACATGGTTTCTAGTCTAGTCATCATGCTGATTTCCTTCTTCTACACATAGTCTTCTAAATTTAGAGTCTGAAGGGACCCCAGTTCCTACTCTTTCATTTACATAAAAGGATACTAAGAATTATTAATTAAATAAGTCCCCATATTCGCACAGCTGGTAAGAAGCAGTCAGAATTCAAACCCATTCCCTTTGACTCCAAAGCCATCCTTCCATTCTACTATTCTTCCCTTGCAAGACTGTTAATGCCATTCCTAAAATTTGATGCCATTACACCAGATTTGATCTAAACAGGAAGAAATACGGCAGAACTTACACCTTCCTTCCTCATTATTTCCCTTGTATATCATCAATAGAGCCTCAAGTTGTTGTTGTTTTTTTTGGTTATATTGTCATAATTCTGACACCTCCTGAAAGATATCACAAAAGGAAAACTCCTAGGAATATTGTAGCCAAGTGCAAGAGTTGCCAGGTCAAGGAGAAAATATTATACTGAAGGGGGAATGGGAAAGGGGGCAGTGATAGAAGGGAGGCTAGATTGGGGGAAAGGTTGGTCAGGGTCCCTGCTGTACTGGGGGGAGGGGAGAGATGGAGAGAAAATTTACATGTATGTGTATATGCGTTGAACTCTGTGGCACCCAGTATGGAGTCAGGCAGAGCAATGTGCAATTTTGTAAATTAAAATTAATTTTCAATTGTCCAAAAATGTTTAGTCCTCTGTTTCCATGGCTTCTAAGTCTATTGAAATCGTTCTCTGAATTTCCAATGGGTTTTACATTCATTGGAACACAAGAGAACCCTGACAATCTATACTGGTGTGCTTATTACTTCTCAAGGCAAATTCTGAACCATATATTATTTAAAAGTTTGCCATTGGCAGAGATGGCCCCATGAAGTAGGTATCATGAATGAATGAGTGTACAACTGTTCATATTCATAGAAAATGATGGATCTTGGTAGGCCTCTAGTTCACATGATTATCATCTGGAATTATTATTAGGCATATAGTTTCCATGCAGTTGATGTATATGGTAAAGTTTATTCCCTTAATACTATTTTAATTGTGGCAATCTTGCTTATATGTTCATAAATTGATTTTGCAGACTAAACTATTCTCCTTTATGTGAAGTAAAGGAAGTTCTGGAATTGATCTGAGCAGGGGGTTATATGCTGCCTTTCCAAGAAATTGTAGAAGTATGGAGATAACTCTTCATGCTTCTTTTTTTTACTCATTCTTTTTTTCAGTGAGTTTTCTGGAGATAGCATGAGGCAATGGAAAGTATGCTGGATTTGGAACCATGAGACCTAAGTTGGAATTCTTACTTCAATTTAACTTCTGTTGCCTCTATTTCCCTATTTTGACAAGGGGAGGTTGTTATGGGTGTTTGTGGCGGGTTGTGGGGTGTGCATGTTGGGACTTATTCAGGTTTGATCATGGTTAATACTAGAAAAATGAGACAATCACATGTCATTCAATAATTAACAGAAAAAAATAGATTTAGCCACAGTAGAATAAATGGATAATAGGCATTGAAGATATTTCAAGTTGAATCGTTTAACTTAAGTCCCATTGACAAAATTGCCTCTTAGAATTCATTAGCCTTCTAGAGTTAAGGAAAGAAGCTAGAGGAGATTTCATATTAACTAACACATATACATCTATGTGTATGTATATACACACAGATAAAAAAACATACGGCTGGGTAGTACAGTGGATAGAGTCCTGAAGCTAGAAACAAACTTATTTTCCTGAATTCAAATCTGGTCACACTAGCTGTGTGACCCTGGGAAAGTCTCTGCTCGCCTCAGTTTACTCATTTGAAAATTATCTGCAAAAAGAAATTGCAAACCAGTTCAGAATCTTTGCCAAGAAAATCACAAAAACAGGTCATGAACACAGTCTGAATAACATATCTGTCTATCTATTTATCTATATCTTTATCTAATGGTATGATGCTAAATGTTTAACACTCAGCTCTCTGAAAGAGGGCAATATATTTATTAGTTTAATATTCAGAATTATTCTTATCTTTTTATAGAGTCCAGATAATCAACTAAAATAAATCTAGAATGATTTGCAGCATTTGACTGTTCCCAACTTATAAATGTTCATATTTAACAATTGACTCTTGAGAACTAGCATAAACTGACTCCAGCATTGCCATTGATAGAGACATATATGACAGGTAACCAATAAAATATTCTACCCTAATCCCTCAATGAGAATATATACAAATAACATCTCCTCGAATAGCCTATGATGTGTGAAAATCAAGGATACACATATACTTTACGTTTGTCAGGTTGTCCAACATTAGTAAGACATCACTGAGTTACTTAGATGAGTTTGGAAGCTAACTAGGACTAAAGCCTCAAATTCAGATATCACCTTCTAATTAGGTCAAACTGTTGTATTAGTAGTAATGTGACTACATTAAAGTCACATGACTACACATTGCAGAAACAAATCTGAGCTGTATAACAGTAGTTGTCTTTGAAAAAAAATCATAATTTGATATAGTGATCTCAGAATCAGTCCCTGGTATCATTGCCTTCAGCCTGCCCTTCAGCACTTAGAATCTTAAAAGCATTGCATTTGAGAACTGGAAAGCAACATTAGTATCATTTAGTCAAACCTTGTGATGGGGGAAGAATCCTACTGTTTTAAATTTTACAGTTGCTATGAACATTGGATAGCTGCACTATGTGTAGGTAGTCTTTACTCTGAAAACTATGATCCAGGCCTGGGGCATGGGAATGCCTTTGTAGGACCGAAATTCCTTTTTATATGAATGCTCCTGATCAGAATACCCTCAGCACATCAGCCCTGAAGCCATGAAAAGAGGTTGGCCATAAGGTTTATCTAAGAAGTCTTTCAGTGCATTCAGCCCTAAGGCTACTCTTTGGATACTCTTGAACTAGAGGGAGTTTACTCATATTAGTAGTGCCAGAATTTGAACAAGGTAGAAGGAGAAAGTGACATAAGTTCTGTGCTATGGTCTAGAGTGCCAGAACCATAGGCAAAAAGTAATAGAGGGAAAGAGAGGAAGGAAGAAGAAGGAGAGAGGGAGGGGGGAAAGAGAGAGACAGAGAGAGAGAGATTTTAGTGTTTATCCTTTTTTTCTTTTCATTCTGAAGTAAATATAGTTGTTTAGCATGTGAACTAATGAATTAATACAAAACAGCAAAAAAAGATAATTTATTTTCATGAAACTGTACAGCAGTGCTTGATTTGGATCATGATTTACCATGTGTAGGGTATCTTCCTTCTAACGATCTTGGGAAGTCTGAATAATTGTCTCTGTCTTGGACTCTGTCTCTCTCTGTTTCTCTGTCTCTGTCTTTCTGTCTCTGTCCTTCTTTCTCTCTCCTCCCCTTTCCTCCAATCCTTTCTCCCTGTTGGTCTATCTATTTCCCATGTATTTGAGACACTGCCTACTCATGAAAACTGCTTTATGAAATCCATCAAAGCATAACTAAGGGCTACCTCATACACAACACTTATCCTGATTCTCTCCCTCATGATTTTCTGCCATTAATTCTTTCTACCTTTGGAAATATACATGTATTTCTTACACATGTTACATTTCCTTATCTATGTCTATATTATTTCTCACTGCCACCTCCGAATCCTCATCCTCAAATGAATTATAAAGTCTTGGAAGACACGAACAGGGCTTGTTTTTGCAGCCTTAGTGACTAGAGCAGAGCTATTCATATAAAAATGTCTAAAATTCATAAGTGGTGGTTGAGCTGAATTGAATTGAAAGCTTGATGCTACTTCATTATAATCTACTTAGAGTTGTATTGAATAGTAAATTTAAAAATCACTATCAAGAGCAGTGATAGAAATAAGAAGATATGTGACACCTGGATGATAACAAATGGAAAAGGCCAGAATTATCCAGGCTCCTCAAGTACTAACAGTTATTCCTTTTAAATAGTACATGAGTCACTTGTTGGAGATTATTGACTCATATGACAAAAATGCGTAGCTAATAGACCTAGACTTGAGATTCAGTTCCCTCGTGAACTAATGCTTTGCCTGCATTGTCATAGCCCCAGGACTTATCTCTAATGCCAGACATATTACTGACAAGTTCTTTTCTTGAACATGGCCAAAGATTGTGTTACAGCAGACAACTAAACAAAAATTAAAGTTTATTTCTGAGGAAACAACTTAATACAAAATGTTTTCTCATGGTATATCCTTTTTCTAAATTACCTCATATTTATTCACGTTATTACAAATGTTTGTGTATATATATATACACATATATGTACACATATAAGTATACATACATACCTACAAGTGTGTGTCTATATTACATGTTATCTCTGCCTGTAGGATATAAGCCCCTTGAGAACAGGGAATAAAGTTTATCATTGTAAATGGAATGTTAAAACGACAACAACAACTAGGTGCCTGATGTACAAAGAATCATTTTTAATCAGTAATTGATTTATTCTTAACATATTTGTTCATGGGTCAATGACATTACCTTTTATACGTTGAATTTGAGAGTAACATGTGTAGAGGAATGGGACAGGTTTGGAGTGGTTGTTCAAACATTTCAATTCTGTCTGACTCTTTGTGACACTGGAGCTTTCTTGACAAACAAAGATAGATACTAGAGTGGTTTGTCACTGACTTCTCCACCACATTTTACAAATGAAGAAACTAAGGCAAAGATTCTCCAAAGACTTGTCCTGGGTCACACAACTAGTAAGTGTCTGAGACCAAATTTGAACCCAGGAAGTTGATTATTCCTGACTTCCAGCCTAGTGCTCCATCTACTGTACCCCCACCACAACCACCCCTGCCCCCCACAACCCAAGTTCTTTGAAACATAATGGCTGAGTGACTACTTAAGGTACTTAATTTCTGAGTCCTTCCAGGCAATTGTCTAAGTCTCTGACTTACTGATGAGTTGCAGATTTACATTGGTGGAGGGAGTTTTCACATTCATCAAATGGCAGGTACAGATCAAAAAGAAAAACAAAGCAAAAACACACCAAAGGAAAAAAAAATTCTACAATTTTGTGTGCAAAAAAATAGCACCATTTATCCTAAACATTTTCAGCATCTTAGTTCAGCCAAATGGCAGTAAGATACAATGACCTCCCATTGCATTCTCACTGATTAAAAGTGCCGTTCTCCAGATCCCATTTGAAATGTTACCTTATGTCAGAAGCATGACCATTTTTGTTCCTTCCTTAAGTCTTTTCCCTGTCAAGAACACTTGTATATTTCAGTAGATTGCTTTGTGTCTCAGCATCTATAGGTTGTGATACACCAGGTCTTCTATTAATTATAAACAGGGTCTACGAAGGGTCTTCTGTACAGTCATGAAAAGTGTTTTTGAGCCTGAATGTTTAGCTTTGAAAGTTTTCTAAGAGAGAGAATTTGATTGTGTCTGACTGACAAACAATCAGCAGGGCACCCCGACATTCATACCCTTTCCTTTTCATGGGCTCCCATACATCGTCCTATCAAAGTTGCTTTTAAGAGAATAAAAGTCCTGCAACTTGATACATGGCTGCGTTATTTTGGAACAGGGACTCGCAGGGTTTAGCAAACATCAAATCAATAACACCAGAGGCATCATGTCACATTGAGCTCACTGCATTTACCCATTGACTTTGAGGGGCAGGTATTAATCCTGGTATAGGGGTATTGATCCTTCAAACACTCTGTGGGAGCTCCATGGGTAATCCCTATGCAACAGATGGAGAATGTAGCCCTAATAGTTGATGAGGCTTAGACTTATTTGTGTTTGTTAGTTCAAAGGCATGCAGCTCTAATGACCCAAGGGCCCATGTTTTAATGTTCTAGTTTCTAAGCATCTGTTCTGGCTCCTTATTATAGACAAACATTCTCCTTGGGTTTTTATACTTTTTTTCAGTAGGAGTTAATTTACTCAGCGACATCTAGGTTCCCCAAGTCCACCACTGCTGCTCTATTCCCTTTTTGTAATTGAAAACCATCACAACAACAAAACATTAAGAGCACACTGCTGTCACATCCCTCAAAGGGGGTCTGTCCCCCACTGGAAAATGTGGGATTCTCTAAACATTTTCACATGTACATGACAATAGCGTGCAGTGTTTCCATAAGGTATACCAGCCCTGGATGGCATGCATTGTCTCTGGGCACAACCTCTATTTGACAGAACACAGTTGGAGGCAAATTGCATTGGCCTAGGGCAAAACTGTCAAGTAGGAAGAGCTGGTTTCTGAATCCACTAATCTTCCTTCTCTGTCCCTTTCCTCTCCATGTTACTTTTAAGAGAGCCACTATAGAACTTCAAAGCTTAGGTCACCACCTATACACAGTTGGTCTTTATGTCCCACCCCATCCCATTATTACTGCTTTCTATTTCTCAAAATTATTTTGTGTTTTCAATTCCTCAAGTAGCCAATGACAATTACCATCTCAGAATTGTGATTTCATGGGTGTGAGGAACTCTTTGGTGAGGGTACCCATTCTACCAAAACAGATGTCAAGTAGTCTGTAATTCATGACTTTGGAGACTTGTTTGAGTGACCACTTTGTGGTTAAGTGATGGGTCCAAAGTGAAAACCTGAAGCTAGGTCATCCTGATGCTTTCTTTCTATATGTTAAGCACTATTTTGTTTCTCGGCACACATACGATTTCTAATTCCTTTCACGTTATTAAAACAAAAACAAAATGTATTAGTTATTTACACTCTGGTTAAAACTACTCCAGCACACTCCTAGTTTGAACCTTCTGGGACCCAAGACAATTCTAATCAGTAAGTAGGACATAAATATGACAATGAAGGATAGCAGAAGCTAGGAGAGAATATAGGAGAAAGAATAATGGGTAGAATGGAATAGAGTTATAAGGGGTTGGATGTGGTGTAGCAAAGGCAGGTGTTAGGGCATCAGATCAAGGACCATTATCTTTTAAATATTCTTTGATTTTTTGGAGGGCAATTGGGATTAAGTGACTTGCCCAAGGTTGCATGGCTAGTTTTTGGGTTAAGCGTCCGAGGCCAGATTCGAACTCAGATTCTTCTGACTCCAGGGTCAGTGCTCTATTCGCTGCACCACCTAGCCACCTCTGGACCAGTATCTTTTAGTATGTATCCATGTTGTGGGTTTGGAGCCATAATTTTCATGAAAAATTAGATTAAGCTCATAATTTAGTTGTCAGCATTATCTCTTCACATTCTCCCATCACCCATATCTAATCTACTGCCAAGTGTCATATAGTCTACCTCGACAACATCTAGTATTAGCATCTCATTCTACCCTCTGATACTTCAAATTGTTCTTTCAAATGTATTTGCCTGAATGTGTAACTGCCCTACTCAATAAATTCAAATGGCTCCCTACTACCTCCACGATCAAATAGAAAATCTTCTGTTAGGATTTTAATGTCCTTTACAACTTGGTCCCCTCCTACCTTTCCAGTCTTAAAAGTTTTTACTCACCTCTGTGTACCCTGTGATCCACTGACACTGCCTTTCTTCCTTGTTTCCACATAGTTTTCTATCTAGATAATCTATGCGTTTGTACTGACTGGCCTCCACGTTTACAATATTCTCAATCCTTGCCACTGCTCTCTGGTTTCCTTTGGATCTCAGCCAAAACTTTACCTTCTCTAAGAAGTCTTTCCTGGTCCCTGTCAATGCTCATGCCTTCCTTTTGGGGGCAACTTGGACATACAGTAGATAAAGTGCTTAACCTAGATTACAGAAAAAAACTTCAGATATAGTCTCATGCACTTAATGACCATGCAACCCTGGGCAAGTCACATACCCTCTGTTTGCCTCAGTTTTCTTATCTATGAAAAGCACCTACCTCCCAGGGTTATTGTAAGGACAGAAAGAGATGAGATTAGTAAATTATAGAGTCCATAGCACATATAGTAAGTACAATATTAAATTTATCAAGTAGCAGTAGTAGTAGTGGTAGTAGTGGTAGCAGCAACAGCAGTAGCAGTCATCATAGTAGTAGGTAGAAGTAGTAGTAATAGTAGTAGTAGTAGTAGTAGTAGCAGTAGAAGTGGTAGTAGTAGATCTTGCATGAACATACTTGTTTACATAATGTCTCCCTCCACAGACAATTCAATCCTTGAGGGCAAAGACCATATTTTAACTTCTCTTTATATTCCCAGGTTTTAGGCCAGTGCCTAATACAAATTAAATACTTAACTAATGCTTGTTGACTTGGGCTACTAAATTATCTTAAAAAAAAAAAGAACAAACCTATACACTCTGTGGTTTTTAAGGGATGTTTGTGTGTGTGTGTGTGTGTGTGTGTGTTTGCTTCAGGAATGGGTAACAAAATAAAAGGTGTGACACTTAGATTTAGTTACATAAAAATAACATTAATTATTGTCATTTATGTGACCTGTTCACCATCTTACACCTAAGTGTGATAAAAGACCTCATTCCTGTTGTATTTCATTCAATAATTTTTGGAATAACTGTGGTTCATTTTGTCCGATCACAAATTTAAAGTATAATCATCTTTTTTTTTAAGTGGCAAGAATAAAATAAAGCACCTATCTAAATTCATCACACTTCTCACTTAAACATTTGGTGAATTGAAAAAGGCCGTTATTAGATATTTGAATGTGTCCTAATAAAACCTTAATCATTTCACCTAAGTCCTACTAATGGTATTTACCTGAACTTCAGCTTTAGATAGGTATTTTTAAAAATTAAAACATATGTACGCACACAATTTGAAGGACTTGGTCAAATTCTCAAGCCCCAGGGTCTGTTGTGGGTCAATTTTTATTCACTCCCATCCTCCATGCCTCAGATATCAGCAGTAACATAGAGTCAATGTTCGATTGATGGTTGAAATGGTACAAGATTCAGTATTATGCAAAATTCTTGCATATTCCACTTTACTAAGCCTGGAAAAAGTGCTAATATATCTTTTTATGTCAGAAAGAGTTGAAATGAAAAGTTGTTTGATTAATGCTAAACAAATCAAACATTAAAATAACCAACTCATTCCAGTAATTAGCAATTCTTGAGAATAGATAGATCTGCAGACTGCCTTCTAAAAAGCTGTACTTTATCTCTGTAAACTTCTACATTTTACCCAAAGCTGTTTTAATACTTCTGTTTATGAAAAGGAGAAAATCTCAAGTAAATTTTCCCATCAATGAATTTCCATTTTGAGGAGGAAGGTGGGCTGAAAGTAGTTTTCAGGCACCAATCAAAGGTGGTTATCAAAATCTGGTGTTTGTGTGTGCATGGGTAGGGGAGGATTGAGAAGTTGAGGAACAGTGAAACCTAGGAGGGAGTTAATATTCTTTAAAGGAACAAAGAAGGTTTATAAACAAAGACTTCTGAATTTATTCAGTTTGAAGGGTTTCCGATACAGGCTTATAGCATTATATAGTGATGTCTCCAAATTTTTTCTACAAAGGAAGGACCTAAGAAGACTCAAGTATTATATTAGTAAATTAATGTGATTTTAATATGGTTGTTCATACTTAATAAGGTCTTACTAAATTTATGTTTTCAAAGATCTAAATTTAAAACCCTTACCTAGACAGCTAGGATTCAAAGTGCAGACCATTACACATGAAAAAGGTTGGGAATGATAGACCTGTGCTAGGCTAGGTGCTAGTGCTAGGCTGTGAGTGAGGAAGACCAGAAATTAAATTTGGCATTGGACATTTACAAACTACATGACCATAGGCAAGTCACTTAACTACTCTCTGCCTCAGTTTCCTTGACTGTAGAATGGAGAAATTAATAGTATCTACTTCACAAGATCAAATGAAATAATATTTTCAAAATTCTTAGCATAGTTCCAGACATATAGTAGGCACTTAATAAATTTTTGTTTCCTTCACTCTTTCTTCCTTTCCTTTTCCTACTTAACTGCAAAGTCCAAAAAAATCATAGAATCATTGATTGAAGTTTGAATCTAATCCATCTAATCAAAATCCATTTTATAAATGAGGTACCTGAAATCCATAAAGGTGAAATGACCTATCTGATGTCACCCAGATAGGAAGAAGCAGATCCAGACCTAGTCCTATGATTCAATATATAGGGTTCTTTTGCATTACACAAGACTCTCTCAATATATAGCACCCAGTATGTTCAGGTAGTCTCCCATTAAAGTACTACCCAGACCCAACTTTGTGTAATTTTTGAACTGACAAAAGTTCTGGCGTTTAGCAGTCCAGAGACAAATCATCAACAAATATACACATATGCACTAAATATTCTCATTTGTAACCTTATTCAAAACATTAATACTGTAGGTCTAATGCAAGTGAATTGATATTTCTAAATGTATGTGAGGATGTAATCAATAACATACAAGTAAAAATAAATCACAGCTGAATTTTTGTTATAGATTTTCCTTTTTTTTTTTTTTTTTTTGCTTTTTGGAGGGCAGTTGGGGTTAAGTGACTTGCCCAAGCTCATGCGGCTAGTTTTTTTTTGTATGTGTGTGTGTTAAGTGTCTGAGGCTGGATTTGAACTCAAGTACTCCTGACTCCAGGGCCGGTGCTCTATTCACTGCACCACCTAGCCGCCCCCTATATATTTTCTTAATTAACATATGCCAATTGTATAGTTGCTATCTTGGAGGAGTTGGCAATGATTCTTTTTTCAGCTCAAAATTGTCCTCTAGTACATCAAAAGGTTGGGGAATATAGATCTAGGTGAACTATTAAGCAACAGGAGAAGATATGTCTTGGATGTTTTATAGATCCGCAGTTCTCAACCTGGGTGTGGTGACCACTTTGGGGGTCAAATGACCCTTTCACAGGGGTCATAGGGGTCACCTAATACCGTTGGAAAACACATATTTCCAATGGTCTTAGGAACCGAGACACTGCTCCTCTATCCATCTCCAGGTACGTTCACGCACATGCAGATATGCCCACATATGAATATTAAAGGGTCATGGCATTAGGAAGGTTAAAACCACTGTTATTGATCATAAAACCATATTGAATCTAAAGTACTGAAAAATTCCCTCCCTCACTTTCCAGCATACTTTTGGGTAAATCAGAATATTTATCTCTTATAGGATAATATATAAAATGTCTAATATTTGAATGAATATAATCCCATATATATATATATACACACATATATACACACACACATATATGATATATATACATATATACACACATACATACATATATACATATATATCTATATATATACACATATATAAATATTTAGGGCTGGAATGAGTAGATGGCATACTACATTAGGATAGAAATAAATGGAAAGCAATGCATCTGAAAAAAAAAATCTTGCACAGAATAAAAGGGAAAACATACTATATTTCCACGTTAAGAGATAACAGTAGTAGTCTGAGAATTGTTAATATCTGAAATGCTCCAAGAGCCTAATAAAAACCTCAGGGAGTGATCACTGTAAGTACACTTGTCAGGGTCTTATCTTTTTGTCTATCATCTTGAGCCCTTTATGTGTTTAGGCTCGTTACTTTGCTTCTTTTCTTCTCAGAAAACTTCCCCATTTACAAAATATTTCCACAAGGAGCTCCATAGTAAAAGTCTAAGTGAAAAGTATATTTAAAGACCACAATTATCTAGCAATTAAGTCTGTCGAAAACTGAAATGAAGACTCTTTGCTTCCTATACAGAAAGGATTTAAACCATCTGCTAAAGTTCAATGAGAATCCTGGAATTTGATGAAACTTGGGAAGTTTTAAAAGATTCGGAGAGAGTTACTCACTAAGATAGTGTGTGATGGAATAAGAGGTACAGAGAATCATCTGTATTTCACATAACATTTCTAAGAGTTTTGATTTTTCTAGGCCATGTGCTATACAGCTTCTAGGGCAATAGTGAAGTTGCAGTGGGGAAGGTGGGGGGGGGGGGGAAGGACTATGGACAGGGCTTTCAGACTGTGCCAATTTATCATAGCAGCTGTTCTATTCCCAGTAGTATCTTACTTCAGCAGCATTGAGGCATTTCACATTATCAGTGCTAACTGAAGCAGGACATGTTACAAACTAAAGCAAGAGTAAAGAGTCAATCTCAGAGGAGTCAGAGAGTGGTGGACAGTATCATTAATAACAAACATAAAATTTCTGGGAAACTATAGTAAAAAAAATCCAAATCTATTTCAAAAGATGCCATCTAACCACTGCAAGCCATCCAGAAAGGTTGAATCATTGTACAAACTGGGCACTTACATGAAAGGAAAAAATATTCAAAAGAAATAGTAAGCTGAGATTTTCATCTAGGAGAACAAATACAAATACTTTTTAGACTAGGGGTGATATCTAGAGCCAGGTCAACATTTAGAAAGTAATTCCAACAGAGGTCTTAGAGACAAGGTTTCCATATTTATTTGGGTCAAATTATTCATCAGGCCTTTTGAAATTTTAACCATGCTCCAAAATTCCTGGGGTTTTAGAAATATCTGCCAGGTTATAATGGGAAAAGAAAAGAAGAGGGGAAAAAAGCCAGTTGATGTTGGTTTGCTTTTAGGTTAAGACAAACATTATATATAATCAATTTTTGATGAATAATAAAATCTCAGAATTGACCTCATCTCCCTCAGTTTTCATCTACTTGTTTATTACAAAAGTAAGAGATTAAAAAAACAAACTGTAACTTCACTACATACGGTAGAGTATACCTGAAATCATTTCCTTTCATTATATAAGCTTTAATTTCAAGAAAATTCCATCACATCACCATCTGTTCCTCAATATTGCTTTATTCTGTAGTAGCATAACTTAAGCCTTTTCCAAATACTTTCATATTAACTGTCACTTGCTTCTCATGATGATGAGGGAAATTAATGTAAGTAAATAAATATTTATTGACTGCCTGCTATATACCAGGTCCTATGCTTAGCACTGGATAAAGATGTATGTTCATTCATAATTACCTTACAAACAATGCTGATACTTCTTAAAGTTTGGACCGTTATTATTTAATGAGATAATTGGGTCATAGTAGCACAGAAATGATAATGCAATGTTCTCCTGAGATAATTTTGTCTGACCCCTGAATTTTACAGAAATGGAAATTTCTTTTTAGCTCTCAGTGTCCTTGAAAAAATAAATATTACATCATGACCCCATTTCTTATCCTTCAACAACTATATGTAATGTGTTTTAGAGTATACCACATGGCTTTCCCAGATGCTTTTCTAGCCTAGGGTTGTTAGTTCCATATTTCTATGAAATTCTGAAATCTTCAACCAGAGATAGAACTAGGGGCAAGTGACCATCTAAGATACAATATGTGAGGACAAGGAAAAATAGCACACTGAGAGACACATATTGATATTATGTTCCATGGAAGGCTATCTGCAAAGAATTCATTACCTAGTTGAAGTGCAAGTAATGAGTCTTTAACACAACAACAACAACAACAAAATGATTGTTGTATAGTGGAAAAAGCACTAGCTTTAAAATAAAATGATTTGTGTTCAAATCCTTTCTCCTATTGATATGACGTTAGGCAAGTTAGGTGACCTCTCTGGGTCTCAGTTTCCTGATCTCTGAAATTAGTATTAGATAGGAACCTCTGAGGTTTCTTCTAGTTATAGAACTATAATACTCTTTAAGTATGGTTAACCAGTATGGTTAACTAGTTGGCCCTCAGTCATGTGATGAAGGAAAAACCATGAAAAATCTTTTCTGGGTGAATAAAAATCAGTTTTTAAAAATTAGGCTAGGTAGGAATCAATAAATTGATGGTCCATGTTTTCTCTGGATAACTCAAGACAAAAGACAGAGAATCTGAAAGCTTTAAATGATCCTTGAAAGATAATTCCCTTAACAATTGCGAATCAGTCCTGATTGGTAGATATTTCATGAGAAAGCGGGCTAAAAGTGTTCAGCTGCTCCTGCTGGGAATATAGCTTGATCATAGTACTCAGCTACCTCAAGCAATCTGGAAAAGGGAAGTCAACTTCATCCAGACTCCTCTGGTTGGTTTTCTCCTTCATGAGCTGGGTAACCCTAAAATCTAATGGAGGCATACAAGGACAGAGGTCTTTACCTCAGGGTAAGAACTTGCCTGCCATGGACAATGTTTACACTCTTTGCAGGAGTAAGATCTATGGTTGGGTGGGGTCCAAACCAAGATCAAAGAGTAAGTTCCCCTGGTGTAGGGGCAATCTCAATCAGTCATATCCTTCAAATGCTGACCTTCCACAGGAGCTGGGTCTAAATGGAAAACAACAACAACAGAGGAGAAAAGCCTGGATCCAAATCTGACAATTGGTTATTAATGTAATAGTAAAATAATATATTTCAGTAGTCTTAGAATCTATGTTACCAGTAACATATCAATAGCAATTTCTAGAACTTACTCAACTATCAGTTTTTGAGGTTGTGACAACCATGTTGCAATAGGCATCCACTTTACATGCTGTGTGCATTACATTTATTTTTGTTGAGAAGTCAATACTACTGGCTAGAGGTGGGGTTGACAGTGGTGTGTTTTGGATCAGATTCCACGTAAGACCAGTACATGTCATGTCTGTACTATGTATGCATTGACATTTACGGTTTTTTTTTCTTTGAATGGGGTCTAACTCTGCAAAACAAAACAAACAAACAAAAAAACCCAAACCACAAGTGTAGGGAGAGATAAAATGTTTTAGAATGTAAAGAACATTTTTTATTCTCATTCAGCATAAGTACTCTGCTCAAAGGAAAAAAATCCAGATGATCTACTGTTACTTAAGATAAAACACATGGAAAGAAAATAGTGTTTGTTAGTCCATTTCATAAAACCCCTCAAAACAAACAATTCAGTTCTTTTGTTTTGCATGTGCATTGCCCTCTAGCTCCAAAATTTGGCTGCCACAGATTCTCTTTTAAGATGAAGGACTGAAAATCAACAGTGGCACCTGGTGGTTAGATAATACATCTGCATCACTTAGATGGTTTTATCAGCAACCTCAAGCAAGCCCATATAGGTTTTTGCTGTTGTTTGCTTGTTTGTTTTTTATAATTTTACTATTGTCTGTATGTTTGATTTGGAACAATTTCTTTGGAATATTGTTTATTTTTTGTGCTTCTGAAAGTAAAGTAAAACTGAACAAAAGCAGCCTAAAGAACAAATGAAAGATGATTTTGTGGTATTTGATTCTGCCTTCCCTTTCCTCTTTTTCCTTCTTTCCCCTTTCTCCAGTATTAGCTCTGTCTTACCCTAACACATTTTAAAATAGTTATCTCCTTTTTCTTTTCTCTAGGTCATTTTCTACCTAAGGGAAGTAATAATTACTGATTAATACTCCCAACTCCAGGTGGGAAAATAAATCTTGGAAATGCTAAGATATTTTAATTTTTTTTAATTCCTAAATTTGTGTCTTTGCAAGTAAATGAGTTTATGTTCTTTAAGGAATAATACAAAAAAGTCTAAAATTCCCTAGAACTTTAATCCAGTGCTGTAAGATATCCCAAAGGCCAACTAATCCATCCACCCTCATGTTGCAGAAAAACAAACTGAAAATCAAGGGGGTTGAGTGACTTGGCGAAGATTATCTAGGTATTAAGCATTGGACTTGTGATTTGAACCTGGGTCTTTTGACTCTAGTTCATATTTTCTTATTTTTTTCCTTTCTTTTTTTTGGGGGGGGACACTTAATAGTATTTTATTTCTTCATCTATTTTTTGTTTCTTTTGTGAACTTACTCCATTGTACTATGATAACTCTTATTTTCACTTAGTTCAGTTCAACAATCATTACATGTCTACTACATGTGAGATCATCTGATAGGATTAAAGAAGCAAAAATGAAACTGAGCTATTGTCATAGCATTTATATTCTTCTTTGAGGGATACATAATGTTGATCAATCGACCAACAAGAATTTGCTAACTATTTATACAAAAATAATTTTTAAAATAAAATTCTGCATAGACACAGTAGGGTGTGTGTGTATGTTTGTGTGTGTGTTTCTGTACAACTTATGGGTCATGGGGAGATCAGAAAAGTCCATGAGTGGGAGATGGCATGTGAGTTATTTGTTAACATAAACTATGGATTCCAAAAGCTAGAGATGAGGACAAAATACATCCCAGACACAAATAAAGGCACAGAGACAGGAGGTGGAATGTGATATATGAGGATCAGATAACAGGACAGTAAGACATCACACAGAGAAACAAATTTCAGGAATACAGAGAAAATGGCACAGGCGAGTTACAATCCAAATTTAAATTGAAAACTTAAGGGCATATGTATGAGAGAGGGTCTCTCTATCCACTTAGCACCCTCATGCTGTGAAACTCATCATTTCTCTGCTTTTAATCTTGTAAAAATATGGATTTCAAGTTTCTACTTACACACAAGCACTTTCTGAGAATGTAAATTTTCTTTTCTATGTCGTCTTCCTATTGCTTATATCAAAATAGGTATGAAATTTAAGTCCTCATTCTGGTGGGATCATGTTAGCTTCAGTTATATAATGGGAAAAGATATGATTCAACAACTTAACTCCTGCAGTGATCTTATTCAGTGAAAAAAAGAGTTCATCAGTTCATCACAATGTCTAGTTTTCAAAGGGGAAAAAAGCTATTTTAGTATGGGAGGAGGATAGTTAAGAAAGACTTGGTCATAGGTGGAAACTTCAGTATCTTTCTTAAAGGAAGGTAGTGTAACCAAATGGAAAAGGAAAATACAAGGAATCACTTTAATGTGTCAAATTAGAGGATCTTTAATATAGCAGACCATAGAAATAGACACATACTCTAGCTCAATGGTTGGAGGAGTTTATGATAGCAAAGCAATGTTTGTTTATTGGTTCCCATGCCCCACTAGGAGTGTCAAGGGTGGTTGGTACCTGAACCAAGAAAAGCCAACAAGTCAGTAGGACAGGAATGATTTTCAACCTCTATCCTTTCTCTTTTGTGTATGTGTCATTTGGGACTCAGCCAACTGTCCTTTAAACTAAAATATAGAGGGGATTTCTCTTCCATTCTCATTCCCAGTGGCCATGAGAGATGAAACACTTTGCAAGAAAAACATGTACTCTACTAGTGAAAACTGAACCTGAATCTCAAGTTCAGGGCAGCCTCTGTTCTTTTTTCTATTTCTTTCTCTGAATATAGGTAACTGGTAAGTGATTCTGAGAGATGAACATTTACTTTCTTCTTAAATATGTTACTAGTTCTAGGACTCTCAGATATGTTGTGGGAAATATTTTCTACAACTACAATTTTTTCTGTCAAAGGTGAAGGACCATTATTGGGAAAGATGTAAAGTACAAAAAAGTCTTTTCCAGAGTTTCCAAAGTTGTATGTCTCCCAGGAGAACATAATAGGAGTGTTGAACTATTGGCTCTGCTTAGGTATTTGTTAACGTTTTAATGTTTGATCCTGAGCATACATAGATGATACATAGATACATAGACAGATACACACATGGTAATGGAGGAAATAAACAATTATACTCTACCTGAGAGGGCAGCTTGGTGGCACAGTGGATAAAGTGACAAGCCTGTAGTCAAGAAGTCTTCTCTTCCTGATATGCTTAGTAGCCTCATATACTTAGTGGCTATGTGACCCTGAGCAAGTCACTTAACCCTGTTTGCTTCAGTTTCCTCATTTGAACATGAACTGGAGAAGGAAATGGCAAACTGACGAGGTGTAGGCTCTGGGACCCCCCCCCCCTTTTTGAGCTTTCCTGGATTCTTTGAGGTACAGGAACCTTCCCAGGGAAGACATTTGCCTGAGGTCATGAGCCTTGAGGCTCTGCCCAAGTTTTTAGCCCCCTTTGTTCCAATGGTGAGCCTTTGAGGTACAGGCTCTGGGAAAGTAAACCTTCCCAGGGAAGACATTTGCCTGGGGTTATGAACCTTAAATTGTGGCTCTGACCAAGTCTTTAGCCCTCTTTGTTCCAATAGTTTCCCACCCTTGAACTGGTCTGGCCCACCATTGTCTATGGTCTCCAGGTAGCCTCCAGCAACTTCCCACCCTAAATGACTCATTACTGGAGTCTGACCTCATCTGACTCCTCCTAAAGACCCTCCCCAATCTCCTCCTCTGGACCACCCCTAGATTCCTCCCACAACCTTTCAGTATATAGAATCCCATCTTCCCTCCACGTGGTGTGAGAGTGCCTTAGAATACCCTAGCACACAGACTTGCTCAGTGAGAGCACCTTGAAATGGCCTAGCACCCCACATGGCGAACTTGAACTTTCAATAAATTTTACTTTTTCTTTGGCTGAGAAGACTCGAGTGGAATTCTTTCAGCAAGACCCGGCATGTTGGTATTTTGGGGTCTCAGGCAGCCCTAACCCTCTTTGGGCATCCTCTTCAAAACCACTCCAGTATCTTTGCCAAGAAAACCCCAAATATGGTCACAAAAGAGATTGGACATGACTGAAAAGCAACTAAACAACCACATACCTTAGATATATTTCATACATTGATTATTTTTGTAGAAGAAAGGTATCCTATTAACAATAATTTGTAGAGTAGACCCTAAACATGAATAATAATTGAACTTTATTTAAGAAAATTTTCTAGGAACTCAGGGGTAGGGACAAAAAGTAAGAACTCATGAAAAGCTTAATATCCTTATTTTAGGACTCAGAATTCTTTAGGATTGTGGAGAATAGAGCCAGATTCCTCCTGGGAGATATTCCATTACCAGGTAACATCTACCCCTTTTTAGTCTTGGTTAAAAATGGAAGGAAGGTTTAGATTGCATAGAAAATTTGGTTATAATTTTAGAAAAACACTTTGAATTTATAGTCAGAAAAATGGGGTTTGAATCCTGTATCTTCTACTTTACATCTTTGGAATATTGGGTAAAGCATTCAAGGTCTCTAATGCTCTATTACCTTGTCTCTAAATAGCATAAAAAGGACTGAATGAAATGACATGTAAGATAATCTCTAATTCTGAATGTACATTATTATTTATAAATCAGTCCTCATCTCCATTCTAAGCCACAGGATTCATCTTTGTCTCCCAAAAGACTTTTCATAAGAAGTAAAGCTGAGGTGTTGGCTGTCTCCACCAGTGCTGGTTTGTTTGTAAATGTACTGTTTGGAATTTTCATGTTTTCCCAGAGAAACACTGTTTTACATGCTAATTAGGGTTTTAGGGTAACACATACAAGCCTATTTAATACCTAAGTATCACACCTACTCATAGCTTATATTATTGTACAATGTCAGCATTACTTTGAACCTACCCACCAAGTACCACTGTGTGCGTATAGGAAAATTTATTCAGAAGTGCAATCTGAATGAAACACAAGGAACATTCTTCCCTTGCCAAGGTTCCTTAACTCCCCCCACACTAAAATGCCTTTTATTTCACTTCTCCACATGCTATAAAGGGAATCCTAACTAATGTGATACTTTTGCAAAGATCTAGGAAAGCAGATTAAGCTGAGGAAGGGCTGGGACACAGAGCTATTAATAACGATCTTATATGATAAGAAGCTATGGAATTTCAGGCACTCATGTCTACTAAAATCTTTGGGGATACTTTTTATTCCTGGGTGATTTTTCAGTCACCTCCTTCTTTCTTCCATGGGCAGCAGTCTAGTATAGTGGAAACAACAAAGTGTTTGGAGGCAGAAGGTCAAATCTTTTCTCTGACCCTTACTAGTTGTATGACCTTGGATGAATCAGCTAACCACTTTATTGTTGTTCAGTCATTTTTCAGGCACCTCCAATTCTCTGTGACCTCACTTAGGGTTTTCTTGGCAAAGAGAATGGAGTGGTTTGCCGTTTATTTCTGCAACTCATTTTACAGATAAGGGAATTGAAGCAAATAGAGTTAAGTGACTTGCTCAGGGTCACACAGCTAGTCAGTGCCTGAGATCATATTTGATCTTAGGAAGAGGAGTCCTCTGTTTCCAGGTTTGACACTGTATCCACCATGCTACCTAGCTGTCCAAACCACTTTCTATTCTACAGCAAAATTATGAATTTATTCAACAAGAATGTATTATGAGGAAATGAATGATCCTATGAATGCTATATATTTATCTACCTATTTTCTCTACCAGTGTGATTATTGTTTTTCTCTAGGGTTTCTCTTCTTTCCTTGTCCATTGTAGAGCAACATCAACATCAACATCATCATCATCATCATCATCACTATCATCATCATCATCATTACCATCATCATCATCATCACCATCACCATTGTCGTCATCGTCGTCATCATCATCATCATCATCATCATCACAACCACTAGCATGACCACTACTACTATCAGGAGCAGCAAGCAGCATTTCTACAGCACTTTAAGTCTGTGAAGCACTTTCCATATACAATGACATTTGATTCTCACAGCAACCTATGAAGGTAGGTGCTATTACTGTCCACATTTAACAGATGAGGAAAATGAGACCGAGAGAAGATCGATATCTGCCCCACAAATGCATAGCTATTAAATGTCTGAGACAGGATTTGAACTCATACCTTCCTAATTCAAAGTTCAACAACCTAGAGATGGTGCTACCTAGCTGTCATAATTAATTGTAGTTTCTCTTCAAGATCTCTGGAACAAGCATGAATCTTTCTGAATACCTTTTACATTCAATAATGAAAGGAAAATGGAATATAAATAAAAATATTTCTCTTGATGCCTTTTCCCCTCCTGTCTTCCTTTTCCACAGTAAATTTTTTCAGAGAAAGAAAAGGTTATTCAAAAAGTTGAGTTCAAGTCTTAGTTCGGCTGTTTGTTGCATACATGACCTTAAACAACTTACTCAGCTTTCTTAAGTCTCAGATGCCTCAGCCATAAAATAAAGAAATTGTATGAGTTGATCTCTGTGGTCTCTTTAAGCTCTAGATCTATGACACTATAGTCTTCTTGCACTGAATCTAATAAGATTACATTTAACAAGAATAAATTGAAAGTTGATGCTTAGCTTTAAAGAGTTACTTTTAAAAAAGAAAGACTTCAAAAAACATTGTATGGCTGTGGGTTAGAATCAAGTTTGGCTGTAAAATTCTGGGAGATTTGGTTAACCACATGGCAAAAATGAATCAGTAATCTGGTATAGCTAACGACAGCAATGAGCATGCCATTGAACTGCATGGAGAGATGCTTTGGTTCTAGGTTTAAATCGGTAGTTTTGTGTGAGATCATATCTAGATTACTTTGTTCAGTCAGGAGTCCCAGTTTAGGAAGTTCTGATAAAATGAGATTTTGTTTTGGAGGACAATCAAGGTGCTTAAAAGCTCCAAGTCAAGGAATGTAAGGATATATTGAAGTAACTGGGCACTTTTAGTCTGTAAAATAGATGGGGAGGATAAAGATGGGGTGGATCTTTGTAATCTGTTCAAAGTTTGGAAGAACACTCATGTGGAAGGGGGATGACACTTTCTGTGTTAGGCTCCAAAGGGAAGTAGTCAAAATCATGATAAGAAGTAGCAAAGACACCAATGTAGGTTTGAACTTAAAGAGAAATGCAAAAGCAAAACAGAAAGGAAAATAAAAATTCTCATTAGTAGAGATTTTAAGAAGTGGAATAAGGCTCTTTTTAATAGTTCATCCAAGAGAGTGATGGGCAAGAGAGGAACAAACTATCAAGTGACAGGCATCTAGACAGAATGTGCCTACCAGAAGCAGCTGCTCAGGGACACAGCCAAAGAGAAGCTGCCCAGATACTACAAGAACATTGGGCTAGCTTCAAGACCCCCAAGGAGGCCATTGAAGGCTCCTACATTGACAAGAAATGTCCCATCACTGGCAACGTCTCCATCAGAGGCAAGATCTTGTCTGGTTTGGTGATCAAGATGAAGATGCAAAGGACCATCATCATTCCATGGAACTACGTACATTACATCTGCAAACACAGCCAATAGAAGAAATACCACAGGAACATCTGTGGGCCTGTTGCTTTGTTTCTGAGTCTTCCAGATTGGAGACATTGTGACTGTGAGTGAGTGAAGGGTACTCAGCTAGACTGTGAGGTTCAACATACTGAAAGGTCACAAGGGCAGCTGGAATCAAGAAATAGTTACAGAAGTTCTGAGTCTTTTCCTTTCTGGTGGTAGGCGGGTGAGGGTATGGGTGTTGGAGTGTTCATTGTGGCTTGGTTATCTGTTCTGCTAATAAAAGTAAATCCTTCACCAATAAAATAAATTAAAAAAATTAAAAATGGAATGGATTTCCTAATGAAATAATGGCTTTTCCTCTAGGACATCTTTATTCATTTCCATGAGATTTTTGAGTTACAAATTTTCTCCCTGTCTCCCCTCCCCCCAACCCCCAAACAGCAAACCCACTGTAAAGCCCCTCCCCCAATCTGCTCTCTTTTATGCCCTCCTCCAACACCCTTCTAACTTTCTGGTAGGACAGGGAGTGTCTCGCTACCCCAGTCCCTGTATATCTTAATTCCTAGTTGACTGTATTGCAGAACTTTAAATTCTAGATTCTTTTGGTTCCTCCCTTGTCACCCAACCCCACTGGAAGGACAAGCAATTCAATATGGTCAGTGCACGTGTAATTACACAGGACATCTTCACAGTGGACATATTGTGACAGTGATCATATGTCTCTCCTTCCTATCCCTCTCCCCATTGTTCTGTTCTCTACCCTGTCCCTGTCCGTTTCCTGAACTGCGTGCTTCCAGCATCCCTCCCCCAGACCCTGCCCACCCCTCTGTCATCCCCCCTCTCATCCCTATGCCCCCTACTCTCCTGTGTGGCATGATGCCCAGTTTAGAGTTTATGCCATTTCTTCCCTAAGCCAAATTCAATGAGAGTAATTGAAAGTAAAGTTGTAACAGTTATCCCTTGCCTGTTCTATATGGGATGATTAACCCCATTTTGTCTCTCCCTGTCTCCTCTCATTCTAGTCCTCTCCCACCTCAGAATTTCACTTTTTAAAGTATCATCCCTTTGTAGT
>CM053598.1:53349350-53361088 GCA_028646575.1 Pseudocheirus occidentalis | reverse complement strand
GTCTATTTTTGTGAATGTGCCATGTACTGCTGAGAAGAAGGTATATTCCTTTTTATCCCCATTCAGTTTTCTCCAGAGATCTATCATGTCTAGCCTCTCTAAGATTCTATTTGCCTCCTTAACTTCCTTCTTGTTTATTTTGAGGTTAGATTTATCAAGTTCAGAGAGGGGGAGTTTGAGGTCCCCCACTAGTATTGTTTTGCTATCTATTTCCTCCTCTAGTTCCCTTGACTTTTCCTCTAGGAACTTGGATGCTATACCATTTGGTGCATATATGTTAACTAATGATATTGCTTCATTCTCGATGGTGCCTTTTAGCAGGATGTAGTTTCCTTCCTTATCTCTTTTAATTAAATCTATTTTAGCTTTTGCTTCATCTGAGATAAGAATTGCTACCCTTGCTTTTTTTTTTACTTTTGCTGAGGCATAATATGTTCTACTCCATCCTTTTACCTTTATCCTGTGTGCCTCCCCTTGTTTCAGATGTGTTTCTTGCAGACAGCATATTGTAGGATTGTGCCGGAGTCTTGAGCCTCTCAGGGTGGGAAGTAGAGGCTTGGTAGCTGTAAGCTCTGAGTGTGTAGCCTGAGGCAAATAACAAGACTCTCAAAGATTCCCCTGAGTTACCCTCAGGCTTACAGAGTAACTTGTGGGGGTCAGGTGGTCTAGCTCCTTCATGTTTCAGAGTCTGTCCCTGAGCTGAGGCTCAAGCAGGTTTAGAGCCGGCTACAGCTGAAGGTCTAAGTCAGAGCTGTTGTTGGCTGATTGGCCTGGTGGTGCTAAATTGGCTTTTCTTGGTAGGGCTTGCTGGCTCCACCCTACTGGGCTTAGACTCTGTATTCTTTCCCCTTTCCTCAGCCCTGCCCAAGCCTGAGGCTGTTTCCACTGATTCAAGATTTTACTCTGGTTGCAAGATTTGATTTCAGACTTTTCTGTGTCTGGGAGGGGAGAATCAGAGACACTAAACTTTATTCCTCCATCTTGGCTTCTGGAAGTATGGGTTTGTAAGTTTAAACATCCAGATTGCCCCCACAGAACCTGCTGACCCTGCTGTGGGCTCCGAGGTTTTTCCTACCTGGTTCGATGTTTCTCTGTCCTCTGGTGAGACGGCCAGGCTGGGTGATTCTGCTGGCTGCCTGCTGTTCTCTGCTCTCCACTCCACATTGGTGCGGCTTCCTTGTGCTCAGAGTTCTACTTACCCCAACCTGAGTAGGCACTTTCCTGGGCTGGGAATCCACCCAGCTCAGTCTCACAATGGATTCTGTTGCTCTTTAATTTGTTCAGATTCATGTTTTAGCCTTTAGCGATAGAGTGACTCCAGCTGCAGTTGCGGCTTTTCCCGATCACCATGGGACCAGGCTGCGGTTTTGGGCTGGGCTGGCCTCGGATCCTGACCTTTCCCGATGGGCCCCTCCTGCTGAACAGCACTCATCAAGGGACGTGTTTTCTGTATTTTTGTTGATTTGGGAGCCCTAAAATTTTTTCAGAGTCATATTTTATGTGTATTTAAGGTGGCTGTGCGGGAGCTGTGGAACTCTGCTGCTTCTACACTGCCATCTTGGCTCTGTCCTGATTCCTTTATTTTAAGATCAATAATCCTATTGTATCTAATCACCTCTCCATACTCTAATCCATCCTTCATACCACTGGTAGATATATTTTCTTAAAACGTTGTCTGCATCATGAATCTCTATATTCAATTGAGTATATATGTTATTCCCTCTTTGCACTATTTTTTAAGAGATTAATGCTCACTCACTCCCTTCTATCTCCCCCATATTTCTCCTGCGAAAGCATTATCCTGCTTCTTTTATGTGAGGCTTTATTCTATCTCTCCCTTTCCTTTTCTCCCAGTGCATTCCTCTATCATCCATTAATTTTATGTTTATTATTATTTTTTAGATATCATCCCTTCATATTCAACTCACTCCTCTGCCCTCTGTCTATATATACACTCTTTCTAACTACCCTAATAATGAGAAAGGTCTTATGTGTTACAGGTATGACCTTGCCATGTAGGAATTTTGAAAAATTTACCTTATTAAGTACTTTATGGTTTCCCTAACCTTCGTTTCCAGTTAGCCAATGCTGCTTTTTAAGAAATTCTTCTCTTATTAAGTTTTTGTTACCTCTTTACCATTTGTCCTAGATTGTTTTTAATACGTTATTTTCTTCAGTATTTTTTGTCTTTTTTAACCAAGCTCTTTACTCTTTTTGCATGATTGTTTTGTGGCAGTATCATTTCTCTTCTCAATTTTTTCTCTGACTTTCTTACCTGATTTCCAAAATCCTTTTTAAGCTCTTCCATGTCTTGAGACCAATCCATATTTTTTTCTTGGAGACTTTGAATGTAGGAACTTTGACTTTGTTTTCTTCTTCTGACTATATATTTTGAACTTCCTTGTCACCATAGGAACTTTCAATGGTCAGAATATCTTTTTTTTGGTTGTTTGCTCATTTCTCCAGACTATCTGTCAACTTTGAACTGCCTGATAGAGTTTTGGCTCATGGTGTTAAGTGAACTGTACTAAGCTTCAGGGGGTTTGCACAGCTGTTTTCAGAGATACTTCCAGGGACTTGCAAATTTTTAGTTATTCCAAAGCATTATTATCTAAGGAGAGGTGCGTTTACTAGCCTTCTGGCCTGTGTGCTGTTCTCTGAGTGACAACAAGCACTCTTTTCTTGCCTGGAACTGTGATCAGTGTCCCTGTTCCATTATAGGCAAAATCTCTGGTACGCTAGTGCTGCTCCCAGCCCTGGGACTGCCACCCAGGATGGGCTGTTGTTTTTTCTCTGCTTCCCAGGCATTGTCACCCTGCATCCTGAATCTTAAAACCACAGAACACATAGTGGTTGCTTGACAGTTGGGCAACATAGCTCCTTCCTTTCATTTCCTTTTCCCTTTCCTTCTTCATTACTCTCCCTTTGACTGTATGGTGTATTCATATCCTTATCTTCAGATATGCTGCCCAAAGAAATGGAAATTTTGATCGCTGAAACCTCCTAATACATCTTTGAGTTTATGGGCTAGATTTCTTTCTAAAGGACCATGACTTAAGTCCAAATCACTCCGGCACTCACTGTTTGGCCAACAATATGTTCCAGAGTAAGTTGATTTTCATCACTGTTTGGGCCCTGATGAGTGAATTAAATAGAAATTCTTTTGACCAGAAATTCTGAGGTTCTGCCTTCCCTGGTTGCTTTTTTGTAACCAAGTAAAAGAGACATTCTTTGCCTCATTTCTTACCTTGACTTAATCACTGAATGCCATTATCTCAGTCAAACTGAGACCTGGAAATACCTTACCTTAAAAAGGTCAAGATATCCCACTACATCCAAGGCCATGTCCAGTCATCCTGATCTACATCTTTCTATTAGGCCTCTATGACTCTGGAGGCAAAAAAGAGTCTAGTGACTTTGCACAGCTCTCCCTCACTTAAATCCAATTTACTTAGAAGTTATGGCATCACCCACCTGATGTCATGGTCCTCTTTGGGAACAAAGGACAAACAACAACAACAGTAATAACTCTCAGGAATTCTTGCCCTTTCTTTCCCAATGAACACTGTGGAGCATGACTATATCAATAAACATATTATGTTTCCTAAAACCTTAGAAGGTCTCTTTTATGAGGGAATAGAATAAAATTGTAAAAAATACATATTATTATAGGGTATAATATGGCCCAGCTCTCCCCCTCTAAAACATTTAGGTGAAATAATAGAGTTTTAGAGTTTAAAATGAATGAGTTCAATTTAATTTCACTTTTTTTTTAAATTTTGAACCTAGGTCTCCATGCCTTGCCCAGGCTAGAATTCCAGAAACTATTCATGGGTCTAATCCCAATATTGAACAGAACAGAAGCTTTTCCCTCTTCCTTTTTCCTTACCAGGGGCAAGGAAACTTTCTTTAAGCAGACTGGGACCCTCCAGTTCCAGTGGTTCACACTAATGTTGCTAGACTTTCTGTGGACACCCACTTAACTCTTCTGCAGCTTAGAACTTCTGAACTCAAGGTATTTATCTTTCCCCCCCCTAAGCATAAGCATTCTTTACAATATTCAGGCCTCACCTCTTTTTCAAACCAATATAGACTTGTCTGGATATTTATATGAACATAAGTCACAATTTATTATTTTTTCTCAATTTAGTAACTAATCTCCAAATATAATCTTTGAAGTTTGACTTTTGTTTTGTTTTAAGGAATGAGCAGAAAGGTTGTCTATAGAAACACAAGCAATAATGTCAGGAAAACCAAGACTTCAATCCACTTTTGATGCTTCCTAAGGATGAGAATATGAACACATGACTAATCTTTATAAACCTTGGTTTCCTCATCTATAAAAGGGAGACAATGATACCTACAATGTTTTTGTTGAGAGGCTCATCATTTTGTCAAGAGGCTCAAGTGAAAAAAGGAATATAAACCTCTTGGCAAAACTTAAGTTGCTTTTAAATATATGTTCTAATTGTTTTTTAAGAAGGGAGAAATAAATATAAAAATAAGAGTTAAAACAAGACAGAATTCAAGGGTTAGGGACCAGTAGTAAAAGGAATAAGTAGGTAAATATTAGATCTGAAAATAGCAGGAAAGATACACCAAATATTAGAGTAGAGAAAGTAAAAGGGTATGACAATGAAGGAACTTAAAATACTTGAAGTTTTTTTTTTTCCTTTGAAGTTCACATTCTTTATTAATTCCATGTTTCCCTTCAATTCACAAAATGAGATATGCCACATGAGATTGGTCCTACAAGAAATTGACAACTATATGAGTCTCCACTTGGCAAAGATTGGAGAAAAAGGAGGCATTTACTCTTCCTTTTTCTTCAGACAAAAAAGGACCTTTAAAAGAGTTGTGATAGATAAGTTGTCCCCGCCCCATCAAATTCCAATAGCATTGGTCAAATGACTGATTTAAATAGGTATAAGCTAAATGACCAACTAATGTCTCCACACAAGATTCCCTTGGCCAAATCAATCAGTGAAATGACAGAAATAAGACAGTTATGTCATTTATGACCCCAGTGATGACTGGGATATGAGCTCTGCCCCTCCTAAGAAACTGACACTAAACAGAAAGATGAGGATATGCCCTTTTATCTCAAATGGTTTTCTGTTCATCACCTAAATCCCAACCCTTCTACTTACACTGGCTTATCTCACTATTACTCACTATATGATTATTGACTGGACATTAATCTCTGTGAAAGAGGAAACATTTGGCTTGCCCAGCTTCTCAAATTCAGCAATTGCAAAGCTGTGCGCAGGTTAATAGCAGTGGGGGTACTTCCTCAAAGCCTTTTTAAATCAGATATTTCACTGACAGATCAATGGCATTTCATCAAATATTCAAAATGCCATTTAGTCTCATTATCTACCTGATGTTGTCCTTGACTCTCAATGACTCTTAAAGGTTCCTCAGGCCCCTGGCCACATATCCATTATAAGGCAATCTCTAATCTGGAAGAGAGAAATTCACTCTGCAGGGAATTATATTTATTGCAAGAAAGCCTGAGAGCTTAGCAAATACCACATCACTCTCAGTAGATGGTGCTTTTAAATAGAAGTAGGTTCATCCATATATTCCTTCAATTATTCCTCCAAACATCCTTCCAGATGTTTCTGGGCACCTACTATGTGTCCAGAGCCATGGTAGGTATTGTGAGAAAAACAGCAAGGTATAGAAAACTATTTCTGCTAGTAAGGGGTGTATAATCTAGCTGGAGACATGAGGTATTCCATAGTTTAATACTTATTACATGTTTGCAATGTGTTAGGCATTGTGAAAGAAATGGGGGTATAAACATCAAACTCTCCCTGCCCTGATAAAGCTTAGTTTTTATTGGAGTGAAGCAACATATGCATTAATAAGTCAGATATTCTGGTAAGAAGTTTGAGGAAAGAATTGGGGAGGATGTGACAGCTGAATTGAACTCCTAATTTAAAAAAAAGATAAGGATTCTAAAAGGCAGCATTTGGGCAGAGAATATTCCAGGCAGAAGGGACAAGATGTGTGAAGATGTGAAGACTGTGGTTAGAGTTGGAATGTCAAATATGAATTAGAAGTAGCTTTCCAGTTTGTTTAGAAAGTAGAACATAATAAAAATTGTATAGAAGAGAGAGAGAGACAGAGAGAGAGAGAGAGAGAGAGACAGAGACAGAGAGAGAGACAGAGACAGAGACAGAGAGAGAGGGAGAGAGGGAGACAGACAGAGACAGACAGAGACAGAGAGAGAGACAGAGAGACAGAGAGATGGGGGGGGGCAGGTTGTGGAAAACTTCAGGGCCTGGCTAAGGAATTTGTATTTTATAGTAGGGGCATTAGGAAACAGTCACCAAAGATTTTTGATAGGGATAAAGACATGATCAGGTTTGTATTTTAGGAAGATTATTTTGTATATTCTATAGAGGATAGATCAGAGAGGTCAGATACATCAAGCAGAATACAGTTAGGAGTCTCTTGCAATATGCCACCTGAGAGGTGACAAGAGCCTGGCTATGTAAGTGATGAAAAAGGCATTATTGTGAAAGCTGTTGTGGCAAAAAGGTGTATAGACCTTGACAAATGCTGGCTAGATAGACAGACATGAAGCAAGATGGTGACAATGCTAAAACAGAAATTGTTATGAAATTTCTGGAATAAGTGACACAGACAGGAAAGCATCTTAAAAGAGTAGGGAAGGGAAGCCTTGGAAGGTCTCACTGAGGGGAGTAGTCTTCCATAAAACTGAAAAGGTCAGGTGAGTGAGCCTAACTGTAGAGTAAGTGGATTACAAAAACAGAGGAAATAGCTGCACAATGTAGAGATTCAGCTCAGGTAGGTTGATGCACATACATCAAACATACATGTTTGGGGGAAAACAAGATTAGGATGAAAATGATTGTTGAATGCTGAGAGTTGTTTCGAGGTCTGGAAATGACTAAGGGGTTATTTAGGACATTGAAATGAACAGGTTATCTATCAGTGAGTTCCTAAAGAGAGGAACTTTTAATAGAAACAAGGCACTGTCTGTTTATGATAACGACTGGCAAGGAGTTGATTTCCAAAAGCTCCGTTATCCAATAGTATAGAGGATTCTTTTCTCATCTGATTCACTTGACCTTAGTATGTAATAAGCACTTAAAAAGTAATTACTATGTGACTGATAAGTACGAGTTCTTTAGGAAAATGGAACTCTTTGTATCAATCATTCTCCCATATCTTCAGGCATATGATTCCCATTGCTTAAAATGCCTTCTATCTGCCTCCAAGACTACTGATGTCATCACAACTTAAAATCTTCTGTGACTAATTCATATTCCATCTGCTCCATGAAACCTTCTGTAACCAGTCCTTCCCTATTTCCCTATTTCCTTTCTGGGTGACTCACCAGTCTACTCCACCTGAAATCCAGATGCTATGCCTCCACATGCACTACATCTATCCCTCCAGATACCCCCTTTTCTACCTCACCCTTTATAGGTTATCTGCACCTCCATTAAAATGAAAATTCCCAAGATCTTTTTTTACTTGTCTTTTTATCCCCAACACTTAATTACTGGTATATTGCAAGCATTTAATAAATGTTCTATTTATTTATCTATTGCTCCCAACTATCAATTTATCTTCTATCTATTGTATCTACATATCTATTTTTATGTTTTTATGACCATTTGCATATATTATGCCTTAGAAATAAGGCATGGTCTAATTTCCAAGCTGGGTAGCATAGTGGATAGACAGGAGTCAGGAAAAGTTATTGTCCTGAGTTCAAATTTAACCCCAGACACTTACTAACTGTGTGACCTTAGGCAAGACACTCAACCTGCTTGCTACAGTTTTCTCATCTGTAAAATGAACTGGAGAAAGAAATATCAAACATTTCAATATCTTTGCCAAGAAAACCCCAAATGGGACTATGAAGAATCAGATACAGCTGAACAACAATAATAATTTATAAGCTATTTAAATTTAGAAAATATTAAGTGCTAATTACTTGGGATTTTTTTTCAAGTATTATGTGTCAAGGAAGAACTTTTACATTATTTCATTCAATCTCTCTATCCATAAAAGAGGATTTTTAAAGAACTTATTTTGTTCCAGGCAATGAGTGAAATAATGAGAATTAAAAGATAAAAAGGAAAAGTTTTCCTGCCTTCAAGGATCTTACATTCTAATGGGGGACAATTTATTCAATGCTTCCTTTATGAATTTGTCCTAACTGTCCAAACACATTTTAATCGTGGAAAATAGAAATGTTTTATTATCATCCCACACACAATGATTTCACATTTTATCCATCATTTCATATTTTAGTGGGTTATTAGTATAGCATTTAAACGCTGAAAAAGTCTTAGAGTTGATCTAGTCAATCTGCCTTCAAGGAGAATAAGGATTTATTTGAATTTTTAAATATATCTTTTACCTTGCCCACACAAATTATAAAATATACTTTTGGAAACAATAAGTATATACTTTCACACCTATTTAATAAAATATGAACTCCTTTGGTATGTCAATGTCTCTTGTAATTGACTGCAACCATTAAAATAATGAGCTACTTTCAAGTAATATCATCATTATTGGTCTAGAGCTAGAGGAAAATCTAGAGGTCTTATTATCCAATTTTCCCATCATATTTTCTTTTCATTTTTAAAAATTAACATACCTTATTTCTATATATTGATTGATTCCCAATAAACACCCCATAGTCCCATTTCATTACAAAATATTTAAGAGAATGTAATAAATGTAAGTGACAATATATGTAAGTTTCTGCTCTTGTCATTTAATGTTACTTAATTGAAAGGAACTATGTTGAAAATTTATGTATCTGGTACCAGATGCTGTTATTGAGTTTTACAAGAATTTAGTTACTTCATAAGGTCTTTGATCACATTATTGTCATTGTATATATTGTTCACAGTTTTAGTTTTGCCCTGAAGTGGCTTGACTTAAGTAGATGTACTTTAATGTGCAATACAATGTCATGAACACAGTAACCAGTAACACTATAGAGCCAATGTGAATGGCTGCGATTCTTCCCCACACTTTCTAGAGGACATTCCCATAGCTGCTGCACTTTGCTGAGTTAGGGCCATTTCTTTTTCTTATTAACCTGATAGCAGGATCTGGGTTGGGGAATTATAAACACACTTGTACAAAAAAGGAACCTAACAGGCTTTGAGAAGAATATGATAAAAGGGAAGTAAAGTGAGGATAAATGAAGAAGTAGAGAGAACAAAAGAAAAGACAGACCAAATAAATGAACCAGGTTGTGGTGAATGGGAAACCATTGTATATTTAAGTAGGAGTCTGACTTCCTAAAATCTTATCAACTTGCAAATATCCTAACAAATTTTGACTTAAACAAGTTTTTACTAAGTAATTTCAATATTTATAAGGTACTGTGTTAATCACTTAGAATACAAAAAAGAGCAACAAAATAGCACTGAGAAGCAGCAGAGTTTAGTGGAGACAGTCTGAGATTTGAATTCAAGAAGAGCTGGGTCTCAAATCTGATATCTGATACTTGCTAGCTATAGAACCCTGAGCAAGTCATTTAACCTTAAATCAATGAGAGAGAATTTATTTATTAAGCCTTTCTTCATGTTATTTTTAGTTGTTTGGTAATTGGGATTGGTAGAGGAAATATCCGTCCCTTCTACTTAATGACTTCTCTCCTCAATGATGGTAGAACCAGTGAGCTATGAGGGTATTTGTATTATCCCCATTTTATTGATGGGAATACAGAGGTTTAGAAGATGTTAAGGTACTTGCCCAGGGTCACACAACTAATAAGTTTCTCAAGGGAAGACTGGAACTCAGGTCTTTGTGACTCTAAATCAATTGCTCTTAACTGAAGATAATTATAATCAAATATAAAGGGAAGGGCTAGATAATGTAACATAGTAGACAGAATTTTCCACATGCGAATGTATTATGATGTTTGACTAATTTTAGGAGAAAGTTTTGTTTCAACTAGGCTTTGGAGTTGAGATAAAGCCTTGAGCACAGCACTGGAAGAAGAGAAGGACATCCAATTTGGAGCATGAAACTAGAGAAGATTTCAGGTAAATGTAAGAGCCTCCATGAATTCTAGGAGTTTGGAGAAAGGAAGGTGAGATAATAGCCCTTTCTGGCAAAACTAGAAGAAAGTGGGATAGTATGAAGCATATGTGACAGAGTTTGTGTAAAGAAAGGAAAAAGACTAGAATAAGATTTTGGAGAAACTTGAAGCCACAAACAAACTATGTGTTGCCTCTTGTCCTAACAACAATAGGAAACCTTTAGGAGTTTTGTTTTGGAGTAAATAAGGTCATTGCAATACTTTGCTTGAGAGGAAATGATAGCCTTAACTTCTTGAGTGTCAATATAGGCTAACGTGATGGAATGGATGTAAGATATATAATGGAGTTAGAACGGGCAGGACTTGGTAACTTATTGAATTCGGTGAGGTGATTACTGGGGGCGGAACCAATGGCATAGAAGCAGCAAGGTCCCGCAGCTCCCACACTGCCACCCTAAACACCCATAAAATTATGAGCCCAAAGTCTAGGAAAGTCTAGGACTCTCAGACTCACAAAAATACAGAAAACACATCTCTCACTGAAGGCAGATCGGCAACAGGGGCTCAGCACCACGGCCGGGAGCGGAGGCTGGCCCAGCCTGAAGCCAAGACCATGGCCAGGCCCAGGGCGGTGGGAAGGAGCCAGGCTGAGCTGAGCTGAGACCCGTAGCAGCCAGTCTTCAGAGGTTCTACAGCTTCCCGCACCTCCACATCTGCCAAGGCGTGAGGAACGGGGGACGGGAGAGGGGCAGCTCGTACCAGAGCAGAGACCAGCCCAGCCGAAAACCACAGCCACAGCCAGGCCAGGCCCCAGGGCAGCCTGGAGGAGTGAGCCTCCCAAGTCACAGCTTGAGTCTAGTTTAGAGGAGATCTAAAGCACCTGCCTGAGGGGATCTTAACATCCCAGTGAGAGACGGTTAGTGAAAGTGAAACTTTGAAAATTAATTTGGGGGCAGTAAAGCAGTTCGGCCAATCTGCCCCTGGGGCAAGGAAACAGTTGGGGAAGGGAACTGCTGGAACCGGTGGTGGCCCCCACCAGCTGCTTCAGAGACCTTGGCCTGCGGACGCCGCAGCGGGGCTGAATCGATTGATCAGGGCCAAGTGCTCTTGCGTTGAGGGGCCTGGATGGATCGTGGTCTTGGGTGGTCATTCTGGGGTGTGCTTTCAGCAAGCCAAAGCTGGGGGGACTTGCAACACCCCCCCAATAGCTCTAGCAGCTGGAAAACTCCAGCGATTTGGAACAGAGCTTCCCCCACTGGACACAGTGTTTCACAGAGTTAAAAAAAAACCCAACCAATTAATTGACTGGCTAACATGAGGAAAAGGAAGCAAAATAAGAACAGCAATAAAACTCTAGAATCCTTTTTTTGTGGAAAAAAGGGTCAAAGCATTGAATGGTAGGAAGACAGCCCAGAACTCAGAACTCCAACACCAAATGCTTCAAAGACAATTGAAGAATGCCTAGAAGCTATACATCAACTGAAAAAGGACTTTGAAAACCAAATAAGAGAAGTGGAGGAAAAATTGGGAAGAGAAATGAGAATGATGTGAGAAAATCATGAAAAGAGAGTCAATAACCTGACTGAAGAAAACAACACTTTAAAGAATAGATTAACTCAAATGGCAAAAGAGGCCCAGAAAGCCAATGAGGAGAAGAATGCCTTAAAAAGTTGAATTTCCCAGATGG
>CM053598.1:53335126-53348850 GCA_028646575.1 Pseudocheirus occidentalis | reverse complement strand
ATCCCCAAAAGAAAACTCTTAGAAATGTTATTGCCAGGTTCCAGAATACCAAGTTAAAGGAGAAAATATTACAAGCTTCCAAGATAAAACCATTTGAATACTATGGAAGCACTATCAGGATAACCCAGGATCTGGCAGCTCCTACACTGAGGGATCGAAGGGCCTGGAATATGATATTTCAAAGATCAAGGGAGATGGGATTAAAACCAAGAATCAACTAACCAGCAAAATTGAGCACATTATTCCAGGGGAAAATATGGTCATTCAATGAGGTGGAGGACTTTCAAGCATTCTTGCTGAAAAAAACAGAACTGAACAGAAAATTTGACAATCAAACACAAGAAGCATGAGAAGGTAAACATGGGCAAGAAAACATAAGGAACTTATCGCATTTGAATTATTTACATGCCAGTATGGAAAAATGATAATAGTAACTTAGGAAACTGTTTTTAGTATGAGGATAGGGGAGGGGAATACAAATGTATATATAAGTATACTTACACATATGTCTAAATAGGAGGCTGTATATGCATATGAATACATATCTGAGCATAAGTGTATATGTGTATATAGAAGGTATAAGATCAATTGAATACAAAGGGATGATACCTTAGAAGGCGAAATTCTGAGGTGGGAGAGGACTAGAATGAGAGGAGACAGAGAGAGACAAAATGGGGTTAATTATCCCATATAGAAGAGGCAAGGGATAACTGTTACAACTTCACTTTCAATTACTCTCATTGAATTTGGCTTAGGGAAGAAATGGCATAAACACTAACCTGGGCGTCATGCCACACATGACAGGAGCATGGGGATGGCAGGGGGAGATAATGGAAGGGAGGGCAGGGTCTGGGGGAGGGATGCTGGAAGCCTACACTTCAGGAAAGGGACAGGGTAGAGAACAGGACAAGGAGGGGTTGGGATAGGAAGAAGGGACATATGATCACTGTCACAATACGTCCACTATGAAGATGTGCTGTATAATCACCCATTCACAGCCTGTATTGAATTGCTTGTCCTTCCAGTGGGGGTAAGTGACAAGGGAGGAACCCAAAGAATCTATAATTTAAAGCTCTGCAATACCTGCAACTAGGAATTAAGATATACAGGGGCTGGGGTAGGGAGACCCTCCCTGCCCTACCAGAAAATAAGAGAGCAGATCAGGGAAGGGCCTTTACAGTGGGATCACTGTTTTGGGGTTGGGTAGGGGAAAGACAGGGAGAAAATTTGTAATTCAAAAATCTCATCAAAATGAATGATGTAAACAAGAAGACAAATTTTAAAAATTAAAAAAAAAAGACTGACAGAAGCCATTTTGAGAGTAAGCATGGCAGATTCCCAGACCAGGAAAGTGCCTACTCAGGCCTGGGTAAGGAGAACTGGGAGCATGCAGGAGCCACACCAGCGTGGAAGTGAGAGTAGAGTAGGGCAGACTGAAAAGGAGCCCCAGCCAGCCAGCAGACTCACCCAGCCAGAGGGGTTTGTAGCCGTCTCACCATAGGACAGAGGATCATCACACCAGGTAGGAAAAAACTGGGGGCCCACAGCAGGTTCAACAGCTTTTCCTGGGGCAACCTGGATGTTTAAAATTATACACCCCTACTTCCAGAAGCCAAGATGGAGGAATAAAGTTTAGTTGCTCTGATCCCCCCTCCCTGACCCAGAAAAGTCAGCAGCTAAATACCCCACCCAGAGTAAAATCTTGAATTACTAGAAATAGCCTCAGGCTTGGGCATGGCTGAGGAAAGGGGAAAGAAGACAGTACAGAGTCTAAGCCCAGGAGGATGGAGCTAGCAAGTCTTAAAAAAGAAAAGTCCAGGTGTGCTTTAGGACCACCCGGCCAATCAGCAAACTGCAGCTCTGCCCTGCCTCTGGCCTTCAGCTGTAGCCTGCTCTGAGCCTGCCTAAGCTATAGCTCAGAGACACAGAAACAAAAACCTGAAGGAGCCAGACCACCCCTCCCCCATAGGTTACTTGTAAGCCTCAGGGAAACTCAGGAGAATCATTGACAGTCTTGGTCTTGGCCTCAGGCTACACACTCAGAGGCTACAGCTACAAAACGCCTACCTCCAAGCCTGAAAAGTACAATTCTCTGGCACCTCAGAAGTGGATATCCACTCTAAAAATCCAGGACACAGGCACTTACAATGGGGAAGAAGGAAACTGCAAAGGCTAGGACCATCAAATCTTTTTATAGTGAGCAAGAACAAACAAATTCAGTTGGCAACAGGTGCTCTATATCCACACTGGAGACTACAGAAGGAAATATGAATTGGTCTCATGCCCAAAGAGCCTTCTTGAAGGATCTCAAAAGAGATTTAAAAATGAAATTAAAGAGGTAGTGACCACAGCTAAAGTAAAAAAGGCAGGGGTAACAATTCTTTTTTTTTTTCCATTTCACTTTTATTTGCACTCTAATGTCATATTTGCTCCTGTGCCATAAGCTTTTGTTTCTTCAGTTTCTTCTGGAATATCTTTTTCTTTTGAGCAACCTCCTCTTCTGGCTTAGGAACAATTTGTTCCTTTTCAGTAAGAATCATCTCAATATGGCAAGGAGAGCTCATGTATTGGTTGATTCAACCATGAGCCCTGTAAGTACGCCGTTGCATTTTGGGAGCTTTGTTAACTCAATGACAAGAGAATCCACATCCAAACCCTTTAGTTTTGTGTTACTCTCTGCACTTTTGTGCATATGCAGCAAGAATTCAGCACTCTTTTTGGGCCACCGACCCTGTGTCCAACCCCATTGCTTAGCCTGGGCACATCTGCCAACTCCACCATTATATCGATGGAAGGGAACACACTGTTTCTTCAATGTGACATCTTTCAAATACTTGGTAGCTTTTCGGATATGCATGCCCTTGATAGCCTGGGCTGTTTCACAGGTGTTTTTGAAGTGGACCCGGAGAGTTGAACCCCTTGACTTGCATTATTTTGTGGGGTTCTCTGGATCAAGAGAGTACCTCACCATTTTAAATGATTACCTAGGACAGCTCAAGGGAAAAGCAGGGGTAACAATTCTTATTGCAGACAAAGCAGAAGCTAAAATACATCTAATTAAAAGAGATAAGGAAGGAAACTACATCCTGCTAAAAGGCCCCATCAAGAATGAAGCAATATCATTACTTAACATATATGCACCAAGGGGTATAGCATCCAAGTTCCTAGAGGAAAAGTAAAGGGAACTAGAGGAGGAAATAGATAGCAAAACAATACTAGTGGGGGACCTCAATCTCCCCTCTCTGAACTTGATAAATCTAACCTCAAAATAAACAAGAAAGAAGTTAAGGAGACAAATAGAATTTTAGATAATTTTAGAGAGGCTAGACATGATAGATCTCTGGAGAAAACTGAATGGGGATAAAAAGGAATATATCTTCTTGTCAGCAGTACATGGCCCATACACAAAAATAGACCATGTACTAGGACATAAAAACCTCACAATTCAGTGCAGAAAGGCAGAAATATTAAATGTGTCATTCTCAGATCATGATGCAATAAAAGTTATATGGAATAAAGGGCCATGGAAAGGTGGGCAAATAACTAATTGGAAACTAAATTATTTAATCCTAAAGAATGAGTGGGTTAAACAAGAAATTATAGAAACAATCAGTAACTTCACTCAAAAGAATGACAATAATGAGACATCATACCAAAACTTGTGGGATGCAGCAAACGCAGTTCTTAGGGGAAATTTTATATCCCTGAATGCATACATGAAAAACTTAGAGAAAATGGAAGTCAATGAATTGGGCATGCAACTGAAAAAGCTAGAAAAAGAACAAATTGGAAATCCCCAATCAAAAACTAAATTAAAAATAATGAAAACCAAAGGAGAGATTAATAAAGTTGAAAGTAAGAAAATTATTGAATTTATAAACAAAACTAAGTTGGTTTTATGAATAAACCAATAAAATTGATAGACCCTTTGTCAATATGATAAAAAAAGAAGAACTCCGAATTCTGAGTTTCAAAAATGTAAAGGGTAAATGTACCTCCAGTGAAGATGAAATTTAAGCAATAATTAGTAATTATTTTGCCCAACTATGCACATGTAAATTTGCCAATCTTAGTGAATTGGATGAATATCTACAAAAATATAAGTTGCTCAGACTAACTGAGGAGGAAGTAAATCACTTAAACACCATCTCAGGAAAAGAAATTGAACAAGGTATCAGAGATGTCCCTAGGAAAAAAATCCCCAGGGCCAGATGGATTCACTAGTGAATTCTATCAAACATTTAAAGATCATTTGATTCCAATATTCTACAAACGATTTGGGAAAATTGGTGAGGAAGGAGACCTTCCAAATTCTTTTTATGACACAAATATGGTACTGATATCTAAATCAGGGGGAGACAAAATGGAGAAAGAAAATTATAGACTAATCTCCCTCACGAATATAAATGCAAAAATCTTAAATAAAATATTAGCAAAAAGACTACAGCAACTTATAATAAGAATAATACATTTTGACCAGGTTAGATTTATTCCAAGAATGCAAGGATGGTTCAATATTAGGAAAACCATCAGTATCATTGATCATATAAACAATATGAAACCATATGATTGTTTCAATTGATGCAGGAAAAACCGTTTGAGAAAATACAACATCCACTCCTATTAAAACACTAGAAAGTAAAGGAATAAATGGAGTTTTCTTAGAATAATAGGTAGCATCTACTTAAAGCCATCAGCAAGTTTTATATGCAATGGGGATAAACTAGAAGCATTTCCAATAAGATCAGGGATGAAACAAGGATGTCTACTCTCACCCCTCTTATTCAGTCTGGTACTAGAAATGTTAGCAGTAGCAATTAGAGAAGAAAAAGAAATCAAAGGAATCAAATTATGCCAAGAAGAGACTAAGTTATCACTCCTTGCAGATGATAAGTTGATATACTTGGAGAATCCTAGAGAATCAAGTGAAAAACCTCTTGAGACAATAAATAAATAGCAAAATTGCAGGATATAAAACAAACCCACACAAATTCTGAGCATTCCTATGTATTTCCAATAAAGTCCAACAGCAGGAGATAGTAAGAGAAACCCCATTTAAAGTTACTGTAGACATTATAAAATATTTGGGAATCTACCTGCCAAAACAAACCCAGTTCCTTTATGAACACAACTACAAAACACGTTGCACGCAAATAAAACCAGATCTTACTAACTGGAAAAACATCAATTGCTCATGGCTGGGTAGAGCTAATATAATAAAAATGACAATTTTACCTAAATTAAATTACATATTTGTGCTATACCTATCAATCTACCAAAATTTTACTTTATAGAACTATATAAAATAGTGACAAAATTCATTTGGAATAACAAAAAGTTCAGAATATCAAGCTAATTAATGAAAAGAAATGTTAGGGAATGTGGAGTAGCTGTACCATATTTTATTCTCTATTATAAAGCAGCAATCTTCAAAACTGTCTGGTACTGGCTAAGGAATAAAGTAGTGGATCAATGGAATAGATTGTGTTCAAAAGTCTCAGTAGTCAACGACTATTGTAACATACTGTGTGATAAGACCAAAGACCCCAGTTTCTAGAATTCACTATTTGACAAAAAATTCTGGGAAAATTGGAATATAGTGTGAAAGAAGCTGGGCATAGACCATCACCTAACACCATACACCAAAGTCAAATTAAATGGATGCACAATGTATGTATAAAGGCTGATACTGTAAATAATCTGGGGAAGCAAGGAATAGTTTACGTGTCAGATTTATGGAGTAGGGAAGACTTTATGGCCAAAGAAAAGTTGGAGAGCATTATAAAATTCAAAATGGATAATCTTGATTACATTAAATTGAAACGTTTCTGTACTAACAAACCAAATGTAAGCAAGATTAAGAGGGAAGTGGGAAACTGGGAAAGAATATTTACAACCAGTGTCTAGGATAAAGGCCTCATTTCTAAAATATACAGGGAATTAAGTAAAATTTACATGAATACAATTCATTCCCCAATTGATAAATGGTCAAAGGATGTGAACAGGCAATTTTCAGAGGTGGAAATTAAAGATATCTTTAAGCATACGGAAAAATGCTCTGAGTCACTATTGATTTGAGAAATGCAAATCAAAACAACTTTGAGGTACCACATCTCACCAGTCAAATTGGCTAAGATGACAAAACAGGAAAATGACAAGTGCTGGAGAGGATGTGAAAAAATCAGAACTCTAATGCATTGTTGATGTAGCTGTGAACTGACACAACCATTCTGGAGGGCAATCTGGAACTATGCCCATTGGGCTATAAATAATTGCATACGTTTTGACCCAGTAATACCACTTTTGGGGTTGGATCCCAAAGAGATCACAGAAATGGGAAAAGGACCCACACGTACAAAAATATTTATTGCAGCTCTCCTTGTGGTGGCAAAAAACTGGAAACTTAGGGGATGCCCATCAATTGGGGAATGGCTGAACAAGTTATGGTATATGAATGTAATGGAATACTATTGTGCTATAAGAAATGGGAAGGAGATGGATTTCATAAATACCTGGAGAGGCTTATATGAATTGATGCTAAGTGAGAAGAGCAGAACCAGGAAAAATTTGTACACATTCACAAAAACATCATATGTGTGATGACCAAACTTGATAAACTGGACTCTTCTCAGCACCACACAGTTAATTAACAGCTCTACAAGTCTCAGAATGGAAGGAGATATCTACACTCAGAGAAATATCTAGGAAGAGCAGAGTTTAAATGGAGACTGAAGCAGCATATGCTATTGTTCTTTTCCATGTTTAGTTTTGTTTCTTTTCTTTTCCTTTTTTTCCCCATTGTTCGCTCCATTGGTTAGAACACTTCTATACAACCAGACTATTGTACAATGTGAAAAGTGTTTGCAGATCCTATACATGATTGTATGCCACTGTGGTGGGGGGGGGGGCAGGGAAGGAAGGGAGAAAATCTGAAACTCAAGTGATTCTGGAACTGAATCTTGTAAACTAAAAGTAAATAAACAAGTCAATAAATTAAAAAAAGAAACTTAAAAAAAGTGAATAATGGACAGGGGCAGGGCAGAGTCAAGATGGAGGCGTAGAAGCAGGAAAACTCCCCAGCTCCCCCCATAATGACCTCAATTACCTATAAAACATGACTCTAAACAAATTTTAGAGCTCCTGAACCCACAAAGTGACAGAGAAATAAATCTCCCACTGAAGGAAGCCTGGCAGGCAGATATGAAGGTGGCCAGCTGTCACTGGAACATTTGGGAGAGTGGATCACCAGCAGCTGTAGCAGTTTCCACAATTATCAGCCCACAAATGCCAAAGAGAAAGTGAAAGGTCAGTGAAACACAGATGAATTTTTTGTGGGGGGAACAGAGGAGCAGGTCTGACCTCCTGCCCCAAGAGCCATAAGTGGTGGAAGTAGTAGCCGTGCAGCCACCTTCACATGGCTGCTTCAGGGCTCCCGGCCTGCAGATTGCAGTGGGGGAAAGCAACCATTCAGAGGCTAAGTGCTCATGCCTTAACCTGCCTGGATCTGGATTGTGGTCTTGGGTGGTGGTCCTGAGGTCTGTGACCAGTGAGCCAAAGCTGGGGGGGGGGGTTGTAGAGATGGTGGCTTCCTAATAGTTCTGGCAGCTGCAAAAACCCCAGCACTTTGGGACAAATCTCTCCCCTCTGGAAGCAGAGTTCTACTGTGGCAAAGTGTTCAAAAGTCAAGTAATTTAGTGGCAACATGAGGAAACAAAGGAAGCAAAGCAATCATGGCAATCCAATTTTAGATTCCTTTTGGGGGGACAAAAAGGATCAAAGCATGGAACTGGAAGAAGACAACATAGTCGGAACTCCTGTACCAAAAGCTTCCAAGAAAAATATGAACTTATTTGGTGAAAACCAAATAAGAGAAGTGGAGGAAAAATTGGGAAGAGAAATGAGAATGATGCAAGAAAATCATGAAAAGAGAGTCAACAACCTGACTGAAGAAAATAACAACATAAAAAATAGACTAACTCAAATGGCAAAAGAGGCCCAAAAAGCCAGTGAGGAGAAGAATGCCTCAAAAAAGTCATATTTTCCAGATGCAAAAAGAATCTCAAAAGCTCACTGAAAAGAATAATTCCTTCAGAATTAGATTGGAGCAAATGGAAGCAAATGACTTTATGAGAAATCAAGATACTGTAAAATGGATGCAAACAAATGAACAAATAGAAGGCAATGGGAAATATCTTATTGGAAAAACCACTGACCTGGAAAATAGAGCCAGGAGGGACAATTTTAAAATTATTGGACTACCTGAAAGCTATGATAAAAAAAGAGAGAATGAAGGACAAACAACAACAAACAACAATAATTGTGCATCCTTAACACAACTTTCAATCCCTTCACCCCTGCCTATACATTTTGAAAGAAGTGATCATCCAGAGTCTTAGAAGGCTTGAACAGTCCATCACTCAACAAGCATTCACTAAGTACTTACAATATACCAGCATTGTGATAAGCAGAAACAAAGGTGGCCCTGAAGGAGATTACATTCTCATAGGGGAGACAGCATGTAAATAACTAGGTCGGTGCCAGATAAATACAGAGTGGATGGAGGGCAATGTGGAAGGAAAGGCATTATCAGCTGCCAGGGGAGGACATGGAACATTCCAAGTCTGGGACAGCAGAAGAGAATATGGAATGATCTTAGAAGAGCAAACTATCCATTTTGTCAAGATTAGAAAGTATGGATGGGGGTGGGGTATTGTAAAATAATGATAAAAGACATGAATTTTCTAAATGGTTCCTCCTCCCCCCTCTCCCTTTACCTGGCCATTAGCTAGTTTGATCTTTGGCAAGAGCATATATGAAGACATACATATGCTGTGTGCATGTGCGTTCTCATTATTCTTTAAGGCTAATTCAGAGTTATAACTAGGCCAAGGTTATCAGAACTCACCTCTAAAGAATAGAAATTTTGAGTGCATAGACAGCACTTGCCATCTTTCAGCTGTAATTGCATTTAGCAAGAATAAATAGTTAAATCAAGGTTTCCAGATCTTTCCTTCCTTCCTTCCTTCCTTCCTTTCTTCCTTCCTTCCTTCCTTCCTTCCTTCCCCTAGCCAGCTGTGGCTCAGGACTACTTCTTCCCCAACAGATTACATCCCTGATAAAGTCCTGCCTAGGCCATTCTGTGCAGTTTTCTCCTGTGCATAAAAATGCTTAGTGATAGATCTGGGCTTGTTTGTTTATTATTATTAAGTTTCTGAAAAAAATATGTTGCATTTTGAAGATTAACAAATTAAAGAGGAAGAAACAATTGCTTGGTTAGGGAGCTTATGGAAGAGAGAGCTTTCTTCTTATCTACAATTTAGGCATAAAAAGTAAACAAGGTCTGCGGATCAGGTGGCAATATTTTCCTCTGCCCTTCCCCGAAGGAAATTAAGTAGTCTCTTGTAATGATGCGCCTGTTTATTAATGTAGCTCTCTTTCCTCCTTCCACATAATTGACTTAGGAAAATAAATCTCCTTTTGTATGACTTAAACATCTTTTCCCCCCACCATTACCACTGATTCCCTTAATATCTTTTGCATTTTTGTAATTTTCCATATCACACTGATATGTGCAGGTCATGGGAAGTTCTTTCTTCTTCCCAGCCTCAGTTCTACCTTTACAATTACCTTTAGGACATTTTGAACTGGATGTTCCATAGGCAATCCAAGCTTAATGTATCCTAAAGAGAACTTATTATCTTATTCCCCAAACCCATTTTTCTCTCCAACTTCCTTAATTCTATTTGAGGGCACCTCCACTTTTCTAGTCTCTGAGGAAAGTATGGGAATTGAGTGAACCACATTGACTCTATTTGGTAATTCAGTTCTGGATCTATATAAGTTCCCTTTCTATTTAATTATGGGCCTAGTCTAATTTCTGTCCTGTGAGAAAAATGTTTTCTCTTTAGTTAAGGGTCTATAAGCAACAAGATCTATGTTTTGCTGACCAGAATCACAAGCAGACCCAAAGACTGATGGAAGGAGTTTTCTCAGAATTATATATCTCAAGCAACCCATATATCTTATCTGAAAAATGATCCCATACTAGTCAATAAGTTACTATTTTCTTGTTTCTTTAATTGAATATAGATGCTTGGGTGGAGTGAATGGAACAGTTCTTTTTTTGATTTCAGGTAATTGTACCTATTTGCTCTCCCCCTCCAAGCTCAGAAAGTCCCTAATCTTTCTTCCAATTAGAAATGAGATTCCCTAAGCTTAAAACTATTTTAGATCTTGTTAATTATTTTCTTTTTATGCATAAAAATCTATCTTCCCCTGTATTCAGGGTCTACTGTGTAATGGTAAGGGAATTTGAAGACCTAATTTGAAAATATACTTTGCTCCCCAATAGGATGAATGTGATCATATGGAGCCTGTGGCAGGAGGAATTTGCTGAAAGGTGGAGCAGAGCCCACAGCAGAAGCTTGGTTAGGGGAGACTTGCTTTTCAGGAAGGCCCAGACCTTGTTTCTTTGTAATTAGGCAGTGGGTCAGGAGCATTATGATGTCCTCTGACCCTGGAGGAGGATATATATCTGGGAAACCACTGAGCCCACTAGCTTTGAAAATTCAGATGTTGGTGCTTCTCTTTTTGGTAACTAACTATGTATGTATGTGATGGTCAGACAGCTAGAAGCCCTGTCTGTTCAACTGTGTTATTTTCTCTGTCTGTATTTTTTGTCTGCTTATAACTTCTCTTCGTATTTTCTCTGAAGTTCATGGTGCTGACTTTTACCCCTGAGCTAGGTAAATGATATATGTTTGATAAAAGTAAGTTTGTTAACCCTTTCTGAGTTGCTTTCCTTTAGAAAAGCAGATCTAAGAAGCTGTGCTAGCAGCCATTCTGGGTATGCTAGGATGCTTGCTGTTATACAGTGCCACACTGAGGAGGCCTGGTCCCAATTTGTTATGCAATTGGCGTGCTTTGCTTAATAAGTCAATATGCTTGAAAGCTTGAACCTCTGTTTCCTGTGCTATTTCCAATTTTACTCATCACATCTCTGAGGTTTGCTATCTCAGTATCATCTTCAACTCCTCACCCAAGGTGTACAATCAGTTGCCAGACCATATTATGTTTCTATATCTCTTGCATCCACATTCTTCTCAGGCCCTCATTACCTCTTACTAGACTAGCATTAGAATCTCTTTAATGGCCCCTTTCCTGCCTTTCTCAGCACTCAAATCCATCTTCTACACAGGTACCAAAGCAACTGTTCTAAAGTACAGTTTGATCACACCAATCACTCGGCCCAAGCTCAAGATGTACCTCCATGAACAAGTGCAAACTCCTCTGTCTGATATCCAAATCTCTTTCTAAACTGGGGAGGTTCTAGCCTACTTCCACAATGTTATACACATCATTGTCCTTCACATAGAACCTGGGAAGATTTAGACATTCTATTCTTCTTGTTTCTCACATTTGGCCCTCTGTGACTTTGCCCAGTCTGTTAATCAATCAATAAATACTGAGCACATACTATGTGCCAGGGACAATGCTAAGTGTTGTAGATATAAAAAGAAACAAAAGAGAGCCCCTACCCCCATGGAGCTTACAGTCTAATGGAGAACACAACATGCTAATAAATATATACAAAACAAGCTACGTACAGCATAAATTAGAGATAATTAATAGAGAGAAAGCCCTGGAATTAAGAGAGGTTGGGGGAAGGCTTACTGTAGAAAGTGGGATTTTTGTTGGGACTTAAAGGAAGACAGGAAAATCAATAAGCAGAGTAGAGGAGGGAGAGCATTGTAGGAATAGTGTACAGTTAGGGAGGATGAACAGAACCAAGAGATAGGGTGTCTTGTTTGTGGAACAGTCAGGAGAACAGTGTCATTGATTCAAAGAGTATATATCAGGGAGTAATGTATAAAAAGACTGGAAAGGTAAGGGAGGGAAGGTTATGAAGGGCTTTGAATGCTAAATAGAACATTCTGTATTTACTACTATACACAATAGGAAGCTACTGGAGTTTATTGAATGGGGGGTTGAAGGGGGTACAACAGCAAGTACCCTAGCACACCCAGAATGGCCTTCTAGCACAGGTTCTTTGATCTGCTTTTCTAGGAAAGACTGCTCAAAAAGGGGTTAACAATCCTACTTTTAGTTACATTTACTAGTTCAGGGGAAAAGACAGCATCCTGAACATCAGAGAAAATACAAGCAGAGAAAGTTAGCATAAAGACCAATGTTCAGTGCTGTGACTGCCTGAATTGAAGCAATTTCACTATATACTTTACATACACCGCTGCATCAAGAGATTTACATCTGAGCAGTCAGGGGGTCTGAAAATATGGATACTCAGAGTCTTGACCAGGAAATCAAATGGTCCTTCTCATAAGCAACCCCCCAAAGCAAAATACCAATTCAGAGTTTACATATACTTCTCAGAGCCAGAAGGCATAACAACCCTCATGAATCAGTGCCTAATAAATTTTGTACCTAAAGGTGTGGAAGCCTTCCTACAAGCAAGCCTCCCCTAAGCATGCTCCTCCATAGGCAAGTCACTCTTTCAAGTGGTTCCACATGAGGCCTATTAATGGGGGGGGGGAGAGATCTTACCCCATTAATATTACAGGAGAGTTGGGAGAGTGACATCATCTAACCTGGGAAACCATGCTAGTGGCTGAATGGACAATGGATTGGAGTGAAGAGAGGCATGTAGCAGGCAGAGCCACCAAGCTATTGTAATAATTCAGGCATAAGGTTATGAGGACTTGTACCATAGCAGAGACAATGCTAGAGTAGAGAAGAGATGTTGCAAAGGTGAAACTGGCAGGCCTTGGCAACAGATTAGATATGGGGGGTAAGAGATGGTGAGGAATACAGGCTGAATCAGGTTGTAAACCTGAGGAATTAAGAGGATAATGTTGACTTCTGCAGTAATACAGAAGGTAGACGGTGGGGAGGGGTTGGGGAAAAGATAATGAATGTGAAATTAGAGGTCAGCAGAAAGACTGGGGTAGGATGAGATCACTAAGTGAAGTAGTATGGAGAGGAAAGAGAAGAGGACCCAGGATAGAACCTTGAGGATCACCTACAGCTACAAAGTTTGTTTTGTAGGAGGATCAAGCAAAGGAGACAAAGAAGAGGTAGTCAGATAGGTGGGAGGAAAACCAGTACAAAGTAGGGGCCTGAAAACCTAAAGAGAAGAGAATATCCAGGGGAGAGTGATCCACGTCAAAGGCTCCAGAGAGGTCAAAGAGAATGAGAATTGAGAAAAAGTCATTGGATTTGGCAACAGGTCATTAGTAACTTTGGAGAGAAGTTTTCGTGGAATCATGAGGTTGAACCCCAAAACAGCAACCCCACTGTAAAGCCCCTCCCTCAATCTGCTCTCTAACTTTCTGGTAGGGCAGGGAGGGTCTCCCTACCCCAGTCCCTGTATATCTTAATTCCTAGTTGCAGGTATTGCAGAGCTTTAGATTCTAGATTCTCACAGTTCCTCCTCTGTCACCCACCCCAACTGGAAGGACAAGCAATTCAATACAGGCTGTGCATGTGTAATTACATAGGACATCTTCACAGTGGACATATTATGACAGTCTGATCATATATCCCTCCTTCCTATCCCACCCCTCCTTGTTCCACTCTCTACCCTGTCCCTGTCCCTTTACTGAAGTGTGTGCTTCCAGCGTATTCCTTCCCCAAGCCAATTTCAATGAGAGTAAAGTTATAACAGTTATCCCTTGCCTCTTTTATATGGGATGATTAACCCCATTTTG
>CM053598.1:53294654-53335026 GCA_028646575.1 Pseudocheirus occidentalis | reverse complement strand
CCAGGGTAGATTTTTGATTTCTCAGAAATACAATTAATAGTCAAAAATTTACATGTCATATACTCAAAAGAAAACATGATTTTATTAATTTTCCTGGATATACAGATATTCTCTATAAGCTCCTGCTGATTGGTGAGGTCTCAAATTATGAAATGTATTTGAAGGAAAGAATCCACGGCACTTTTTTTGTTTCCTCCGAATGTTATTCTCCCCTTCCCTAACTACTTAATGTGTCTTCTGCATTTTTTCCTGTATTTACATAATGTGATTGAAAGAAAGAGTGAGCTAGTGTTCTATGGCTTAGAATTTCAAAGCAGTTACTCATATGCATTGGTAGAAAGGATTTCCTCATCAGAAATTCTTTACATCTATGAAATTACAGGTCTGGTATAAAAACAAAGTAACTAAAATATTTCCTAGGAGCACGTATCTCTCCACTAGAAAATAAGAATGTTGAGGATACGGATTATATCACTTCTTTATTATCATTCACTATGCCTAGAATCATATTCAAAGTAAAGCAAATATCCAAAAAAAATTTATTGATTGGTTGATTCATTGATAGATTCTTTCTTGAACTGAACCTCTGTAGAAGGAGTTCATGCCTGTTATTATCTTGTCTACTCGTATTTTTCTTTTTATTCTGTTATAACAGCAAGTACCCGAGCATGCCCAGGATAGCTGGGAGCTCAGATTGTTTGATCTGCTTTACTGAAAGAAAGCAACCCAAAAGGAGAAAACAATCTTACTTTAATCAAACATATATATTATTCACTTAGTTCAGGGGAAAAATTCAAACAGAAATTAAAAGTAGACCAAAAAAAAAATACAGAGAAAATAACACAATTGTCAGACCAACAGACAGGGCTTCTAGCTCTCTGACCATAACATACAAACATAGTTACCAGAGAGAGAAGCACCAGCATCTGGGTTTTCAAAGACAAGGGGCTCAATAGCCACCCAGAAGCTCATCTGGCCAAATCACAGAACTCTTCCCATAAGTGAGCCAAAGCACAACCCCACCTCAGAGTGTATATATACCCTTCTTCAGGGTTAGCGTACATAACAACCTTTGTGACACACCGCCTAATTACAAAGTAATAAAAGGTGTGGGCCTGCCTGAAAAACAAGCCTCCCCCCAATCATGCCCCTGCTATTAGGTTCCACTTGAGGCCTATTAAGGGCCAGGAAAAATCTTCAAATTCCCTTGCCATACAGTGGTCTCTCCTTAATAGTCTAAAAGCTACTTTGTATTTTGGATTTTACATAATTGTATATTGTTGGGTGACTTTCCCAGGAGAGTCCCTGGAAAGGGGTAAATAAAAGGTAGAGAATGGTTTGGTGTCTATAGGCTTCCTCTGTTATATGTGCCAGTTCTGGTATAGTTAGGTTATACGGGGAGGTACAAATGTGGGGAGGGAGTCATGGTGCAGGGTGTAGTAGTTGGGAATTATACATATTGAGGGTTGTACCTCAACCATTTTTTAATGAACTAAAGATAATACTAATTATGCAATTATGTATATTTGCTTTGATCTCTTTGACTCAGGTAAGTATTACTAACCCTCAGGATCTTCTTGATTTCTCCTGGCCATGTGGATCTAATATTCACTCATTCCAGAATCTCCCCCCCACACACACACATTGTGATTTACAGCTAGATTCCAATTAGGGTGAATAATGAACCCTGAAGTGGTCACGCACAATTGAATTTTCACTATCCAAAGTAATAATTACATACTATATAATGAAATACAATATAACTTGTCAACCTAAAATAAAGCCTACCAAAGTAGCAACAAGTAGGGTCTTTAAATGAGGGGAAGGAATTGTAATTCAGGATTCCAGCAACACCAAAGTACTGGAATGCCCAGTAGGGACAGAAGGGATTCTTCACTAGGGAGGGAGCCTCATGGAAAACACAGCTGTTACATAAGTTGTTTGCAAAATAGCTGAAATTCCATAGAGAAGACTGGGGAAGCTCAGAAACTGCTCACTTTTCATCAAAACAGTAGACTTCAGGTATAGCAACAGGAGTTTCCAAAGAGACCAGAAGACCAATTTTAACTGGTTTGAACCTGTTCCAGTAATGTGGTCTGGGTCAAGTAACCCCTATCCTGGCTATATTGAACTCACCACAAGTGTGGATTTGGTGCCAGTCCACTGAAAATAAAGAGTGCATATTTGAATAATGCGACTGCTTATGGGAAATCAATATTTGCCCAAATTAGATGCATTATGTGTCTTCTAGATTCTTTCCCTATCTTAGGTTCCATGTTACCTTGAACTTGATCACTTTGCTGGTGAGCAGGACTGACATTTGCCCATGGAGAGACTATAAAATATAATGAAATGGGAGCACTGGGCTTGCTAAAACCTGGGACATCTAGGTTTGAATCTTGGTTCTAAAACATGCAAGCTGTGTGTCCTTGGAAAGACATATAAACTGTCTGAACTTAAGTTTCACCATCTAGAAAATAGGTAGAATGATACATAAGGCAATGCAGGCCTGTACAACCTGCAGTCTAAGCATACCAAAGGATTTCCTCTACATACAAAGGATGTTTTCCTCTACATTTTCACTGGCCATGGGAAATAATTTGGAATGATGCAAGCTGCCAAGGACTCTAAGCAGCCTCCCTTCTGCAGGTTGTACAGATCTGGCATAGTAGGATTTTAGAGTAAAAACATCTTAGATATTCTCTTCTTCAACAATACCTCACTATTTTAGAAATTCCAGAGCTTGGTCTAGGAGAGAGGTTGGGACAGTGTGACCTCTAGGTTCTCAAGTGCAGCCCTTTGACTGAATCCACACTTCCCAGAACAAATTCCCTTAATAAAAGGATTTGTTCTTTAAAACTTAGACTCAGTCAAAAGGCTGGATCTAAGGACCTAGAGGGCTACATGTGGCCTCAAGACTACAGGTTCCCCACCCCAGTAGATCTGCATAAGGAAACTACTTCTTTCAATGCAGGTCAACAAATGTTCTGCAAAATATATTCTTAAAAGGTTCCCTAGTGCACTAGTAGATTAAGGAATTTACCCAAGGTAACACAACTATGTTTCAAAGAGAGGACTTAAATGTAGCTCTTCTCTAGCTTTTTCTGCACAGTAGACTTGGACCATTCTTTTCACGGATATTTTTGTGGGCAAGGTGTTTGGTTACTTTCTATGAGCCAGGAATAATATTAAGCCAAAAGTGAATCAATCTCTGCCTTCAGGCTTTCACAAAACTAGCACCTGGGCCATTGTTATTTTCAGGAATATGTTTCTTTTTTCACTTAAAATGAGGCGCGTTAAATATTAACCCCCTTCTCACTTCAAATACTTTAACAAAAGTGGGGACAATATCTAAATTTTTAGATGTCAGTTTGAATTGTCATGTGCATTTCTTTTTCTGTCCTAGGTAGCATGAGGTTCAGACATAATAGAGAGAATTGTATTATTGTATTTACTTATCACTTACTTGTCTTTCTCTGTGTCTAATTCAATGTTTTTCCTGTACTTTCATCAATATGAGGCCTCATAGATGTGGCAACGTTCTCCAGTGTTATAGATTATGGCATATCCCTACTTTCTCATCCTGTGTAATTCTTGCCCATGTCATCCTGTAAGTCATGAGAGCCAACTGACAGGTTGGAGGCCTTCCACTAGGTCTACTTATATGATGTGGATACCAACAACACACTTTGTCTTTATGGTTACCACATTACATCTCATCTTTTTTTTAAACTATGCTTTTCATATATGCTGTCCTGTGAAATCCATAAATGTTGTAATCTGTTGCTTTCATACATGCACAAAGAAGAGATTCTTTGGTTCTTTGGAAGACAATTCCATTTAATCAACCATGCACATACCTAACATTTACAGGATACAAACTACAAATGGCCTACAATGGTACTTGAAATGACCTAAAATGCACAATCTAGGATGAGGCATAGATAACTAAATTTGGTCCTTTTTGAGCTCACAGTTATTGTGTTTCTGTTTTGTTTTGTTGCTGTTGTTGTTAAATTCACACTAAGGCCAAAGATTGATGTGCTTCATAAGAAGATGCAGTCAAGGGGCGGCTAGGCGCGCGCGGGGCGGCTAGGTGGTGCAGTGAATAGAGCACCGGCCCTGGAGTCAGGAGTGCCTGAGTTCAAATCCGGCCTCAGACCCTTAACACAAAAAACTAGCCGTGTGACCTTGGGCAAGTTACTTAACTCCATCTGCCCTCCAAAAAGCAAAAAAAAAAAAAAAAAAAAAAGATGCAGTCAAGCCAAATTCCTGATGCAAATTAACTAAATGCTATAATCCTGTGCTAACCTCTATACTATTGCTATAAGGTATGCCTGATACATCCCTCTCACCCCACACCAACTCTTCCTTTACTCACCCTTCAGAAATCCTGCTCTGAACTTCATTCAAAACTCAACTATGAATTTAATCCCTTTCCCCATGTTTTACCCTTGTGGGTCAAACTGGCCGATTCTTTGAATAGGGTTTAGTCACTCAGATTATCCCCTCTCCCAAATTTAATATTATACAAGTGTTAGCATGAGTCCCACTCTCACTCTTTCTTTAATTATTTCCAACATCCTTTATCCAGTTGTCACAAGATTATCTTCCATTTTCTACTTTGAGATATCCTATACCGCCATAAAGCTAGAAAATTGCATTCCATTAATATGGATAGATTCACCCTCTGTAGTGCTTAATGTGTTATATTCTCCAAAGGACACATCAACAGATGAGAAGTATCGCTATAGTTGTTAAATAAACTATGATCTACAAGGAAGGCAGTCATTGAATTAATATGGTCAGTTTCTAGGCAGTGCATTATAGAATGTCAGTGTTTAATAAATGTTGATTTAATTGCATCAAACACATAACTGTTTCTCTATTGCATTGTTCCTCAAACTCTGTATGGGTTTCAGAGAGCATAGAAGCAGAATCCTGTTGTCCCTAATAATAGTAGAAGGTATTGCTTCTGAATGTTTCTTCCAAAAGGCATTGTATTTTGGGTTGATTTTTTTAATTAAAACACAATCTAAAAATGTGCTTATTGACATGCCTAATGTGTGAACAATCACATTTTGGTTTCTTGTCATTTTTTCCTTTCAGTGGCCACTATGGCAAAGAATGATAAATTGTTAGAATTTGACTGATTGGGTCAGGGGACTCAGTGTGGGACTTTGCCATCCACCTGGTCCTAAATGAGCTGGTGCTTTCCCTAGTACAGCAATTAGAAAATCAGCTGCCCTAGAAGTCTGGCTGCCATGTCACCTCCCACACACCTTATCCAAAAGCCTTGGAGTACAGCCCATTCCCACTGTTCACAGACCATGGGTTTTAAGGTCTGCCAGCTGGAAGGATACCTATTTTCCCCTTCATTATGCTATGCCATGGATGAAAACTTGGAGGGCAGCCTGCCCCTAAGCCCTTGCCAGTCAGGAACAGTCACACTCTCTTCTCTCTCCATAACTGGGATATCTGGAACATAGTTTTCCCCTAGCTGCCAGGGAATGAAGGAGATGCTCTGTCTGGCTCTCCTTAGGTGAGTTGATTTGGAGAATATTGGCCACAGATGGTACCATAGGGACAGGAGCCTTGATCTTGGCAGTCTCCCAACCTGGAGTAGTGTCCAGCTTATCATTAGCTATACTTCAGGCTCAGGGCAATCCTCCAAAAAAAAAAAAAAGAAACCAACAACCCTACAACTTTGAACTTCTAAGTCCATGGAAATGGCCAATGGCCATGCTTATCTTTCATATTTTTGTTCTGAAAAGAAAAAAAAAGCCTTATCTGCTAAGAAAATACAAGCACTCTATAAACACAAGTTCACACAAATGAAATCAGATCTAAACAACTGGAGAAATATTAATTGTTTATGGGTAGACTGAGCCAACGTAATAAAAATGACAAATATGCCTAAATTAATTTACTTTTTAAATGCCCAAACAATTAAACTACCTAAATATTTTATACAACTTAAAACAATAACAAAATTCATCTGAAACAACACAAATTCAAGAATATTAAATGAATACATTTTTAAAAGAGGTGGGGGCTAGAATGTGGGCTAGCAGTACCAGATCTCAAAATATGCTAAGAACTGGCAATCATTAAATCAATATGGTACTGGCTAAGCAATAGAGTGGTGCATCTGTGGAATACACTGTATGCACAGTATAATAAAGTAAATGATAATAGTAATTTAATGTTTGATAAATGCAAATATCCAAGCATTTGGGACAAGAACTCACTATTTGATAAAAATTGCTCAGTAAACCAGAAAGGAGTTGTCAGAAACAAGGTATAGACAAGGTTCTCACACCATATACCAAGACAAGGAAAAATAGATACATATTTACACATAAAAGATGATATAGGTAAATTAGAGGAGCATGAAATATTTTACCTGACAGGTCTGTAGAGAAAGCACTAGGTAGAGAATATTAATAGGTGTAAAACAAATACTTTTGTTTGCATTAAATTGAAAAGGTGGAAAATTGGGAAAATTTACAGCAAATTCATCTGATGAAGTTTTTATTTCTAATATATATAGAGAACACACATCATTCCCCAATTGATACATAGTCTAAAGATATGAAGGGCGGTTTTCAGATAAAAAAGTCAAAACTATTTGGAATGATACCTCTAAGTGTTTGAAAGTGCAAATATTCTTTACCCCATGTCTAGTAAGTGTATCCCAAAGAGGACAAAGGAAAAGGAAAAGGACCACAAATATGTTTATAGCAGTTCTTTTAGTAATTGCAAAATTGAGGTGATTCCCATCAATTGGGGAATGGCTGAACAAGCTGTGATGTATGACTGTGATAGAATACTATTGTATAGTAAGAAAAGATGAGTGGAATCATTTTAGAAAAGAAAAAAAATCTTGGGAAGACTCATATGAGCTCATGCAAAGTGAAGTGAGCAGAACCAGGAGAATGATGTACAGAATAACAGCAATATTGTATGATGATCAACTGTAAATAAGTCAGTTATTCTCAGAAATAGAATGATCCAAGACAATTATGAAGGGCTTATAAAAGGTACTATCCACTTGCAGAGAAAGAACTGTTGAAGTACAAATTCAGATTGAAGTAGACGTTATTTACCTTATTTTTCTTGTGTGGGGGTTTTTAAAATCTGTTTTCTTTTGCAACTTGGTTAAGATGGAAATATGTTTTGCATGACTGTAGTTCTATAATGTATAGCAAATTGCTTGCTTTATCAAAGAGTGAGGTGGGAAAGGAGGTAGGGGATTTGAAGTTAAGAAATTTTTAAAAGAATGTTAAAACTACAATAAGGAGCCTTATCTAATCTGTACTGAGGTATGCTCCCTTAAAAGACAATGTTCCTTCACACACACACACATACACACACACACACTCACATACTTATTTTCTGTGCTTAGCAAGTTGCTAGCACGCAGTAGGTAACCACACAGTAGGATTTTTTTTTACAATCTGGTTTTCCTTTTTACGATTTGGATTACTGAGTTTAGAGTATATCTCTTTCTATTTTTACTTATGTCATTTAATTCTTTGCTATACAGAGAGCATCAACTCCACTTGGGAAAAGGAAATTCTATGATAAAAACTAATTCATTCATTCATTTACTCAACAAGTTTCCTCATTAAGTACCTATTATTAATGATAGTAACTGTGGGTGATCAAAAGCAGACAAAATCACAGACTTCTGCACTTAAGGAGTTCACAGAGGAAATATGACATGCAAATGAATGACAAATACAAGGCAGAATTGGATGTGTCATTATAGAAAAATGAACACCGATGTTCTATCAGATTGCAGATATCAAGGAAGCCTACTTGCCAATGGTGTCATTTGAGCTGATTCTTTTAGGACAAGAAATATTTTCAATACGTGATAAAGAGCCAAATGCTAAAAAATTTTAGATCGGTAGAGAGGAAGCAGATAAAACAAGGAAGCAAGTCAGTATGTTGAATTTGTTCCATCTTGCAAATATATTTCTTTCATAAGAATATAAGCTCTGTGATAGTATAGATTGTGTTGTTGTTTATATGTGTATTCCCAGGGTCTAGCACATTTCCTGGCACATAGTGTTTATTTAATAAATGCATATTGATTGATAGATTGATCTGACAACCAATCATTACCTTGATTTCCCATTTAGCTTGGGTTTCTACACAGATGATGAAGGAAGCAGAATGAATTACAATTGGATTTACATGATTTTAATGTGCATAAACTACATCTCTAACTAGGAAATCTTACTCCTGAAATAAGTCCCATAAATAGAGCCAGAACCAACAATACAATAACTCCTTCAGTTGAAGGAATCGAGTCAGATAGCCACATGATGAGGTGGAGTGGCAAAGAGAGACCATGGAGCACTGGCATAACATTGATTCCAGAGAAGGCAAATAGAATTAAAGAGAGGAAATTAAGTAATGGTCAAAAAGAAATTCATCCCACCTGGAATCTAATAACTATTGTATTTATTTATTTATTTATTTTTGCTATGTGCTAAGATCTATTTCCATGCTGTTAAAGAACCGTAAGCTGTGTCAGCAACCTCTAAGTTTGGCACCCTGAGACTAATCCCTAATTTTTTGTTCTGGTTACAGTTTTGGTTATCAGAAAAGTAGCTTGATATCTTTACTTAGCATACCCCATATCATAACTCCACACTTACCCAGGGATTTGAAGTGTATTAGATTTATCTGACAATCCCAGTATATTCCCTGGAAAACATTCACAAATTTATGAAGGTTATCCCAGTAACGTGAATGTGTTTGGGGAAATGGACACAATATGACCAAATGTTGTTGAACAAAGCATTGAAAAATACAAGTCTTTAAGCAACTATCTCATTAAGAAATGCATATATAAGCATACTAGTAAGTAAACTGTGACAATACAATTCAAATATAACTTTGATTTTCGATATGTGAAACCCCATCTAATATTCTTGGATTCATAATTACTTTAAGAAATTGTTAACTGGGCAAGTATGCCCAGTTCTTTGAGTATTCACTGGGAAGGTCCAGGATAGCAGTGGGAATCAATCACACTTTAATAAGGCAGATGTAGGATACAGATATAAGCAATAGAAGGGATGCAGAGGCAGATAGCATGGGAAGAGGTTGGGAAAAGGGATGGTGAAGGGGGGCAGGTGGTGTGGGGAAGAGTAAGAGGAAGGGGAGAGGCAAACTAACAGAAATCTCCTTTATTTCTGGGTGCAAGAAAAGTACAACCATTAGTATAGTTCAAAGGTATATGATATTTCTTTCTGCCTGACATTTCTTTGGGGGTAATTCTTGATCAATGGATTTGTCCAGTTCATTAACTTCCTAAAAGCATAATTCTAAATTACTTTCCAGAATTTCACTACTCTCTCACAGCGCTACCCATAGTATATCAGTCTGATTCTTTTGCAACGTTCACTTAAACAATAGGAATTTCCATTTTGGAGTCATGCTCACCAGTTTGTTGGGAAGGAGGATATAGGTATGATCTTATGAGGTATTTTAATTTTCTTTTCTCTTATTGTTAGTATTTTGAGTTTAAAAATTCATGTTTCCTTATATTTGGTGGTTATTTTTAGGGCTCTTTGAAAATATTCTTTGATAATTTATCCAATAGTAATTGGATGTGCTCCTCTTAGCAGCACAGACCTAATGGAAATGGAAGAGTTATTGTTGAGCAGAGGGTTGAGGTCTCATTTTATAGGGTTATTTTGGGAAGCAGACTAATTCTTATCTGTTCCCCTTTGGGGTTAGTTCATTAAAAGATCCAATTAATTGCAGAGTATCAGAAAAACTTTAAAGTTAACACGTCCTCATCACCTCAAAATTATCATCATCTTTTGATGTTCTGCTGTTCTTTCAGCAGAGGTCTAGAACTTGTCTGACATTTACAATTCATAGAACTAGAACACTGCCAAGTGCACCTAGAACACTTCTGCTGATTCATTACATTTTGTCAAAGTATGAATTTTGCTTATTATGTAATACAATGTGTGACTTTGCACAGCCTTCCCTCCCTTAAATTCAAATCTTTTGCAGACCATGGCATCACCTCCCAGATGCCGTGATCCTCTGAGAATGAAGGACAAACAATACAATATATAAATTACTCTTCTTAGATCTTTTGGACAATATGTACATGACTTCCAGATTATGTTTCTATCTTTTTTCCCTGTTATTTCTTCTCTACTATACTGGCCAGAAGGGTGGTGGTGATGATCAGGGGAACCAGAAAAAGATTCAATTTTAACAGAATTTCAAACTATCCCAATGCAAGATGATAAATTGATGTTTAGCAATGCATCTCAACATTTCATTCATGAGGCTTCATTTTTGAAAAAATGAACTATACACTTAAGAATATTAATTTTTCTGAACTTCCCCCAATGAAACTGCACGAAAAGACACTTGTCCTTTCTGACCTTATCATGTACATTTCTGCACTGCATATCTACATTTATTTAAATGATTAGGAGGTTGTGACCTAACCTACTTTGATGGATGAGTGTTCTTTTTTTTCCTGGACAAGCAAAAAAAAATCTTACCTAAGAGTTTCCTTTTTAAAAATTTTGATCTTATTTTCTTTAAAAAAAATCATAAAAGTGAATGATTGCTGGACAAGTGAACATGTCTCTTTAAATCTCGAGAATGGAAGGGAATGGAAGAAAAGATTTTCTATCAGCAAAAGGAAAAATTCAGAGAAATTTAGATTCTTAACATATAAAGACTTTGGTTTCATAAGTGAGCTCTGAAATTTATACTATAATACTGGCTCCTTATATCTTTCAGGTCCCATTTCAAAATGTGCTTTGAATTTTAAGACTGAGTTGTTCACTGTATAATATCACATGACCCTCATATATTATTCTTTCTCTTTGTGACTGTAATCATTCACAATAGCATATGGTGTTTCTCTAAGTTTCCACCTTCTGTTATCATGTGACTGAGACAAAGGACTGCTGCTTTCTTACTGTTGTTACCTGGACAGAGTTCTTAGCACATCTATTATCCTCTTCTACAACGTTATTTGAGATCCTATCTCTTCTTCAATGTTGTATATTCTTTCTTTGTCAGAACATATTGGACGTTCTTTTCTGCTTTAAAAAAATCCTGAATTTAAAAAAATGTCTTTAGAAAACCCTAGAATTCTTGGGGATTTCAGAATATACATGTATTCAGGAAATCTGTCAAATTCAACTTCTATAAATTAGCAGAAGATTCATGACCCATTTTATATATTTAGAACAATTCAAGATCTCAGAAATCATATTTTTCCAAATTTGGAATAGGTCATTCCTATCCCTTGTATTTTGACAAACAATATATTTTCTGTTCATATTTTATTAAAGGGAATGTTGGGTTTGAAGTACAAGAGCCTTCCTTTTAATCTTTGCTCTACCCATGCAACATTGGACAAATCCCCTTACCTATGTTTCTATAATTACCTTCATCCTACTCAGCTTTATAAAAAGAAAGGGGGTGGAGGAAGCAATTCAATAAAATCAACACTTCAGTGTTGCTAGACAATATATGCAATGGTTCATGTTCAGAGTTTTGAATTTCTGCAAATAATAAAAATAATTTACAAGCATTTATATATTAGTTTACGATTCACAAAGTACTTTACAAATATGATCTCATTTTTTCCTTACAACACTGTGAGAAAGATATTACTACTACTACCCTACTACTACTACTACTACTACTACTACTACTACTACTATTACTACTACTACTAGTGCTACTACTACTAGTGCTACTACAGTTTTACTGATAAGGAAATTGAAGCAAGTAGAGCATAAGTGTAATAGCTGAGATTCATGCAACTACTAAATGTTTGAAGTGGTATTTGATATCATATCTCCCTGATTCAGGGCCAGTGTACTGATACTGCTGTACTAGAACTGAAGAAACTATATTTTCTTAACCCTTTCCAAGCTTGGTCAATAAGATTGCATAGTTTTTATTTTTATTTCATTATTCTTTACATTTACATGATTTTAGTAATTCTATATAAGTTTGTATATATTGGTGGAATGCCCCACATCATAGTTTAGTTTTAAGAAATCAGATTTTGAATATGCAAATATACATACACACATACACAGGCATACATACATATATCTTTCTCTTTATATATTCAACTATCTGGGTCTATATAGAATATAAACACACCTATGAAGAGAATAAATATAAAATATCTATGATCATAAAGAATATATGTACAAAAAAGCAGTGTATGTGTATATATTATACATAAGAACTATATAAGTATCTCTAAATATGCATGTAATACATGTATTCCTATTTACATATTGCTTCTTATAAGTTGATAAATGTTTTCCCATATATCTCTAAATTCTTATATTTTCTCACTTCTTATAAAACAGTAATATTTCATAAGTTTCATGGACCATAATTTCTTTAGTCATTTACAAACTGACAGAAATCGACTTTGTTTCTGGTACCAGGAAAGGTACTACTATTAGTATACTTCAAATGGATATGACATTGCTTTCTGCCTTTGACATTTCTTCGGGGCAATGCTTAACCATGTCATCTTTCGATCAATGGATTTGTCAATTTCATTAACTTTCTAATAGCATAACTCAAAATTACTATCCAGAATTTCAGTACTCTTTTACAGCTCTACCCAAAGAATATTAGTTTGATTTGTCTGCAACATTCACTTGAATCATAGGAATTTCCATTTTGGATTCATCCTCATGAATTTTTTTGGGTATGAGGGTATAGATATGAACTTATGAGTTGTTTCAAATTTTTTTAACTCTTATTGTTAGTACTTTGAGTTTAAAAACTCATGTTTCTTTATAAATGGTGATTCTTTTTTAGGACTCTTTGATAATATCCTTTGATAATTTATCAGATGCTAAATGCTTCCTTCTCTAATATGCTTACATTTATTCTCCATATTTGTTGGTTATGTGTGCTATTACTTCTTTCTTATATTGAATTTGAGTACTTTTTGAAACTTATTGTGGTTATACGGTATAAAATGTGATTATAAATTATTTCTTGCCAAACAAATTTTTAGTTTTCCCAGCAGTTTTTGCTAAATGACCATATTTGCCCTGAACATTTTACATTATTTAGTTTATCAAAAACTTGGTTATTGAATTTGGTTTTTCTTTTTTATCTAGTCTGTTCTTCTTATCTCCTTTTCTCTTTTTAACCATTTACACATGCTTTTCCTTATTGTTCTATAGTGTAATCTAGAAATCTGGATTTCCTGACTATGTACAATCCTCTGGAAATAGTATTTAAGCTTAATTCCCATTTTTCCATTATTTCCCTTTTGATTCTGAGCCTTCTTTTATTCTAAATGAATTTTGTTTTTAATTTATCTGGCCTTATATAGAATGCCCTATATATATATATATATATATATATATATATATAGAGAGAGAGAGAGAGAGAGAGAGAGAGAGAGAGAGAGAATGCCCTATATAGCCCTATATTGGTGTCCTCATAATTCATCATACTTGTATGACACAAGTATAATTGCATAATATACTTTTAAGGCATCCTTTATTTAAATAGTACTTTGCAATCATATTTATACAAGTCTCATAGTGTCATATACAGGTATTGCCTATGCAAAGTATATCTTTTTCCTAGAATATTGAAAGAATAGACAAAGGTCTATTTTTCTTTGAAATTTTCTTTGAAAGATTATGGAATGTGTCAAAGATACCACTGTATTGACATAGAAAAAATGAAGGAATGAAAGAATTAATGCAGATTTTAAAAATTGCAGTGAAGAGAGAGAACAATTTCATCCAGAACATCTTATGTCAAAATAGCTCCTTAACTTTTTGTGTCTGACACATGTAGGCACTGCTTGTTTTGCTTAAGTTGTTACCATTGTGTCTGACGTTCCATGACCCCATTTGGGACATTTAGTGGATGGTTGTAGGATTGTATGTTTAGTAGGGTTCCTAAGCCATTAAACCAGCGATTCTCAACCTGTGCATCACAACCCCTTTGGGTGTCACCTAAGACCATCGGAAAACACATATTTCCAGTGGTCTTAGGAACTGAGACACCACTCCTCTATCCATCTCCAGGCGGGTTCGCCTACATGCAGATATACCCACAGAGTATAAAAGGATCTTAGCATTAGAAAGGCTGAGAACCACTGCATTAAACCATTGAAATACAATTCGGAGATCTTATCTAGATTTTAGTAAAAACTTGATAAATGTTCTCATTCTATTCCTTTTGACAAGATGGAGAAAAGCACCCCTAAACATAGTAGTTTGTTGGATTCAGAATTGACTAGATGTGTAGGTTGAAAGTTTAATAATAAATTCCTTTCACAATTGAAGACATCTACTGGAATGTTCCCTCACTTATGTTTAGCTTTGTGCTGTTTACTATTCTCTCAGTGAGCAGTGATGTGAATAAAGGTAAGAATATGCTTATCAAATTTTAAGATAACTAACATGCTGTATGCAGAGTCAAAATCCAGTAAGACTTTAAAATGTCAGGAATGTAGGTTAAATATAATGGGATTAAATTTATGAGATAAATATAAGCATTTATATTTTTTCCAAAATGAATTTGCATCTCATTAATCAACAATAACATGTGTACATTTGATAAATAACAGTAAGTCATTGTAAAAGATCATATGTTCATTATAAAGAAGATGTTATTTGCTGTTTATACTGATCACCCACATATTTTTGTTGGAAATAAAGATGAAAGTGACAATGCTTTGTGTCTTGTGGATTCCCAAACCCTTTGCAACAAACCGTCCCTCTGGACTCTGAAGGATCCCAGGCAGAAAGATGAGAAAACCTTTTTGGAGTGATATCAATTAAAAATGTTACTTCCCAAACAAAATTAGAAATTAAAAAGCTCTGTAGAGTCTGAATTCCATCAGAATAACTTAATAGAAAGAAATAGTTTGTGAAATGCAAAACACCCAGAAATGATTGAATAAAACCCAAAGTAAGCATTTATATTTGAATTTAAAAATTTAAGTACCAAAGAACAAAGAGGCAGTGGAAAAAGACTAATTCATCTGAAAAAAAAATGGGCATTTTGCACCCTGTAGGTTCCTAAGAGTGAACACTTTGTTATAAAGGCCCCAAATATCCAAAATTAGGCCGCCATGCAGTGAATATAATGTTAAATTACATCCAAACTATTTCCTTCTGGACATTTTTCTAAAACTTGACAAGTATTTATTTTTTTCCCTAACAGAAACAGCAAAAAAATTCTTAGTTAAACCCAGTTCTTATTAAGTAAAAAAGGCAAGTGTTTTCAACTTTCTTTTCATTTATTTTCCTTAGCTTTATATTTCACTTCTTCACACATTTACACAACCTGACTCTCACATCATCGGGTCATTCTTCTTGATCCTCAGTGAGATAAATCCTGGAAATTTCATAGTAAGATTGAATTATAAACAAAAGAAAAGAAGCTAAATTTTTTGCATTTATTCCAAAGACAGCTGTTGGGTGATGAGGACTTAGCTGACTGAACACAAATAGGGAATTACAGCTAGATTTAATCAATAAAGGAAGAATTCTGGAACTTTTCTTGTTGCTTGAAATTGTGCTGTGTGCTTTCAGCCAAAATGATGTCATGGCATTCACGCTGCAATTTCTTTTCTGTGTCATTTTTCTTCTTTTTTTGCATTTTTGTTTTTGCTGTATCTATAAAATAGTCTTGGCCTTTAAAGAAAAGAAGAAACTTAAGGATTCTGGATATTCTTCTAAGGATAAGTACAAATGAAATAATAGGTAGAAAGAGGACAATTCAATTAAATAACATAAGTCATTGCCTGATGATTACATTCTTCATTTATAATCTCACTTAAAATATTTCTTTGAAATAAAAAGAGTTTTTTGGACTTTGCACATTTCATTAGACTCAGTTTCTGCTCTTTTTTTCTTCACTCATTTCCTTTTTTTGTACAGTATTAAAAACTACAGAAATATGTGATTCACTAGAGGATATTTTTTCTTTTTCTTTTTTGCAAATGCTTTGAATGAAAGCAATGATTTGGTGCAAGCACTTGCTACCCAGTCAGTTAAGGAAGTAAAGAAACAGGAGCAAGACAGTACATTTTGCTAACAGCTGTTTAGTAAACCATGCTAAACCTGGCAGCTTCACTAAAGTTATCATTAATGTGTGTTTTTATGTAAGGCACTGATGGCCTTTAGAAACATCACAAATCTCATTCAGAGAGGGGAAAAGTACGAAACCCTGCCCTGATCAGATGGGCTTTAATTATCTCCTGGAATAATGGTAATGTCAAATGGAAGACTCATAAATGTTCTATTTTAGATGCCAATGGAATACCTATGACTGTTTCTGCCATTAACAAAAGTTCTATTTTATACATTGTATTCATTATAAAATTTCTCCTTTTCATATAAGCGAATTCTTTAAGAAACAAATTAGGGTGGCTAGGTGGCACAGTGAGTAGAGCACCAGCCCTGGAGTCAGGAGGACCTGAGTTCAAATCTGAACTCAGACACTTGACACACTTACTAACCGTGTGACTTTGGGCAAATCACTGAACCCCTCCAGAAAGCAAAAAGAAAAAAAAAGAAAAAGAAACAAATTAGTCAGATCCCTCTAAATTGTTTCCAACTCCTCTGTAATGAGGCAGAACAATACAGACAGCAGAGGACAAAAAGGCTAGTGCTACCACAAAGGCCATCTAGTCTAAATTCTTCATTTATGCATAAGGAAGCTAAGACCCAGAAAAGTGACTTGTACAAGTCTCATAGACAGTATCTGAAGCTGGATTTGAAACCAGGTCCTCCAAAGCCAGTGTTCTTTCCGCAGTATCACATGTCACTATCGCATATAATTTTTGTTTTAAATACTCCAGTGCCCTTAAATTTCCTCTGTGTAGAGGATCCCCTCACCAGTGCAGACTGCAACTCTTCTATGACTTAATACAATATTTTAGAGAATTATTACCATTGGAAAAGAAATCTATGACAATCTCATCATGAACTTTTCTGAGTTTAACTGTAGTAGGCCTTGTTTGGCAGATAGATTACCTTTCACCAGTCCTATACACAAAGCTTTTCCAGATTGGTTGGACCTATCAGACCTAATGTCCACCTGGCATGGATTTTGAGAGTACAAGGTCACCCCCATTCCAAGACAAGTTTTCAGAACAGAACTTCAGTGGAAAATGGCATAGTGTATATGTAGCTACATACAATACTGGGACAAACCTAGAAAATGTGGCTAACAATTGTAAAGAGCTGATTTTTTCTTCAATGTAAGGAAAAACCCCATAACATATACATATTGCAAAAAATGGAATTAACAGACTGCCTCAACTATTAGTAGGTTACTCATCTCTGGAGATCTCCTAGATGATTACTTCTCAGTAATGTTATAAAATGTATTCCTAGTGAGACAGAGTTTTAATTAGGTGGATGTTTGAGTTCCTTTTTGAATTAGATTTAAAAGACCCTAAAACTGTAAATACTTGTATTTTATCCAAACCCTGTGGTAGAGAGGTATCTGCCATTAATCTTTTAAGTAATACTATTCTATTATGGGGGAGGAGACATTTGTTTTCTTTTTTTTTTTTTTTAAGGGCAATTGGCGTTAAGTGACTTGCTCAAGACCACAGGGCTAGTAAGTGTTAAGTGTCTGAGGCAGGATTTAAACTCAGGTCCTCCTGACTCTAGGGCCAGTGTTCTATTCACTGCACCACCTAGCCACCCTGGGAGGAGAAATTTTTATTTGTTAGAGATTAATTATATCTGATTAAATGAATTGTGATTGATTATACCAGTCTATTCCAGTTCAATTTATCTTTTTAAAAAATCAGTCAATTAATTTATTTTTATTTTTTACCATTCAATTCCATAAGATTTGAGTTCAGATTTTCTCCCCATTCCTCCAGCAATCCTAAAATGGAGTGCAATCTGCACAGGTTCTACATATATATTAATATTAAGCATATTTTCACATTAGTCATGTTATAAAGAAGAATTAGAATCAGTGGAAAAAACATCAAGAAGAAATGAGAGAGAGGGAGAGAGAGAACAAGTAAATAGTATGCTTCAATCCACATTTAGACTCCATAGTTCTTTTTCTAGATGTGGATAGCATTTTCAACCATGAGTCATTTGAAGTTCTCTTAGATCCTTGCATTGCTAAGCAGAGATAAGTCTATCAAAGCAAATTGTTGCATGCTGTTACTGTGTAAAATGTTCTTCAGGTTCAGCTCACTATACTCAACAACTGTTTGTGTAAGACTTTCCAACTTTTTCCTGGTTTGTCTGCTCATCATTTCTTGTGGAACAACTGTATTTAATTACTTTCATATGCCATAACTTATTTTTCTATTACCCCAGTGATGGTTGTACCCTCAATTTCTAATTCTTGGCCCCCAGAAATTCATCTAGCTTTTCAGTGTCTACTACCATCTTAGTCCTTGGAGTACAAAGCCAAACATTATGCAGTCCCTGACCTCAAAGACTATAATGTCTTCTGGAGAATAGAAAATGTAATATAATTACAAAACACTTTTCACACAAATAAAGACAGACTTAAGCAACTGGAGAAATATCAGTTGCTCATGGGTAGATTGAGCCAATACAATCAAAATAACATTTCTATATTAATTTCATTATTCAGTGCCATACCAAAGAACTATTTTTGCAGAACTAGAAAAAAATAATAACAGAATTTATCTAGAAGAACAAATAGCCAAGAATAACAAGGCAATCAATGAAAAAATATGAAGGAATAAAGGTTTGCAGTAGCAGATTTCGAACTATATTACAAAGTGGTAATCATGAAAATAATCTGTTACTGGATAAGAACTAGACAGGCAAATCAATGGAATAGATTGTGTGCACAATATTTTACACAGCTAGGGCAGCTACATGGAACAATGGATTGAGTTCTTGGCTTGAAGTCAGAAGACCGGAGTACAAATTGAACCTTGGACTAAACTTTGTGATCTTGGGCCAGTCACTTAATCCTTTTTTCTTGTTTCCTTTTCTGTAAAGTGAGATGATGAAGGAAATCAAAACCATTAAAGTATCTTGGCCAAGAAGAACCCAACTGGATTCATGAAGAGTCATATACAACTGAAATAAACAATTGTACACAATAGTAAATGATGTCAGTAATCTAGCGTTTGATAAACCTGATGAATCAAAGCTTTGGAACCCCAAAAACTCACTATTTGACAAAAGTCACTGAGAAAACTAGAAGGCAGTTTGGTGTAGACTGACATCTCACTGCGTATAGAAGGCACAAATAGCTAGGTCATTGAGACATAAAACATGATATAATAAACAAATCAGGAGAGCACAGAAAATTGTAAGAGTTGATCTATGGATAAGAGGATTTACAACCAGGAACACAAGAAAGCAAAGTCTTAAACAAACAACACTTACCCCTTAAACTTTTTCCTTTAATACTCCCCACCCACCCACCCACCACAGGCAACAAATTTCCATTCCTCCTAAGTTTTTTCCTCTTCCACTCCTTTTATCTGCTAGCTGTTCCTGAAACCTGGCTCCCCCTTGATGATGCATCTTCCTTGGCCATACTGTCCAAAACTGCTTATACCTTCATTCATTGGTTGAGGTGGAAGAATTGGAATACTCCTTGCTCCTTATAACCATTTCCAGGTTCACCTCCAACCCACATCATAACACTTAGAAACATCAGGTGCTTCCAAGTTTATGAAATTCATGTCTACCTATCAATCGAGATGTTGGTGGCTATTGTCTACTAACGTTCACGCTACTCCCTCTCCGTCCTCAATGAGGTAAATGGCTCATTTTTTTTCTCTCCTGTTAAGTTCCTACCATCATACTAGAGATTTCTACCTACATTTTGACTCATTCAAACACTTTTAACACTCAGTATTTCAACATTTTATTCCTATGACCTACTTTAATTCTGAAGTCTTCTTAGTTAACTACGAATTACTGACTTTGCAAATTTCCCTTTCTCACCTTTTGTCAAACCTTATTGTTTATCAACAACATACCTTCTAATCCCTAGATACTTCAGTTATCTCCTGTCAGGTATAGGGAACCTGCACCCTTGAGGTCACATGAGACCTTCTAGATCCTTGGGTGTGGCCTTTTGACATTGTCCAAGTTTTACAGAACAAATCCTTTTATCAAGATTATTTGTTCTGTGAAGTTCAGATTCACATGTGACCACAAGTGAGCTTGAGGCCACAGGTTCCCTACCCCTGGATTATCTCTCCTATACTAGTCACTCTCCCTGATTTTCCTCATCTTGATCTTTTAGAGAGTAGTTGCATTCTACATTGTCCTCTTCTCTTGAGTCCTTGATCTCTTTTGTCATTTACATCTTGTCAAGTTTCATCCCTGGATAACTCCCATCATCTGTCTTCCTTCTGACACATGCACTACTTTAGAAAAAAAATGTGGAAAAAATCACACAACGCTTCTGACTGGGTCTACTGTAAATATATGTCATACAACTACAAGTAAGACTTCCCTAAGGCAATCCTACCTTCCCCTTATCAACTCACTTTCCTACTCTCTACCACAATTCTTTCAATTATTTTCATCCTCTCTCAAACCTCCCATAACCCTCCTTCCCCTTGCCCTCTCATATGATAATTTTTACCTCATATTTTACAGGAAAAATTGAGACAATTTGTCATGAACTCACTCTTATCTGCTCTTCCACCTTTTATATTCCTTATATGCTTTCTACCACAATCTTCTTCTTCACCCCTCTTATACACACACACACACACACACACACACACACACACATACACATACACACACTAGATTGCCTTTCATATTACCAAGCCCAATTCTTCTACATGTACAAATGATCCCATTCCTGTGTCCTCCATAATATTGGCTCTCTTGTACTGCTATATAATTTTCCTTGGTGATCTGGCCAGCTACCAGGGATTTAATTACAGTGTCTATGTAAATGATTCTCAATTCAACCTATCTTTACTAACCTCTTTTCTGACCTCCAAAATTATACTTCCAATTACATTTCAGACATCTCAAACTAGGTTTCAGTAGAAATCTTAAACTCAACTTTTTCAAAACAATACTCATTACCTTTGTCTCTCTTCCCTATCTTCCCTAGTATTTATTATTACAGAGGACAACACCTCTTCCCAGTGCTTCAAGTTTGAAATCTGTGTCATCTTCAACTCCTCACTCTCTCACCCCACACGTCCAGTTTGTAGCTAATGCTTGTTGAGTTCAAATCCACAACGTCTCTCAAATATCCACTTTTCTCATAATATTGTCTCCAACCCAGTACTGGTTCTCTTCACCCCACACTTGTACTATTGTAATAGCCTGGTAGTGGGTCTGCATTTCTCAGCTCTCTCCACTCTCTAATCCATCCTTCATTTAGCAATGAAACTGATTTACTAAAATTCTGGAAAAATGTTCCTTCTCAGTAAATTTCAGTGACTTCTTCTTAGCCTCCAAAATCAAATACAAAATTATCTATCTTGTGTTCAAAGACCTTAATAACCACTCTGCTCTTCCAATTTTCTTTACTTTATTCTCTACCACATGCTGTTTAATCCAATGACACTGGCCTTCTTTCCAGACAATGAACAAGAAACTCCACGTCTCTCAGCTCTGGGCCTTTTCTCTGTCTCTCCCTCGTATCTCAGATCTCTCCTTCCTTATCTCCATCTATGGACTTTCCTGTTTTCCTTCAAGTGTCAACTAATATCTCATCTTCAATAGGAAATTTGCTCAAACCCTCTTAATTCTAATGTTTTTCCTCTTAATTATTTTCTAATTTCCATATCTAACCAGTTCTATATATTTTTACTTGCTTTCTCTTTCTTTACATTGCGAACTCCTTGAGGTCAGAGACTTTCTTTTTCCTTTTTTTTTAATCTCTACCACTTAGCATAGTTCTTAGCACGTAGGAATTTTTTTAAAATAAATTTTGATTCATTGTGTGGAATACATATTAGGGAGGAAAAAAACCAGGAAGATCAATCACCTCACTCATACCGGGATACATCATAAGCTTTCTCTTCCTTAGTTGCTGCAGTGAAGGAGCACCTTCCTCTACTCAGTTTCATGTTCCCTTTCATGTGAAACCTTCCTTCTTTATAAGGTAAATTCCTTGAGAAAAAGCATTGTTTTGTTTTCTTTTATTTATATCTCCAACAGTTAGCAAAGTATCTGTGACATATTAATCCCCTGATAAATTTTCTATTATCTATCTATCTATCTATCACCTATCATCTATCTATCTATCTATCTATCCATCTATCTTCTATCTATCCATCTATTATAATGTAGTCTGGTCAAGAGATGAGAACTTGATCTAAAGTAGATGTGTAAATGAAGTCACAAGTATATAGATATTTATTAAGTACCTGCTATGTAGAAGGCATCATGCTAACTGCTAGGAATGCAAAGAAAGATAAAAACATTGTTCCCTAATGGAGTATGGTGTAAAAGACAACATAAAACAATATATTCAAACAATATACGTAGGGGACAAATGGGACATAAATACAGAGTGGTGGCACTAGTATTAAGGGGAAATGGGCAAAGTCTATTTGAAGAATATGGGATTTTAGGTGAACAGATAATATTTTGGAGGAAAAGTATTAAGAACCCTGGCAAGTGATGGGACATAGGGATATCCCTTCTCATTATCCTTCTAGCTACTCACCCTTTGGACGTATGGCTATGAATCAACATTTTTCCTTTGCTGGGTAATTCTCCCAATTTGGCAGAGGGGAAGCTCCTAGCTGAACATGATCAAAAATAACTTTAAATGGGAAAAACATCAAGCATGCTGAAATTATAATCTGTTTTCAAGGTTAACAAGGTGAAGATGGAAAGGAAGCAATGAATAAATGTATCTCAGCCATTTATTACTTATAAAGCCTTGATGAGAGCAAGACTGAGTGACATTTGGAATATTTTCTTTTTTTTGTAATTTATCAGACAGCAAATCAGTATTTATGGAGCATTTACTATGTGCTCATCAACATTCCATTTGATGTAGGGAAAACAGATAGGTCTTCTTGTTCCAATGCCAAGGCACATGAAACAATTAGAATTATTAAAATTTAAGAGAAGGAAAGATCTTCATGAGCCAGACAATTCAGAAAAGCTTAATGTAGGAGATTGGGTTTTTAGATTACCCTCAGAAGATCTTAAGACAATAAGAATTTCTTGGAGGCAGGGATTTCTTCCTTTTTATTTTTGCATTTCTGACTCTTGACATTAACTAAGATGTGGTAGGTGCTTAATTAATGTTTGTTGTATAATTGAAGTTACTTATGGAATGAAAAGTTTAGAAGAAGTGGAATGGTCGTTAAAGGTTGTAAGTGAAGAATTAAACAGCATGGGGAAGGAGACTGGCCTATTTGGGGTGGAGTAGGTGAATAGGTAATTAGAAGAATACCCCTACTTGAAGAGAGTATGTATGTTGACAAGTAGGGAAAAATAATATTGTATTTATAGACTGGGGCCAAATTCTTAAGACTATTTAAATTTTCACCATTAATCCACAACTTAGAATCATATATCCAATTTAGAATTCGATATTTGAAAGATCATCTATTGCATCTCCTTTGTTTTCTTGCTTGAGAAATTATGAGGTATCTTCCTCAAGACTACAAGGTAAGGGGATGGCTAGGTGGTGCAGAAAATAGATCACCTGCCCAGGAGTCAGGAGGACCTGTGTTCAAAAGTGACCTCAGACACTTAACACTTACTAGCTATGTGACCTTGGGTAAATCACTTAATCCCAATTGCCCTGCCTTCTTCCCTCCAAGATAACAAAACAAACAAAAAAAGAATAGAAGATAAGTACTTAATTTAGCCAGCACTAGGAGGAATAACAAAGTTCTATCCTAGAGGAATATTCAGTCCAAAATAAAATCACTATGGTATGATAAGAATTCTTTCTTCTTCTCTTCACCTCTTCCCCCCCTTCCATTCCATAATCAAGAAAATCAGTGTAGTGATGATTCAGAGCTAGGGAAGATAGTAACAAAATACCTAACCATCAGGTAACCCCTTATGCTTCACATAATTGAAATTTCATGAAATGGCATTTTTTCCATGGAAGCAGATAATAGCTCATCTATAACTCTTTAATTCTTTTATGGCCAAGAAAGGTCCATTGTCACAAAATCAATTTGGTGTTGAACCTTAGCTAAGAGAATGTACTTAAGAGAATGTGCCAGAAGTAGAGCTTACCATGGATAGGTATAGCCTTCTAGACTCCAGGCTCACCACTCTCCCAAGACATGATGAGCCCCTGAAGTAGTCCATTGGTCAAGATCTTGATATTTCTCTTCACCTCAGAAATAATAAGGTCATTGAATCTCAAAGAGGTATTGCAAATTGTTGATTGATATTATGGAGATCTTCTAAAGTAAATTCTATTATTCATTTAAAAATCATGAAAATGCATCAGGTAAAGGTGAAAATAACAAAGAAATTTGAGGGTGTTTTGTAGCACATATTTGCACCCACACATGAGAACTCTCCTGGCTTCATGAAATAGTCTTCAAATTTAGAAAACTGCTCCTTACTTTGTAATAATATTTGAGTATATTTGCTGAAAGGATTTTCCCTGGGCAATACCTCCAGAGGAAAATCATGTGTTTTCCAAAGAACCAAAAGAAAGCAAAAGGAAGCTTGGTTGTGGGTTATATTCTTAGTGTCCGTGAAATTAATAAATTTTGAAGAAAACCCTTTAGATATGAAGTGACAAGTTTGAAAACTTGAAGGGAACTTAGAGATTATCTAAGGGTCACATGATCATTTTTTTTTTTACTGAACAAAGTGATAGCCAAGTTCATACAAGGGGCTGGTCCTTGTTATCATGTAAACACCATCTCTATCAATAGGATAATATATGGTATCTGTAGAGGATATTATACTCCCTTTTTGTTTATTTTTGAAATACAGGAAACTCCTGATTTTCTTCCCTTTTATAAACATGGATTTCATGTCTTCTCCATAACATAATTACGATTACATTAAATTGTTTTGTATTGAGATTATTTTCATGGTTCCCCCCCCCCCCCAACCAGTCATAGCAAGTTGAGCATCGTAAATTGGAGTTGATGCCCTTGGTTTCCGTAGCAACCAACACATGCTTTACCCATCTTCTTATAAAAAAGTTAGAGATAATTCCATGAAAAAAAGTAAGGGCCAATAAAGAGTTAATCACAAAATGGCTATAATGAGCTTTAGGGGCATATTACTCTGATTGCTACTGCAAGCCATCAATAATTTGGTCCATTAATGCAAATAGAACATGTCCTTGAGACATAGTCAAATGAAATGTGGAGGAAACTTAATTTGGCTCCCCCTCCCACCTCTGTTATCTAACCTCTCAATGACTAGATTATTGAATCATTTTTAAAAATTAAATTTTAATGGCCACTTAAATGTTAAAGTCACTTGTATTGCTTTAGAATTTGATTCAAATCTGAAAGCATTCTGGCTTTGTAGTCTTTGTGGTTCAATGGTGGCTCTGACTTGAAGCACAGGTTAACCTAATCTTAGTTGATTATCTAGTTCTTCTTTCTGATACTGGACTTTTGAAGGAAAAAAATATGCTAATCAAGCATTTATTAAGTGATTTCTAGATGCCAGTCATTAGGCTAGGCACTTTCAACACCAGCTTAGCAGAGGTGCTTTCATTTTCACATGTTTCTTGCATGAAGTAACCATAAAATCTGCTTTTTGTGCTATTTGGAAGACAATACCCAACTGATGAATTTCGTGTCACTTTAGTGACTTTTGTAAGCACTTGTTTTCACTCTTAGTTCAGTAATCATAGAATGTCCTACTTTAGGTGCTGGAGAAAATATGGACCACATTAGGCATCCTTATACTAACTACCCCTATATGTGGGGTTTCTGTTGCTCTTTTTATAGATGCATAATCTGATTTATATTTTTGGAAAACTTGAAGAGATTTGTAACAGTTGTCTCCCAAACTAATCAGATTGACTAATAAGGCATTGGAGAAAAAGTATCCACTAATCAAAATTATTGTTGTTTAGTCATTTCTGACACTTCCTGACCTCATTTGGGTTTTTTTGTCAAAGATACTAGAATGGTTTGCCATTTTCTTTGCCAACTCAGTTTACAAATGAGGAAACTGAGATGAACAGGGTTAAGTGTCCTGCCCAGGATCACATAGCAACAAAAGTATCTGAGGCCAGTTTTGAACTCAGGAAGAAAAGTCTTTCTGACTCGAAGTCCTGTGCTCTAACCACTGATCCACTTAGCTGTCCCTCAGGGATTGTAGAAGAGATAAAAGGAAGACAAGGAAGAAGGGATAATATTAAGTATACTCCCTACCTCCTATAGGTGACTCATCAATTAGAGGCTTGGCCATGAAATCAAATCCTGTCAGACATTTTTTTTCTTTGTCCTTCATTCTCAAATAGGACCATGACATCAGAGAGGTGATACAGTAACATGCAAGTGAATTGAATTTAAATGAGGGAGAGTTATGCTAAGTCACCAACCTCACTTTCTCCTCTGGAGCTGTCTAGGTTTAGTGGCAAAATGTAGAGCAGGAGGACTGGAGAAGGCCCAGGTACAAAAGCATCAGAGTTAGTGAGGAGTTGGTGAGGGTGCCCCTTAACTTCTCTTTCCTCAATTTCCCTAGCCATAAAATGAGGTTATTAGGATTACCCATAATATCTGTCGTCTTGATAAAATGAAATAGCATGTGTAAAGCACTTTACAAACCTCAAAGTTCTATATAGGGGTAACTATTATTTAAATGTTAACTCATACTGTATAAATATGTGATATTATTATACCAAGTGGGTGTCTTAAGTAACACAATTATCTCCATAACCTTAAAGCTTGTGAGGGCAAAGATTATCTTTTGCCTATTGTTGTATGGCTAGCTCTTAGCACAATGTCCATAATAGGTGCTCAATAAGTGTTTATTAATGATTGCTTATTGATTAATACTAGAAGTATTTTTTTCCTTTTATTTGATACAGACATTTTACAAATAAAAGTTCAGGAGAACCATTTCTTCCTTGGTCAAAAGAAATTAACCACTCTTATTCTATGATTATAATCATTAAACCAATAGCATCAATGAGGCCTCAGAAACTTTACAAAATGTAAAGAAAAGAGCAGATTTTAAACAACTATTGCATTCTGATTATAAGGGAGAGACTAGCAAAGTCAAAGTATTCCTATTAATCAGTAACTGTGCTTTGAGTCAAAGTTGTGTTCCATTCACATTGTTAACTTCAAAAAAAAAGGAAAAGGTTATTACTGCTCTGGAGTTAATTAGAATATCTAATTAAAGTTATTTGGAAGAGGAAAACAGCCATGCCTAATATAATAGTAATTATTAATCTGAAAATTAAGCAAAAGTCTCATTTTTCATTAGATTAAACAGTACTATGTTTTAAATAAAATTCTAACTAAGGAAAAACAAAGGGGAGCCAAGTTTATTTCCATAAGAAGTTGGTGGATATGAAAAAAAAGTTAAAACATTATTTTGGATGTTGTAAATATTAAGTCTTAGAATTTTAAAGTCCTCCTCGGTTGGAGAACCACCCATCTTTCTAGACTTATTTGATAGCAGCCACCTGTTTCTCTTCTATACCTCCAGCAAAGATAAAACTGGTTGTTTCCCTAAGGTAAAGTGTCATCCCATATCTTTGCAATTTTGTACAGATTGTCCACTTTGGACTGCACTCTCTCCTTCCCTCTTTCTTTTAGAATCCTTCAAACCTCTCTTCAAAGCTCAACTTAGTTGCCAACTATCATGTACATAAATATGTACATTCTTTTTTGCTCCTCTATCCAGAATTCTGTCCCCCCTGAAATGCTTTTAGAGTTATCTGAGTACATAGCCTGAGAATAATAGAATCATTCTATATCACTTGTCCAGATGAAATGAAAAAACATGTAAAGAACTTTGCAAACCTTAGGTAAATTTTACATGTCATCTGTAAATTGTAAAATCTTTGGAGGTTTGTCTTTGTACCTCCCAAACCTATGTAGAGCACCAAAAGGCTCTACATAGCAGTAAACTTTCAGAGCAAAACGAGAAGAGAAAAGATGGAATATTTTTAAACAAAATAATATTTTTGTCATCTTGAAAATGATATTTCCTTTTAATAGGTAAGTAACGCTTCTAGGATCATTTCCATTGCACATGCTTGGGAACATACATACATGTACACACACACAGATGTGTTTGAAATTAAAGGTCTCATTCCCTTCAGAAATATTTCAGATAAATGATGTGTCTTATTTTCTTGCAAGCATTTTTCTTGCATGTGTGGCTATGTTTAGAAGGGGAGTAAGTGTTCACTGAGGAACAAGATGATTTCTCTAAAGTTATTTGAAATAATAAAAAAGGGTCAAACTATTAGAAGCAATGATGCTAAATCCTGGTTATATTAAACATGTTCTAACTACCACCAAATCATGTTTACTGTTCAGTCTATCATTTTTCACTTCTTCTTTGCTTCCAGGATTTCATATTTTCTCAGGTTGAAATGTTACAAATTGAATGCCTCAAGATCTCCACAGACCATTTCCATATCAAGTTTGGGGATGGAAATTCAGGGTCATATGCCAGAGGGAGGGGCTTTGTATTTGAGTCCTGACACATATCAGTGAAAGATGTTTCCCCCCCAGGTTTTATTTATTTGGTCCATGGTATACATCAGAGGTTATAATAGGATGAATTTCAATCAGGTGCAATGTAGCAACTGAGATCTGGGGTTGGGAAGACTTCACATTTCAACATTTCTCTCTGAAGATCCATTAGAAATTAGAACTAGAGGCTGATGCTATAAGCAATTTAGGAGAGCAGGGAATAGTTTATCCGACAAATTTATGGAAAATAGAGAAATTTATGACAAAACAAGAGATAGAGAACATTATGAAATGAAAAATGGATTAATTTTTATTACATTAAATTGAAAAGATTTTTGCACAAAGCTAATGCGACCAAGGTTAGGAGGGAAGCATAAAACTGGGAAAGAATTTTTAACCAGTATCTTTGATAAAGGCCTCATTTCTAAAATATATACAGAATTAAGTCAAATTTGTAAGAATACAAGTCATTCCCCAATTGATAAGAATGATATAAACAGGCAGTTTTCAGAGGAAGAAATTAAAGCTATCTATAGTCATATAAAAATGCTCTTAATAGCTATTGATTAGAGAAATGCAAATCAAAACAGCTCTGAGGTACCACATCTCACTGGTCAAATTGGCTCACATGAGAAAACAGGAAAATGATAAATGTTGGAGAAGATGTGGGAAAATTGGAACACTAATTCATGGTTGGTGGAGTTATTAACTGATCCAACCATTCTGGGGAGTGATTTAGAATTATGTCCCAAAGAATATAAAAATGTGTATCCCCTTTGACCCAGCAATACCACTTCTAGGGTTACATCTCAAAGAAATCATAAAAATGAGAAAAGAACCATACAAACATATTTTAGCACCTCTTTTTGTGGTGGCTAAGAACTGGAAATTGAGGGAATGACCATCAGTTGGGGAGTAAATAAACAAGTTGTCATATACGAATGTAATAGATATAAGAAATGATGAATAGGCAGACCAGAAAAAAGTGGAAAGATTTATGTGAACTGATGCTGAGTGAAGTGAGCAGAATCAGGAGAACATTGTAAATAGTAACAGTCACATTGTTCAATGACTGACTTTGATAGACTTAGATTTCCTTTGCAATGCAATTATGTAAAACAACTTCAAAGGACTCATGATGGAAAATGCCATCCACATACAGAGAAAGAATTATTGATCCTGAATGTAGATTGAAGCATCCTATTTGCTGTCTTTGTTTTTATTTTTTTTCTTTCTCAATGTTGCTCATTCTAATTCTTCTATACATCATGACTACCATGAAAATATGTTTAATAAGAATGTATCTGTAGAACCTATACAAGATTGAATACCCCCTTAGGGAGAGGAAGGGAGGGAGGTGGAGAAAGTCCAAAAAAATTGCTGAAGTTAACATTGAAAATTAAAATTAATTAATTAATTTAAAGAATAGATCTAGCAAAAAAATAGATCTATTATCACAGACAGAAAAAATGATCCCTATACATTGCAGTGTGTGCAACAAAGAAACAAGAAATATATCGAATATATGTAAGGACCTAGAGGTTATTCTTAAATGTTTCCAAAACCTTTATAATAAGCATTGTTATTATAGTTGTGAGCATTTGTATATCATGCTAAGGCTTACAAAATACTTTCTTTACAATACTCTTATAAGGTAAGTCATGAAACTAATTTTCCCATTTTACAGAGAGAAAGCCAAGGTTCAGAAAATTTAAGTGAGTTACCCAAGTTCAAACATCTGGGTGGCACCATTTTTAGAAATCTGGACCTGGAGTTAGGAAGACGTGAGGTCAATTCTCTCCTCAACCAGTTCCTGGCTGTGACCAGAAAAGTTACAACCTCTGTTTGCTTTGGGTTTCTCATCTGTAAAATATGAATAACAGTAGTACCTCCCTCCCAAGGTTGTTGTGAATATCCAAATCAGTTGATATTTGTAAAGTACTTAGCATACTTTAATTTAAAAAATAATTTTATAATTATAAATTATTTATAAAATTATTATTATTATTATTATTATTATTATTATCATGATCATTTTCTTTTTTGTTTGTTTTGGAGGGGGAAAGGCAAGGCAATTAGTGTTAAGTGACTTGCCTAAGGCCACATGGCCAATAAGTGTGTCCTTTCTGAGGCCTGATTTGAAATCAGGTCCTCCTGACTCTAGGGTCAGTGTTCTATTCACTGTGCCACCTAGCGACCCCAATCATATTCATTTTCAAATACACAATTCAAACCCAGGTCTCTTGACTCCCAAGTTGAGTACTCTTTATACTGTACCACCTTGCCTTATTCTGTTTCAACTACATGTTCATGTTAAATGATATGTGTCTCTTATTAGGAAGGAGTAGAGTCAGGGAGGTGGTAGAGTGGAAAAAACATTAGGTGTAGAGTCAAAAAGAGCTGAGTTCAAACCCTGCCACAGACAATTACTAGTTCTGTGACCTAGGACATGACCCTTTACCACTGTTTGCCTTGGTTTCCTCATCTATAAAATCAGTGTCACAATAGCAGCTACCTCTCAGTTGTTGTAGGGATTAAATGAGATAATGTATATAAAGTTCTTTGCACAGCTCCTGACACATAAGTAGGTGCTTTATAAATGCTATTATCATTCAGATGACAGGGGTCATGGGGATCCTGGACACAGCATTTTGATGATTCATTGGGAACTGATAATGTTTAAAGCAGTACAAAAACAAGAATGAAAACAAACTTGTCTAAAACCACAAGACACAGTGTGATAACTCTCTTTCAAAGCTTACCTTCTATGTTTTGTGAGCGGTGTGAGAAAGGTGGAGGGAAGAATTGGAAGAAATGGGCAGAAGTTGTGAAGTGGCAGATTTCAATTCAATGTAAAGTAAAACTTCCTTACAATCAGAGTTATACAAAAGAAAAATAGGCTTCCTCTAGAAATAGTGACTTCTGCCTCGTGGCTAGTCTTTAAATGCGGGCTGCTTGATTACCTGTCAAATTCAGGGATTCCTGTTTAGTTACAGAATGGCCTAGATGACACTTGAAATCTCATCCAGTTCTGATATCCTGTGATTTTGTATTTCTTTAATATACTATTTTTCAAATCTTTTTTCACAATGTTTCCTGATGGGTTTTCAGATCAGTTTGAAAATGACCAGAATGTTTAAGAAAAAAAAAAGGCTTGATTGTGTTGAAAATTCATTCATTCTTTAATTCATTATAACCTTTGTGATCTTTAAAGGTAACTTTAGAACTTGATGCCTCTTGGATGTAACAAATGAATTTCAGTCCAAAAGTCAGCTTCAACGATGTGCATTGCATAGATTCAAGCAATTTTTTTTCTAATCTTTGAAAGACTTCTTCCATTGTAGAGATAGGAAGCCATTAAATATAACCCAGCAGATTGAGGATTCAGCAAATAAATTGAAACATAAGGAACTGAAATATGAACTGCATATCAAATGTAGAACTTATAAAGCTTTTGAAAACAAATGTTTCACTAGGTTATATGTAGATTTATGTGTGAGTTTCTGTGTGTTTTGCACATATTGGGGAATGACCAAATAAAAAGTAGCTCAGATAGTGTTGGATGAAAAGAAATGTAGCTGTCTTGAGGATAAGGAATTGAGGACTAAGATATCTGCATTTTCCAGCCTTAAAAATCAATAGTGAAGTGATATGAGGACACTCTTCTCTAAGATGTTACTGTTACAAAACAGCCTCAGTTCAATGCACAATCTGCTTCCCAAATGAGTTTTCTTCACGAATCCCGTCAAAATAATCAAATCCCAGATATCAGGTCATTTTCCCCCATAGAATAAATCAAAAGGATAGATGCAACTATGCTGCTATAGTAGACAGCATAGCCTCTGCTTACAGAGAAATTTCTCAGATCATATTTTAATGCTCACGTTTTCTTTGACCTTGAAACCAGAGACCTTTCATCACTGACTTCTCATATTTTGATTTTGTTACCTTGACTCCACATTGTGAGTCCTTTTCTTTTCAACTCTTCTCTGGAAGAAGCTATAAAAGTACAACAAACTTTCTTTCTTTCTTTGTTTCTTTTTCTTTCTTTCTTTCTTTCTTTCTTTCTTTCTTTCTTTCTTTCTTTTTCTTTCTTTGTTTCTTTCTTTTTCTTTCTTTCTTTCTTTCTTTCTTTCTTTCTTTCTTTCTTTCTTTCTTTCTTTCTTTCTTTCTTCCTTCCTTCCTTTCTTCTTTTCTTCCTTCCTTCCTTCCTTCCTTCCTTTCTTTCTTTCTTTCTTTCTTTCTTTCTTTGTTTCTTTCTTTCTCTTTCTTTCTTCCTTTCTTCCTTTCTTTGTTCCTCCTCCCTCCTTGTCTCCCTTCCTTCCTTCTTTCCTTCCTTCCTTCCTTCCTTCCTTCCTTCTTTCCTTCCTTCCTTCCTTCCTTCCTTCCTTCCTTCCTTTTTCTTTCTTTTGAATAAGCCCATGCTAACTTTTACCCCACCCCACCACAGGACTTTGTAACTAAAGACTACAAGGGGTGGGGTGGAACAAAGATGGCAGAGTAAAAGCAGGGACTTTTCTGAGCTCCCACTCCAACTATCACCAATACTTGTAAAAAAAATGACTATAAACAAATTTTAGTAAAAGCCACAGTGACAGAGAGAAACAAATCTCTTGCTGAAGGCAGCCTGGAAGGCTGAAAGGAAGGATCAGTCACACCAAATTGGAAGCCCAGCCCAACCCCACATGACCCACTTGATCCCAACCAGCAGTCCAGACCAGTCACAGCAGAATTCAAGAGAGTGAATTGCCCACAGCTATGGCAATTTCCAGTCTTTTAAACATATAAACACTGAAGAAAAAGTAAAAGTTCAGTGGAAAATTCTGTTGGAACTGAGTGACAGAGAGTGGTGTGGCCCCTGCCCCTGGGGCAAGAGATGGCAGAGGTGTTAAGGCTGCAGGTACTGTCCTATGGCCATCTCTGGAGGTCCTAACCTGAAAATTGCAGGGGGTGCAAGCAATCATTCAGAGGGTAATCACTCTTGCTTTGATCTCCTTTGATCTGGGTCACAGTCTTGGTTGATGGTCCTGGGATGCATGGCCAGTGTGCCAGAACTTGTGGTGGCTGAAGAGAGGGTGCCCTCCTCATAGCTCTTAAAGCAACTCTAACACAGCTGTGAAAACCCCACAAATTTGGGACACAGCTCTCTCCACTCTAGAAGCACAGTTCTGCTGTGGCAAAGAGATCAAAAGTCAAGTAACTGGCAGGCAAGATGAGCAAGCAGAGGAAGCACAATCAGATACAGAGAATCTTTCTTCAGGGACAAAAAGGATCAAAACACAGAACCAGAAGAAGACAGTAAAGTCAAAAATTACTCTATCAAAAGCTTCCAAGAAAAATATGAATTGGTTACTGGTCATGGAGGAGCTCAAGAAGGATTTTGAAAATCAAGTAAGAGAAAAGGAAGAAAAACTGGGAAGAGAAATGAGAATGATTCAAGAAAATCATGAAAAGCGAGTCAAAAGCCTGACTGAAGAAAATAACACCTTAAAAACAGACTAACGGGGCGGCTAGGTGGCGCAGTGAATAGAGCACCGGCCCTGGAGTCAGGAGTACCTGAGTTCAAATCCGGCCTCAGACACTTAACACAAAAAGCTAGCCGTGTGACCTTGGGCAAGTCACTTAACCCCAACTGCCCTACAAAAAAAAAAAACGCAAAAAAAAAAAAAAAACCAGACTAACTCATATGGCAAAAGAGGCCCAAAAAGCCCATGAGGGGAAAAAATCCCTCAAAAAGCCAAATTATCCAGATAGAAAAGGAATTTCAAAAGTTCACTGAAAAGAACAATTCCTTCAAAATTAGATTCAAGCAAATGGAAGCTAGATACTTTGTGAGAAATCAAGGTACTATAAAACATATCCAAACAAATGAAAAAAATAGAAGGCAATGTGAAATATCTGATTGTAAAAACCACTAACCTGGAAAATAGATCCAGGAGAGATAATTTAAAAATTATTGGACTACCTGAAAGCCATGATTTTTTTTAAAAAGAGCCTAAAATCATCCTTCTAGAAATTCTCAAAGAAAATTGCCCTGATATTCTAGAACCAGAGGGCAAAAGAGAAATGGAAAGAATTCACCAATCACCTCTTGAAAAAGATCCCCAAAAGAAAACTCCTAGGAATACCATAGCCAAATTCCAGAGTTCCCAGGGCAAGGAGAAAATATTACAAGCTGGCAGGAAGAAACAATTTGAGTACTGTCAAAATGCAATGGGGATAATACAACATCTAGTCGCTTCTACGTTAAGGGATTCAAGGGCTTAGAATATGATATTCCAGAGGTCAAAGGAGCTAGGATTAAAACCAAGAATCCCCTACCCAGAAAAACTGAGTATAATGTTTCAGGGGAAAATATGGTCATTCAGTGAAATATAGTACTTTCAAGTATTCTTTATGAAAAAAAAAAGCTGAAAAGAAAATTTGACTTTCAAATACAAGAAGCAAAAGAAGCATGAGAAGGTAAACCAAGAAAAAGAAATCATAAGGAACTTATTAAAGATGAAGTATTTACATTCCTACATGGAAAATGATCATTGCAATTCATGAGACTTTTCTCAGTATGAAGATAGTTGGAGGGAATATACATTACATATATGTGTGTATGTAGACATACATAAATATGTATGCTTAGGAGGGTGTATATGTGTACAGTGTGAGTGTGTGTATATATGTGTACGTGTATACATAGACAAAAGTCACAGGATCAGTTGAATATGAAGAGATGATATCTAAAAAATAAAATTAAGAGGTGAGAGAAATATATTGGAAGAAGGAGAAAGGTAGAAATAGAATAAATTATCTTATGTTTTAAAAGAGACAAGAGAAAACTGTTTTGATGGAGGGGAAGAGCAGGAAAGTGAAAGGGAATGGGTCATCCTTACTCTTATTGAGTTTGGCTCAAGGTAGGATTAAAATACATACTCAACTGGGTACCTTACCCTACAAGAAAGCAAGGGAAAAGGAGATAAGAGAGGGATGATGGAAGAGATGGCAGATTGGGGGAGATGGTAGTTAGAAGGAAACACTTTTCAAAAGAGACTAGGTCAAAGTAGAATATAGAATAAGTGGGGGTGAGATAGGATGGATGAAAATGTATTTAGTGTTTCACTAAGTAACTACTATAGAAACATTTTGCATAGCTACACACGTACAACCTATATTGAAATTCTTGCTTCCTAGTGGGAGTGGGTAAGGAAAGAAGAAGGGAAATAATCTGGAAATCAAAATTTTAAAAACAAGTGTTTAAAAAACTTTTTTTTCTACATGCAAATGGGAAATAAGATATACAGGCACTGGAGTATAGAAATCCATCTTGCCCTACTAGAAAGTCAGGGGAGGGATGGGGGAGGATATAAGAAAGAACATGTTGAAGGAAGGGGTATTCAATAGGCTTGCTATCTTGGGGTGGGTGTAGGGCAAAGTCAGGGAGAAAATTTGTAACTCAAAATCTTGTGGAAATGAATGTTGAAAACTAAAAATAAATAAATATATTTTTAAAAGACTAGAGGCACTTGAACAATAAGAAATAAAAAAAAATATAAAAAATTACAAAAAAGCCTCAGAAGCAATCCAATTGTCCATGCAAATGTCCATTGGGCTAAACCCTAAATCCTCTTAGTTCCACTTTGTTGACTGATTCAATCTATTTTCCCCCAGCATTATTTCTACCCATTGCTTCTTTTGGTTCAGTATAGGATCAAGATCTCAGGATTTGGTATGAGGTATTTATTTAACTTTCTAAACCTATTTTGGATTCTTTTCTCCTTTTGACTTCTAAAGTTTCTTTTTTCAGTGTCAGACTATCTGGATCAAGAAAGTTGCTTTCTCCCTAGATTTTCCCCTCTATACACCAGACAGTTAAGCAATTTTATCTACCTTCCTGATCCCCCGTCTCCATTTTCAGTCTCAATTTTTCCTAGGCTTTAGAAGTCTGACCTCCTCCTTGGGTGTGTGGGCCTTACAAAGTGAAACACCAATTGACTCTACTTTCAGTGTAGTAGCAGCATAAGTGTGCAATGGATAGAATACTTCTCCTTCCCTCAGGAATGTAGAGGATAATTGTGAAGAGTTAGAGTTTCAAATGCTGGGATTCACAAAAATCTATTCAGTGTACTCATTTTGATCAGTCAGGGAATTTCCTGAGAACGTATAGCAAAAACTGTGGTTACAAAAGAATCTTCCCAAAATGAGGGACACATTCTCCTTCTCCATATAGACACATACACTCCTTGGGGAAAAAGTAATCAAATTTAACATATAAAATTATATATCAAGAAGCACTATAGCATACCCAGGACTGCTGCTAGCACAGGTTCTTAGATCTGCTTTTCGAAAGGAATGCAACTCAAAATGGGTCAGTCTTATTTTAATTAATCAAATGTATATCATTTACCTAGTTCAGGGGAAAAAGTCAGCACCATGAATACAAGCAGAAGTTACAAGCAGACAAAGAAACAGATAAGCATACAGGATTCCAAAGATCTGACCATTACATCTATACCTAGTCAGTTACTAGAGAGGGAAGCACCAACATCTGGGTTTTTTGAAACCAGGGGTGCTCAATGACTTCCCAGAGTCTCATTGAAGAGGTTTACCCAAAGAGGGTTAGGGTTGCCTGAGACCCCAAAATACCACCATGCTGGGTGCTGCAGAAAGAATATGACTCAAGTCTTCTCTCAGCCAAAGAAGAGCAAAGTTTGTTAAAAGTTCATTAAAAGTTCACCATATGGAGTAGACTCTTAAGGAGCCGGTCTATACTAGGTCATTCTATGGCCCTCTCACAGAGCAAGTCTGTGCTAGGGCAATCTGTGGCACTCTCACACCACATGGAGGGAAGATGGAATTCTTATATATAGAGGAATCTAGGGTGGTCTAGTGGAGAGTTTGGGGAGGGTCTTCACGAGGAATCAATGAGGTCAGACTCCAGTAATGAGTTTGGGGGAGGGTCTTCAGGGGGGGTTAATGAGGTCAATGCAAGAGTGGACTGATATTTTGATAGGCTCCAGGGTGGGAAGCAGATGGACAATGGAGGGTCAGGCTAATAACAGCGGTTTGGGCCCAGACACAATGAAATACTTATGGCCTCTTCAAATGCTTCATCAAGTGGGGAGATTCAATTAGACTTTAAGGGGTTTCCCAGAGCCTGTACCTCAAAGATTCAAGGAGATCTCAAGGGGGCTCCCAGAGCCTGCACCTCATCATCAACTGGCCAAATCACACAACTCTTTCCAAAATAAGCCCCAAAGCAAAACCTCAAATCAGGGTGTATAAAGCCTCTCCTGGATCAGAGAATGTCACAGCCCTCTTGACCCACTGCCCAATCACAAAGTAATAAGGCATGGGCTTTCCTGAAGAACAAGCTTCCTGCCACAGGCTCCATGTGACCACATTCAGCCTACTAGGGGGCAGAATATACTTTCAAATCAGAGAAGATTCTCAGAGCCACTTAAGGCTATCAAAGGGCCTAGGGTTAGGGAAGATCTTCAGATTCCCAAAACAAAGTACTAATTTATAAAGCATATAGGTACAAAATTTTGTCTAAAATGCTGTCTCAAGGAGTCCTTTCCTCCCTTTCTGGAATTATCATGAAGATTCTTTAAGGTGTAATTCTCTTAAGATAGTTCTTTTCTTGAGTACATAACCTTTCTCTATCAGATTTGTGAAACTGCTACTCTTGGGTCATCATAGAACTTCAATTAGCAGACATTTGCTTGGTGTCAGATTCTGCCACCACCTCCAGTTGTGGGATGCCTTATCTCAATTTTTGAACTTCACAAGATTATGACTTGGTCACTTCCATTTCCAAATGCTCATTCTACAAAGATCATAAGCGTATGTAATAGAGATACTTTGTGTTCATGAGCATGCATAAGCTGGATGATAAATAAAGCAATTTATAGGAGTCCTTATCTTGCTGTGCCACAAAGATGGAAAAGCATAAAAAGGGCTACAGGAGGTAAAGATGGATTCTCTTTGATGTAAATTCACTGAACTCTTCCAATTTTTCCATTAATTAGAAGATTCCTTGTCCTTATACATTACCAGTGCCCGCTAGTCATTCATGACTAGAAATAGTCTCATCAAACCTCCAGTCATGATTGGATTGAAAAAAGGACAGGAAATATTTGCATATGCTCTGCTTAACCCACAAGAAAAGTCAAATCTGAGCATGCTCTAATGCAGGAGTTATGCTTGAGTCCATAGACTCCCAAGGTTAATGTGTACAGATTACAGGGATCCATGAATATCCCTGTAATAATCCCATGAATATGATTGAGAAATAAAAGTGGACATCTTTATTTTCACTATCCTAAAACTGAAATTCAACATTTCCTTCAATTATGGGTATAAGCAACAAACCATTATCCTGAGCAGTTTTTCATAGACTTCACCAGACTGCCAAAGGTGTTCATGATTATGGAGGATGGAGGGAGGGATATTAAGAAGCTCTGATTTAAAAAAAAAAACTGGGCCCTCCTTGACCATTCCACCAATAACAAAAATCATTTTGGAACTGGCTTCCAAAGTTTTCTTCCAGGTTATTTCTATGTTGATATTTTGCCTGTCTTCTTTAAATTCACTAGAAACGTCACTAGTCCTAACTTCCTTGTTTTGGTTGGTTGCCTTGCAGATAATTCAAGCAATAATTGTAATGTTGTTTCTACCATTTAGATGTGTAGATTTTCATCTAGTCTTACATTTGAGCCCAGCTACTAATTTATTGTTAATTAGAGTCATCACCAAGCAAGGGACTACAAACAATCTGCTCTGGTATTTAATAGCAGGAGAGGTCTGAGGTACTTACAAATGACAAGAAATCTCAATTTCAATACTTAAAATCAGCAAAGGAACTGGTTTAATATCCTGCAGAGAATGAACTATGTTTATTTTATGTAGGCAATCAATAAGTATTTTTTTTATTTAGAGGCAATCAGGATTAAGTGACTTGATCAAGGTCACACAGTAAAGTCTCTGACTTTGAATTTAAACTAAGGTCCTCTTGACTCTAGGGCTGATGCTGTAGTAGTAGGTTAGATACTACACAGTCTAGCTGCCACTATCAATAAGTATTTATGAATCAAGTACACATTTTTCATTTTTGCTAGAGGACAAAATAAAGTGCTGAAAGAAAATTTCTTGTCTCTTGAACTCATTAGGAAAGATGAAGTCTTCCTCAGAGGATAGGGAATTATAGTCCAACAGTAAACCAAAGAGAGAATTGAGAAGGAAAAAAAATCTAAGAACTCTTAAAAGAAAGGGGAAAGTAAAAGATTTGGACAATAGGTCGTTTTCTTCAAAGGGATATATTTTTGTTTTTATTTGAAAATAAATGTAGGCACCACATAGTCCAATCCCATCATTCTGAAGGTGAGGAAATTCAAGTTCAAAGAGATTATATGCTTTTCCCTTAGAAAGATAAACAATATGTGGCAGAGCCAGGTTATCATCACTGCCACTCAGTAAAAATAAGGCACTGATGTGCAAAGTAGAATTGGGACTGTGAACAGGAACAAAGGAATAATTGACTAATCAAATGATACCCCAAAATGGGATTCAAATTTCTGAATCACAGTACACGATGCATATTTTTTTTTTGAGTTTGAATTTATTTATCTATTTTTTAAATTTTAATTTATTTTCTTGGTTACATCATTCATTTCCACAAGGTTTTGAGTTACAAATTTTCTCCCCTTTTTGTCCCTACCCCCCAGCCCAGAACATTGATCC
>CM053598.1:53266797-53294154 GCA_028646575.1 Pseudocheirus occidentalis | reverse complement strand
CTGAAAAGGAACAAATTGTTCCTAAGCCAGAAGAGGAGGTTGCTCAAAAGAAAAAGATATCCCAGAAGAAACTGAAGAAACAAAAGCTTATGGCACGGGAGTAAATATGACATTAGAGTTCAAATAAAAGTGAAATGAAAAAAAAATTCACTGATATGTAGAAACATTTCAAGTTATTAAATGCTACTGACTATTTGAAAATGAGGTATGGTTGGCTATTCTAACAATTATAATCCTGTACTGTTCATAATGCATATGGATATAACACTTTAATTAAGACCATTCAAACAAAGAAACATTAGTTATTTAAGAGAAGGAAAATAACTAGGTATTTTAAAAGGAAATCAGATGAGGTACTTGAAATAAATTTTTTTACTCTGGTATAAGAAAACAATTTAAGAAATTGGAAACCAAAAGAAAAGTTGCCAAATTGAGATGGGGTACGACAAAATAAAGGCAGTGACCATTAAAAAAAAAAAACAAATGAAGGTAAACCTCATCCCTTATGATAATTGTATATAATATGTGATTGACAAATAGTCACAGAATATAATATTATATCCCCTAACAAAATTGTGTATTCTGGACAAATGCTAACCATTTGGGGAAAAATAAAAGAGTTTAAATATTATATATGTATATATATGAGGGAGACTACCTTCAAAAAAGAGTCAGCTCAGTCTAGTTTCTGTGATGAAATACACTCTACTCTGCACTTAATTGTTCACATATGTATTCATCACCTCTTTGTGTGTACATATATGTGTGTGTACAGGTATATGCATATGCATATATACATAAATATAAATACAAATAATTTGTTTAGATGAAATAGAAAGAGTTCTAGATTTAGAGCAAGAGGACCTTGGTTCAAATATTACCTTCAATATCTGTCTGACATTGAGCAAGACATTTAAACTCTCTGGCTTAATTTTCTCAACTATATAAATGGGTGATGGTGGACAAGCTGATGCATACTGTCTCTTCTAATTTTAAATCTATGATCTTATGACAAGTTTACAATTCACCTACAATACCTTCCATAACATTTTCAATAAGTGGTTACTTAGTATCTGCTTCAAAATTTCTAGTGAAGGTCTGAATCCCAAAGAGATCATAAAAAAGGGAAAATAACCCACATGTACAAACTTATTTATAGCAGCTCTATTTGTGGTAGCAGAGAATTAGAAATTGAAGGGATGGACATCAATTGGGGAATGGCTGAACAAATTGGGTCATATGAATATAAAAGAATCCTATTGTTCCATAAGAAATGGTGAGCAGGCAGATTTCAGAAAAACCTGGAAAGATTTACATGAACTGATGCTGAGGGAAGTGAGCAGAACCAGGAGAACATTGTACACAGTAACAGCAACACTGTGACCAGCTTTGTTAGAGCTGGCTGTTCTCAACAATACAATGATCTAAGACAATTTCAAAAGACCCATTATGAAAAATGCCACCCACCCCCACAGGGAGAAAGAATTCTGACCTCTGAACTCAGACTGAAGCACACTATTTTCTCTCTTTCTTTCTCACGATTTTCCCTTTTGTTCTGATTCTTCTTTCACAACATGTCTATGCAGAAATATGACTAATACGATCATACCTGTATAGCCTATAGCAGATTGCATACTGTCTGGGAGAGGGAGTAGTAAAAGAGTGAATTTAGAATTCTAAATGCTACAAAAGTGAATGTTGAAAACTCAAAATGAATTAATAAATACAAAGGGGAGGGCCCTTCTCTGTTTTCCTACTGCCAAACAAGATTATTTTTATCATATTTCCCTCACCAAAAAGAAACAAACAAAAAAACAAGTATCTAAGATATTATGGGAAAACTTCAAATATGAGTGATCGGGATCTCTGATGCCCCCTCCATTTCCTGAGTATTCCCTGTATGCCTGGGAGCAGAGAATGCTCTAGGAATACTTCCTAGGCAGACTGGACGTTGCAATTTGGAGGCATCCAAGAAAGAAAAGGATGAAGTAAAATGAGATGGCTGACAGGTAATGTCATGACTAGAAAAAATGTTGAGTATTAGTGTTATTTCTACCTTGTACCTTGAGCCGCAGCATTAATTTTATACGTGTGTGTGTGTGTATACACACATATTTTTTCAATACAGATACATATGTATGTATGTATGTATATCCATATATACATCTATATATACACAATACATATAAATACACACATACTATGTGTATATATGTACATATATATGTATATATCAAATCACAATGTCCTATTCCATTCAGTTTTTATTTTGTAAAATATAATCCAGTAATCTTTGTGTATATGTGTCCTTAAAAAAACTTCAACTGCTTTGCGTAATAAAGTATCTTTTGAGATCTTTTATACATAATCTTAGTAATTAGGCCTTATTGATTTCTTGGGTTTGTAACATCAGGACTTATTTAGCATCCACATAGGGAAATTGTACTTCTGATCTACCATTGATAAGATGCATGTTTCAAGGTTTGGTTTGTTTTCCCCTTGGGTAATTATGGTCTTTGACTCATCTGCTTACTTAGAACCATGGGTAAAAGTTACAGCAGGGGCTGCTGGGGAAAGAGTATTTGGACATGAAACAGAGCAAAGACTCAAGAAAGGATCAACATATAACCTTAACCTGATAATCTCAGGGTTCAAAACTAACAACTCAATATATTTTGTTGTTGTTGTTGTTGTTGCTGACACATCTGATTTTTTTGCAGAAGGGGAAGCTTTCCACTGTACACACTGGGGGAACAAAGGAGGGAGACTACTTTCAACAAAGAATCAACTCAATCTAGTTTCTGTGATGAAATCTACTCTTCTCTGGACTTCATCTGTTCACCTATGTATTCATCACCTCTCCAATTTCACTGATAAACGCCTGTTGGTCCTTTATGTGCAGAACTAGGGGATTTTTGCTAGAGCAGCCTAGGTTTTATATTTTATGTGAAAGTGATTCTTGGTTTTGTAAATTCATGTAGGAATTTAAAGCAGCTTTATTTGACCAGGTTGTATCTCTCCTAAACTTGATGGTTCTAAATTTCTTCAATATTACCATCCACCACCATCACCACCGCCTTTCCCATTCTTTATTTTTCTTGATATTTTGACTGAATATTGAGAACTGGGGAACTGATTGTAAAAAGTGACACTAGGAAAACTGGATATCTTTTTATGAAAATGACTTGGAAAAAGAGAAATCCAGGGCATCTTCACAACAAAGGGAAAGGAGGACCATATAGCCTTAGCAACATAAGACTGCATCAGAACTGAAGAACATATTCAATCCCAATTCTGCTTTTACTACCTGTGTGATCATGAAAAAGCCCTCAGTTTTCTCACCTATCAAATGAAAACCTTATGCAAGATCTCTGAGGTTTCTTTGAGCTCTAAATCTCTAATCCTGTGGTTCTAGTGATAAGAATTGGTCTACCTTCCCATTAATATATTGGTTGTGTATTTTAATAGATGTTATTGCAGTAAATCCATGGAGAGTAGATACCAGCATCTAATTGATATGAATGATTACTGTTCTCATTTCTTTAAGAAATGCAAAATTCTATGTCTATCTAGGAAGCGTATACTATCTGGAAATTAATTTGGACCTAATAATATCTGAAATAAGTAACACAGTTTCAAAATGCTTAAATACATTATTTAATTTGATCCTCAAAATAATTGTGATAGAGTTTTCTTCATACCCATTGAAAGGTGAAGACAATGAGAAAGGAAATTCAATTTTAAAGAACGAAATCAGAAAATCTCAGTTTGGTGCTATGTCATGAGCTGTTGTCCAGAAACATAGAAATAATGATAACTGAGATGACATGAATATAAAAAGGTAGATAAAGTTGTAGAGTCCCTTTGAAGGACATTTTTTAGACCTAAGTCAATGAATGCCAAAAGATAAGATCATTCAATCAAAGGTAAGCCCCTTGTAGCAGATTGTGCTTTTTATTCTTTTTCCTGACTAGTCTTGTTTGAAAAAGCACACATCAACCACTAACGATCATTTTCATTTACGGCTAATGGGAACTCCAGGATAACACAAGAGACAATCAGATTACAACTATTAAAAGAACCAACTTGTCTTTAAAGGAAATTGACATTGCACAGGTTTTGTCATTTGTGAAGACTGACTCCTAGTAAGTTTCCTCCCAGTGCCATTCTTCATTCAGACAGAAAACAGAATGCTTACGTTATTATTATTATTGACTATCATTATTTCTGCTTTGACCAGGAACATGATTTCATCAACAGTATTAGCAACTCCTATTAGCAAACTCCTTCCAGTGGTGAAATTCTGTAACTGAATTGGAATATATCATCTTAGAAGATTTCGTATGGTACACAGAATTTAAGTGACGCATTCATGGTAATCTAAAGGACATGACATGACTTCAACTCAGATCTTCCTGACTCTAAAACCAACCTCTCTTCTGATGTCATGCTGAATCTAACTTACATATTTAAGGGGCATTGGTAAGAACAAGCAATGGGCACTAGCAAATTATAAATAGGAAGCAGGATAGATTAATGCACAAAATTGAAGTTTATATTATCTTCATTTACACCCTAAGGATACGGGGAACAGTTTGGATGATTGGAAACTGCTTTAAGTTTGAAATGAAAAAGCCTTGGTACAGAATTGATTTGGACTCAAGGGACCTGAAATCAAATTCCTTCTATGCTACTAGATACCCATGTGACCTTAGGCGAGTTATGTAAACTTTTTAGAGCTTCAATTATTTTATCTGTAAAATGTTGGATTTGTCTAGAAGTGGTTTCGAATTCAGATCCACCAGATCCCTGCAGGCTGCATACTGACTTAGAAAATTACAAATGAATACTTTCTACATCTTATTGTATTTTTATGTATTTTGTTTAACATTTATCAATTGAATTTTAATCTGGTTTGACTGAATATAGGAATTTTGCTAGATTAACTCCTCTGTATTTAAGGGCTCTTGAAAAATTTTTCCAGTCTAAATGTTTGACCCTCTAGTTCAAATCTAATTTCTGCCATTAAATTCTTTGGTAGCACTGGGAAGGTTTTTGTTCCCTTATCTCTGATTCATATATAAAATTAAGTGGTTAAATTAGATGATCCTATGGTTAGGCATGATTGTACACACTCCTTATCCTTCAAGACAGTGAAGTTGAGAATGGTGGATTGCTTGAGTTCAGGAATTTTGAGCAACAATGGGGTTAAACCTGATCAAGTGTTTTTTTTTTTCTACCATCAGGTAGCAATATGTTGAGCCCCTGCAAGTAGGAGGACTAACATGCTCTCTAAGCACCTATCTTGAAGAGTGGTTGTGAGAATGAAATGTAAAGTTCTTAGCACAATTCCTGGCACAGAGTAGGCTTTATATAAATGTTAGTCATCATCATCATCATCATTATATTATTAGGAAAACTGAATGATTAGAAGAATCTGATTAAGTTCAGATGATGTTGTCCTTCAGTTGTTTGTTCAGGTACGTCCAAATCTTCCTATGACTCCTTTTGAGGTTTTCTGGCAAAGATACTGGAGCGGATTGATATTCCCTTCTCCTGCTCATTTTACAGGTGAGAAAACTGAGGCAAACAGGCTTAAGTGACTTACCCAGTCTCACACAGCTAGCAAGCCTGTTGAAGCCAGGTTTGGAATTAGGAGTCAACATCTTTCTGACTTCAGGCCCAGCACTTTATCTGTGGTGCTACCTAGCTGCCCTTTAGACATAGTTCAAATAGTAGTTTACAAAAATAAGCTATATACCCTCAGCTGAATCAATTGAAAATAAAACAGAAGCTCTGCAGGGGAAAGGGAGGTCACCTTGCCTAAAACCTTGAGGTTAAAATGATGAATTCTACCTTAACCACATTGTAAGACTGTCCTACCTTTGATCTTTATTCCAATAAGGCATATGAGCCTCACACATTTTCCAGGCTTTAATTTTCCCCTAACTTTCAACACAACACAAGCAAAAAGAATGCCAAAGGTGGAGGCCAAGGACTTGGTTCCAAATCCTGGCTTGTGCCACTTCGCTACTTTTATGGTATGTGATAAATCATTTCACTTCTCTGGGCCTTGCTTTCTTTACCCAAAAATGAGAGTACTTAATGAGATGGCTTTCAGGTCTTTTCAAACTCGATACTGATGATCTTCTCTTTGATCCCTATATACTTCTGCCACCTACTGCTTTAGTGGACATTTACTTCCAAATTACAATTTGAATGACAAATCCAGACAGAGCCATAACTAGGAAAGAATGTCCAGGACTTTGCCCCAAGCCACTGAAATTTAACAGCTACCCAGCTTCTGGAACACCTGAGCCTAACTTCTAGTTAGCAAGAATAATTAGTTAGAAGAGGAAGCTACCAGATCCTTGGCATTGTTAATAACAGCCATCTGTGAGCAACTACAGTAATTAATTCTCCCTCCAGCTCAACTGAATTTGTCTTAATTACTTCTTATATTATTTTCACTTCATGAATTACAAAGTTGATTTGAGGGCAAGTTTATATTGTGTCCTTGGGTGCTGATAGTGTCAATTTCACCTCTACACAAGGTTCATGATACATGGGCCCAACTTGAGAGCATCTTAGTGGCCTTGTTCACAGAGCTGAAAGTGTATTCAGGCAATTGATGTCTATGTAAATTCTGTTCAAAGTCTTTTCTAAAAGTTAGCTCTCTGCTTCTAATTATTAGTGTACTTTTTGTCCTCAAATTACCTTTTCTTTTAATATCAGTATACATGTTTTCTCCTCCTTCCCCAGTGGTTTGTTAGAGCCTGGATATCAGGTCATATTATGTTTTTGGTTATGTATCTCTGACATCTAACAGGTCCTTCACAAAATATGAGCAAAATAAACGTATATTGAATTGAACTATTTGAATGGAGGCTAGAGAGGCAACTGAGGGAGCCACATGGTAGAGTAGATACAGTGCTAATCCTAGAGTCAGGAAGACTCTTTTTCCTAAATTCTAATCTAATTTCCTAAATTAGTAGCTGTGTGACTCTGGGTAAGTCACTTATATCTGTTTGATTAAGTTTCTTCATTTATAAAATGGGTTAGAGAAGGAAATGGTAAACCACTGCAGTATCTTTGCCAAGAAAATCACAAATGGGGTCACAAAGAGTCAGGCATGACTTAAATACAACTGAAACACAACAAAATAGCAAAATAGAGAACTAAGTAACAGGAAATACCTGTCTTCAAATCTTCCCCCCATCCCCCACCCGAGGATATTTGTTAGCTGTATGACTGGTTAAATCTTAGCCTCTTAAGCTAACTTAACTGGCTAAATCTAAATCTAACTTAACCTCTCTCCTTCAAAGTTTCCTCATCTATAAACATATGATAAATCCTAAGCCACAGGGTTGTTATGGGATCGAATGGTCTAACATGTAAAACGTTTTGCAAAACTCATAGCTAGAGACAGATACACAAATAGTTATATATAATTTTCTTTATTTGTAACATTATTATTATGTTTCTCCCTTTTTTTCCTTCCAAATGGCCTTCCATCCTTTTTCCATAGTCTGATACTCTGTCATGAGATGCTTTGCTCTGAGTTTTAAGGTTAGAATCTTCCCTTTAAAATTCAAATATCTCCCCAGGAGATCAAGTCCATAAGCCGTTACATGAGAAGTGGCTTATGGGTATCATAGCATGTTAGTGATGATAGGAACTTGTGTAAACTTCAAATTAGACCCCATCCACTCATTTTATAGATGAGGTTACCAAGATATGGCTAGGTTAAGGGAGTGATAAAGGAGTGAGAGGACTAGTTTTGGTGGCCAAGAATTTATCTTATTTCAGCCAACTATTTATATATGGTGTCCTTGGACAGACGATTTGATATCTCTAGGTTTCCATTTCTAAATTACAAATAGACTAGAAGGAGATGACCAATAAGACCCCATTTACCACTAAATTCTAGACTCCCATAATTGTTGTAGGATAACATAACTATTTAAATCACAGAGAAAAGGGACTTGAAATTTTGATCTCTGGGGAAGGATGACTTTGGGTTCCTGTTCTGGTAAAACAGAGACTGTTATACAGACGTTTTTAATTCCAAAACCACACAGTGGTTTCTAAGTAAAATCTTGATTAAAATCATCATCTTTCCCTTTTGTTCTTTCCCAGTCTCTTTTTATTGCCACTTTTTTTCTTCCTTCTTCAGGAGCTAACATTTGAGAGTTCACAATTCCCACAGGAGCACAAAGTGCCTCATTGGTATGTCCACATGGGTTTCAATGGTAATAATTGTGGATGTTTGTGTGCCTGTGAACTGATTTGAAAATGCTGGTTCCCTAGTTACTTTTTGTGATTGGTAATTGATTAACTGTTGCTTTAGATGAACTTTCTTAATGAAGTTCATGGAGTGTGAAAAGTTCAGGGGAGATTAATTTTCAGAGATGATTATAGTTTTACTCAAACAAAACAGGGTAGACAGTAACACCTGCTTTCTGCAGCTAAAGAAACCATATTCCTCTGTTCCCCAGGAGGAATAGTATTGGTTTTCTTTTTCTTTTTTAAATGAGTGTCTTTTGTTTTTATATCACCCTAATTTACAAATATGTTCCTCTTGACTACCTTATGCAATGAACCATCCCTTGTAGCAAAGATTAAGAAAGAAAGAGGAAAAAGACAGGTCAGAATAGACAATCGACACATTAACTTTTTTTTTCTGATAACCTATGTAATGTTCTATACCTATATTTCCCTACTCTTCTGTAAAGAAGGGAGTGAGTACATTTACTTAACCATTCTCTAAGAGCAAGCTAGGTTAATATTAGACACCAATAAAATATTATGTTGCTCTACTATATTTTCTCTTATTTTAATGAGACCAAATTAAGACCTTGTGTCTTGTAGTCATTCTAATGAAAACAAGGCAATCATATCTTTCCATCATAAATTTTTATCAAAGCACTTTGATGGGATCTATCTGTTTAATGCATACAATTTTATTCAATGGAAATTTCTAGTACTGGGCATATATGGACAAAAACCAGAACTTTTAACACCCTAAAGTAATTTTCATTCTTCTTGGGATGACACATTGAACATTATATACATATATAAATAAAATTCTGAACACATGCATATATGTGCATACACAAAATAATACAAAGTCATGAAGAGTCTGACACAATTGAAGAAATGAACAATAAAATTTCAGGATGGTGAAAATATTAAACATGATTAGAGGAAGCTACAGAATTGGTTCAGTTTAATACTATCTTTCTTACACAATGATTAGCCTGGTCAAGCCACTTAAACTCTCTTTGCCTCAGTTTTCCCATATATAAAATAATGAGGTTGGACTTGATTAATACTATAGACCCTACGAGTTCTAAGTCTATAGTCTTATGAACTGAGTAAATCAGGAAAGGCTTATCTTGCTTATGATCACTCCATCATCATTGTTATTTGAATGTCATACTTTTATGCCTTTATTTGATCAATAACTCCGAGAGAGAAGGGTCAGTGTCATATTTCTCTTTGTATTCATTTAACACCCAGCTCAATGCCTTAAATATTGTTAGTATTTAACAAAAGTCTTTTGAACAGAACTGAATGGAAAAAATTAATCTCTTTAAATATATATTTATTGTTTTATTCAATAATTTATTTACTTAGTAACAACAGATGGCAGAAAATAAATTGGCCAAAGAATATGGACAAATCCTGTCATTTCCACTTTCAAAAATTCTCTATTATGTCCCTTTCTATCTCTTTGCCCCCTAGTGGATACTTTGTTATCTGTTGTTGTTGTTGAGTCATTTCAGTTGTGTTTGACTCTCTGTGACCCCATTTGGGTTTTCTTGACCGAGATGCTAGAGTAGTTTACCATTTCCTTCTCTGACTCATTTTACAGATGGGAAGACTGAGGCAAATAAGGTTAAATGCCTTGCCCAGTGTCATGGAGCCAGTAACTTTCTGAAACCAGATTTGAACTCAGGAAGAAAAGCCTTTCCGACTCCAGGGTCAGTGCTCTATCAATTACACTGCCTAGCTGATCTTTGTTATCTCATAATTTTACTACTGAAGTATCTTGCTGTTTGCTCTCCCTACCTGAAGCCTTTCTCGACTCTACTCCATGCTCCACTCAGCTGTTAAATTGATATTCCTAAGGCACATCTGACCATGTTACCACCCTGTTCAATAAACTCTAGTAACTCCCTACTACCTCCAGAATCACATATAAATGGTTGTTTATCTTTTAAAACCTGTTATTATCTGGCCTTTTTTGTACTTTTCATTCTTTTAATACTTTATTCCCCTCCACAGATGATGAAATCCAATGACACTGGCTTTCTTGCTGCTTCTCACACACTATATTCCATCTATCCACTGTAGAGCAGAAGGTACTGGCATTTTCATAGACTCTCCGCCATGCCTCAAACTCTTTCCCCCTTCATCTCCTGACCTTCTTCAAGTTGTAGGTAAAGTGCAACCTCTTGTAAAGAACGTTTTAAAGATTTCCATAATATCATTGTCTTCTCCATGAGATTTTTTCAATTTTATCCTGCACATACCTTGTTTGTACACAGTTGTTTTCATGCTACTTTTAACATTATGTTATAGTCTCCTGAAGAAAAGGGACTGTTTTTTCCTCTTCCTGTCCCTATTTTTCCTAACTTTCTATCTTTCTATCAGAGCTTAACACACATAGCAGTATTTAATAAATGCCTGTTAACTTTTGAGTTGATGACATGAATGGAAATGGATTAATGTGAAAAAGTTTGGGATAATGTAATTTTTAGTTTGTAGTTTCATTCCCAGTTCCAGAATTCCATGAGCTCATCAGAAAGATGTGACGGTAATTATACACACATAAACACATACTGGTAGAATATAGTTGAACTATATTCAAATAGTTGAATTTGGTATTGATGCCACTAAAAAAACAACAATTGCAGCAGGTTGTTAACACTTAAGAGTCATCCAGAAGCAGAAGAGACTGTCCTATGATGTGTTGAGTTTTCTATTCTTTGGAAGTCTTTAAAGAGGATAGGTCACCAGTTGTGTACTATGCTACACTGATGATTCCTCTCATGTAGGCATTGCACTAAAAAACTTCTGGGGGTTCTTTTCAGTTCTCAAATTCTTTGATTTTTTTAACTCCAGATAAGTAATATCTACTTTTCAGATTATAAGTATAGTAGAATGGACAATCTAGAAATCCTGTACATCATTACATATAACTTGGAGAGGCACTATAGATGGAAAATCAGCTGTGCCCAGAATTCAGTTTTAAGGAAGAGAATGGACTCAATCACATTTGGAAAATTTCACAATGCTTTCAATTTTCAAAATCTGCTACCTCACACAAAAACCCATATTTGCAACATCAATATTGTTCCAGCTGTTAACTGTGTCCGTATATCATGAAACAATTCTATCTCTGAATAATGAAAATTGTAAGTGACCCAGAATGCAATGGAAATATTCCCAGTAGGAACAGGTAGGCTGCTGTACATTATCAACAATAGCCTGAGTACAACATGTGGCATATAATATCTTATGTATGAACTGCATGACTGGAAAAAGAAGTGGCCCATTTTTTTATCCAAAATAAGGGATTCCAGATAGACAGTCTAGAACCTATCGGCTTTTAAACTGGGAAATTCCCAACAATAAGACATAATAAGGGTAAATTCCTTGAAAAAATTGAGGAGAAAAATAGATAAAAATCTCGGAAGATAGAAGGAACTGATAAGGTGCAATCTGCCCCACAGGAACAAGAATGACAATTCACTGAGAAATTAACCTAAGTAGGCTTCTAATGAGAAAACAGATTCCAATAGTATATTTTGGATTTTTAGGATTGTAAATTGACTTCCCTTAATTACACTACAACCTTCTGACTTCTAAGAGTTTTCACTAATTTAATGTCACTTTTTATCACAGAGGGGTCAAAGTTAAAGAAAATCTCTTTTTATAGGTTCAAACATTTAAGTTTAGCATGTGAATTTTCCAAAGAGATACCAAAAAAAATGAATGCAAGTCTTATGAAGTCTATGAATTACCAATAACGTGCATACATGAGTCTGTGATTATGGGATATAAATTTGCTCTTTGTTTGATTAGCTAAACTAATCCAAATAAAATTGAACTTTTTCAAAAGAAGCCTCTTTCAATAATAGTGTAACAAATGGAGCTAATCACATTAGGAATGGATGACAATATGCCTTTGTAACATGAGTCACCCTCCCTCTACAAACTATACATATATTCTAGTCTTATGACTCATCATGGAGTGGAGGTGACCTGGAATTACTGAGATTGTGCCCAAAGGAGAACAAGGTCAGCTAGGTTTCATCAAGTTTAAAAAACCTTAAAAACTCTAGCTATGGTTTTCTGCTTGTGTGAAGATAAATTTAACTTACTATCCATAGGTTTTCCAACAATAACATAGGCATTATGAGATGGATCATTTGATAATGGTAGATTAAAAAATATGTATTATGGCTATAAATTTCCTGTGATCTTCCTATGCTTCTGCAGGACTGGTGAAAGAGAAACAAGGGGAATGGGGGAGTTACTTCTAAGCATCTCAGAATTTAGACGATTCACAAATGCTAATTTCATTGTTGGTACTTCTGTGACTAAAGATATAATACTGGAGGAACTGAACCATATCCAAATTTATATTTTTGCTTTAAATGAAATCAGTAGACAAAAAATACTTGTGGTCAAATGGACAGGAACTATGCATATTCTCTTCTGAGAAACAAATAAAGGAGTTGGCAGAATTGATTGCTTCATGCACCAGTATAAAATTTCATGGGATATACTTAGTTATAATGCCTTGCACTGCTAGGGGAGAATATAAGCAAATGGACTGCCATGAAGATTACTGGAGTTGAAGCACAAAGTCATACTAGAAGGAATAAAGAAACAGAGGAATTCAATGTATAATCTCACAAGTTCCTTCAAATGAAATAAACATTATTTGACATATTATATAACATTTATGACAAGTTAAGTCAACAGCAAGTTAAAAGGCATTTATTAAACACTATGTACCAGGTACAACACTATTTCCTGGGAATACAAAAAAAGGCAAAATACATCCCTGTACTCAAGAAGCTCATATATTAATGGGGAGGAGAACAACTGTATATAAAGATGATATATTCAGGATAAATGGAAGGCAATCTTGGAGAGAGGGGGAAGCTAGATGTCACAGTGTATAGAGTGCCAGGCCTGGAGTCAGGATGACTTATCTTTGTGAGCTCAAATCTGGCCTCAGATCTTTACTAAATGTATGATGCTGAACAAGTTATTTAACCTTGTTTGCCTCAGCTTCTCGTCTATAAAATTAGTTGGAAAAGGAAAGGGTAAACCACTTTGGTATCTTTGCCGTGAAAACACCAAATGGGGTCACAAAAAATTGGAAACAATAATAACAAAAACCTCAGAGAAAAAGAAGTAGGAGTAGGGGAGATCAGGACAGACTTTTTGCAAAAGGTGGTATTTTGGCTGAAAACAAACAGGGAAGCCAAGATGCAGAGAGGAGGAGAGAATACACTCTAGATATAGGTAATAGTTAAAATGAATTGAACTGAGAGATAGGGTGTCATGTGTAAGGTAGAGAAAATGGGAACAGGGGAGAAGAGTAGAAATTATATGTGAAAAAAAATGACTCAAGATTAAGAAGTGAAGAAAGTCTAAAGTCTAATGATCCCATTATCATGAATATTTTATTCCATAAGAGAATTGTACAAGATCTGATGTGGCAAGCATAAACATCATTCATCATTCTCAAAAACAGATTGCAGATTTGCTATTATATAATAAAATTAGATACATAGAGAATTTAAGATTACAACTGTGTTTGTTTTTTGATTAAAAAAATAAACTCAGCTCAGTAGGGGAAAATGGCAGCTTGAGGTGTTCTCTAATGATCTTTCTTTTGTGCTTATGTTAAGATTTTATGAGTTCACTTGAGGGATTCAATCACAGAGGTAAATAATTTGTTTAACAACCTTCTAATTACCAGTATTGAGCAAGACAGCAAATAGGGAAATATTCACCACAAAATTGTTTGCCACTCTCATGGAGGAAAGGCCACAAAATTCGAAAATAAAGAAGAATTTTCTATAGATGGAGAGTTTCTTCAGATGCTCCAGTTTGTGGAAGGCATTGTGCTGATAGCAACAAGCCCCAGAGTACAATGGGGCTTCCTTAATGATGACCATGGCATCTTGAAAGGAATTGGCCTACTAATTCATTAGCGAAAACTAAGTGAATGTGAAGGCACATAGTCCCACTTATTACATGTAGTTGGTGAGTTAGCTTTTTGGGTTAGTTCATCAATCTATTTGTCATAGATGGGCAGTACAGGAGGGATAGTAATCTGGACCCAGAGTATAATAAAATGAGGAAAGTAAGAGTTCTTGAGTGAAATTATATATCATTTCCAATAAATTGGAATTACTCACTGCCACTAAACTTCATCTTTTTAAACACTGATTTTCTCCAAGTGATGAAAAAAAAGATTAAAAACAGGAAATGCCATATTTTCAGAAAAGTAGAAAATTTCTGGGACCCTAGAGGGTAACAGGAAGATCAAAAACATATTTGATAGGCCATAATATAGTTAATGATCTGCAAACATGTAGTGGAATACAAGAGGAAAACATGTATGAACAGAAAAGGAAGAGGGCTCCAAGAAGGGTTCAAGGAAGATATGACTCAATAATGACAGACATAAATATAGGCAGGGGTCATTATTTTTACTATTAAAATATTTTAAAATACCCAGAGCATCCTTTATATTAGCTAGTGTGCAAAGAATAAAGTGGAGAGAGCTTGTAACACATTCATATGGGAAGATATGATATTATGTATCTACCAAAAAGCTGAAGTACATAAGCTTGACCTATTAATAAGAGTACCATATTTTCCTATTATCTTAATTACACTTTATATATTGTCTGCCTGTCTATTTCTTTCCCCCGTCTCTCTCTCTCTCTTTCTCTGTCTTTGTCTCTCTCATTGCTCTCTCTACCTATTTCATGCAAGCAATTCATCTAGCTATGAATTACGTATATACTATTTGTTTTTCTTTCTACTATCTATCATTTATCTCTCTATTACTCTGTCTTTCCATCTCTCTGTCTCTCTCTGTCTCTGTCTCTCCTCCCTATTTTTGTCTGTCTCTCTTTTTCACCTATTTATCTAGTATAGTCATCTCCTTTCATTTCTCCTAGCCCCCTGTACATACCATCAAAAGTATGAAAAGAACTTATTAGAATCATAAATGAAAGGATTTTGAAGTATATTTCCTATTCATAAAAGAACAATTGTCATTCTTTTTAGAATCATAAATGAGTAATTGTAATCTTTTAATGCAATTAAGAGCTTACAATGAAAAAATAACAAAAAAAACCTTTAAAGCAATGAAAATGATTCTCTAATTCAATCTTTGTATTTCCTTGAATTACTCTCTTAATTCTCTCTCTATAGCAAACATCCCAAGGAACTGACACTATCTTTGTATAACACCATTAAAAAACTTGCATTTTAATCACATGATTTTGAGGCAAGGGGAGTAGAAGAATATTCTTAATTGTTAGCTATAATTTTTTATTCTAAACTTTGGTACCTGGAGGATTCTATTATAGCACCTAAAATATAGTTATAGCTACCTCATGTATTTTACAATTAATCTATAAAGAAATCTGGCTTTAAAATTTTCTGTAGCAGCCAAATGTTAAAGAAGTCAATTTCTATACACACAACAGACTTGTACAGAAAAATATGGGCCTGATCACATTAATGAAGAGCAACTGCTTCTCACAGGAATGTCCATTTGCTGATTCATGGCATGAGGCCTCTGACATTGAGTGTCAGAGGAATAGTTACTGCCCTATTCCTGAAGATTAACATCACAGAATGCTAAAGCATAAGTGATTTAAAGACTATATTTTTCAAACCCATGCTTTTACAGAGGAGCAAATTGATATCATTCCCTTTCTGTACTATGCATTCAATGAATGCCTGATGATCCCTACTGACTTCCTAGAGCTACAGGGCATTCAACTTTTTTTTTTTTTTGTGAGAGGACCCTTTACATCAGGGACTCACATTCTCTGTCAAATTCACCCTGGATGTAACAGAGTCATGTATCTAAGTTTTCATTTAAAATTGTTAGGGATATTCATTAAATTGGTAAGTGCTTGGAGTTTTAAAAAGGAAATAGAGTCTTTAGGCACAGTATGATTAGCATTATTATTAGCAAGGCAAACTCTAGACAAAATTGTGTAATAAGTAACTTTTATCATGGGAACCCCATTATCTCTCCCTATTCAATCAATATCAAGCATGTTATTAAGTAGTACTCTAATAAGTGTGGACGATTAAAAAAAGGAAAGAAATGAAAAGAGTTTTTGTTGTTAAGAAACCCATTCAATGCAGAGAGCTAACATCTATATGTATAATTACTTTCTGCATTCTGATATCTAGTTACTTCATTGTTTCCACTGATTACCTAAAGGCTCAATTTTGGTGGCAGTAGTTGTCTTCTTTGGTTCTCCCAATAATACCATTCTTTCCCTGCCTGTTACTCTTTCCATTGCCAAATCCAATCAAACAAGAACAACCATATATTGATAAAATGAATCTCTTCACCCCTTGGAATCTAACCTCAAGCTGGGGGATGATTTATGAAAAGGCACATATATAAGAAAGTACAATATAAAATGAAACATGACAAGTACACAAACTAGATTCTAAGTGGTATTTGAAGAGGGAGAAAGTTGTCTATCTACTTAAACTAATTGTAGTGATTAGAGAAGGCTTCTCAGATGACCATGCGTTTGAGTTGTGCTTTGAAACATGGGTAAGAATTTGACAGATGGGGGAATTTAAGGGACTATGAAACATGGCAAGCCAAAACAATGAGGGAGGAAAGTGTTGAATACACAAAGAAAATAGGAAATTTCCAATTTTGGTTAAGTATTAAAGAAATGGATAACATAAGGCTGAGGAGCAGGAGAGCTGCCAGAGACCATTTTCTCCAACATTAATATTTAATAGGAATCACCTGTACAATATAAGCAACAAGTGTTCATAGAACCTAAACCTCAAGAACTTAAAATATGTTGAGCCATCCCCCCTGCACTGTTAACACCCAGTCCCCAGACAAATGATGCATTTCCAAATAACTCTCATTGTTATAAATTTCTTTAAAACAAGACAAAATTGCTTCCCTGAAGTTTACAGGTATTTCCCCCCTCTTCCCCCCCGTGTTCATCTTCTGGGAGCAAGCAGAATACATGGAATTCTTACCTACATGAGAAACTTTCTAATATTTGATTGCAACTATATCACATTTCCTTTATACTTTTTTTTGCCAGGCTAAACAATCATGGTGTATTCACCAAATCATCATATGGCACTGTCTTTAGGCCATCACAATATTGATTGCCCTCTCCTAAAGGCAAGCTAACTAGTCCATTTCCCTCCTAAATTGGGTACTCAGAACTGCATATGCTCTTCCAGATAGCTTCTGACCAGGTCAGAATGCAGGAGTACTATTATATCTATGTTCTGCTTACTTTTCTTCCTTAAGTCTCAGATGATAGTAGTTATGGGGTTTGTGTAGTGTACTATCCAGTACTTAGCTTAGGGGCGCTTGGTTGGTGTGTGATAAATGTCGGCAGACTGACTATGCAGAAAAGTAAACAACATTTGGAAGGTCTTTTAAGGTTTAACCTAACAGGTACAGGGCCCTGAAAAATTGATTCTGATAATCTATCAATGACTGAATGCCTTAAAATTCTCAAATATTATTTTACTTTTAACAGAATACACCAGTGCCTTACCTCAAAGGGATGAATTATAATGACAATTTCAGGCACCAGAACAGAGTAAGTAAGGCAGATTTTGGAACCATAGAAATATTTAGGGTCCCTTAACTCTTATTCTGCAGTCATCCATTTATAGTCTACCTACATAGAATCAAACCTGATTACTATTTATTAGGATAATAATAATCATGATTTCCTTACTTGAAAAAGGCTGCCACATACATAACAGAAATTGTAGAAGTTCCCTGATCATAATAATTAAGCAGCTGCTTCACTTTTTATTTTATTTTTATCTTACTGAAGACAGAAGTTTAGAATGAAAACAATAGAAATAAATTCAAAAGTCAATTATTTACTAGCTGCGGAGTCTGATTCTGTATTTGAGTTGACATCATGTGGAAAATGAGGAATTTTAACCAAGTGATTTCTAAGGACCCTTTCATCTCTTTCATTCTATGAGCTTTTGCCTTCCATTTCCTGTCCTTTACTATACAAGAGGTTAGCTATGTGTAACTAAGAGGAAATTAGTTTTGTTTGGCAAGATATATTCTGGAAAAATCTACACTGGCCCACACTTCATGCTTTATTTTCACCAGATGTTTGATGATTCATTTTCCTTATCAAAGCCACAAGATGATGGGGGGAAATGTTGGAAAGCATGATTGGGAAGAGGAAGGAAAACTGAATCCTGAGCAAGTTAAGCTAAGCTTTTAGGAAGAAGGAAACAACCAAACTTGATGATTTTTATTCCCTCTTGCTGCTTGCAGAGGTCAGGATTTTCTGATTTGTTGAATTTGTTGAATTCTGATTTATTAAAACAAACAGAAACATAATATTCACAGTAGATCAGCCACCCCTCAATTTTAATAGGCAAAATAAATATTTCTGAATAGCAGAACATTGAAAATCTGAAATAACTTTTGAAAAGTGTCTTATAAAAGTTTGTTTACATATTGTAGTGATGTTTTTGGTCATCAATGTACTCAGAAAAGACGAACAGAAGTTCACATTGTACCAGTGTGAGGGAAGGGGCCCAGATACTTGCAGAATATTAGACTGCTTTGAAGATGAGGCAGACATTTCATCCATTCTCATTGTAAATGTATGCAAAGACAATTCTACAGGGGGAATTCACTATGTCTAGAAATCCATTCTTAATGTTTCTTTCATACAACTCAGTGATTCATTTTTTTTATCAAGAAATCAATACTTTTCCCCCTGAATTATTGGCAGATAGATATCACTATTTATCTTGCCAAGGATCTTTATTGCTTAATAATGAAACAGAAACACCTAAGCTATTTTTGGTATTTATAGACCAAGACAATAACTGGACTGTATATATTGATTAAGGCAGGAGAAAATGTATCATCGCATACTTATTTTTTTTTCTTTTAGAGGATTATGGGTTTTTCTGTTTGATTTCTTGGAATTTATCCTGGGGCAGAAAATAGTTTTTTTTCTTTGCTTCCTTACAAGTAGTAATAAGAGTTCTTTTATTGTTACTATTACAAGAGTCGAGGAGGATCTGATGTCTTGGAAAACAAAATATGAATCTTAAATATAATTTCATAATGCTCTTCCTTTAGAAAATACATATTCTCATTTTTATCTATGTCAGAAAAATTTATATTCCATGTTAATTTAGTGGCTAAAAGAATTAAATGTATTATGGGAAAAATGAAGTTAACAGTAGAATAGTTGGGATCAAGGACACAATTACAGAAGGTAAACTTGGTGAGGAGATGGGCCACAGATGGACAGCAAAAATACAAGTTATTTGGTAGTGGTTAAAAAATAGTCACATCAATCAGTAATCAGACTACATACAAAGCATAGCAAAACAAATAAACACAATTGTTCAAACATGTTAGTTATGTCCAACTCTTCATAACCCCATTTGGAGTTTTCTTGGTGAGGATACTAGAGCAGTTTACCAATTCCTTCTACAACTCATTTAACAGATGAGGAACCTGAAACAAACAGGATTAAGTGACGTGTGTAAAGTCACACAGCTAGTAAGTGTGTGAGGATGAAACTGAACTTAGTATCTTCCTGATTCCAGGCCTAATGTTATATTCACTGCACTACCTAGCTGCCTCTAAACACTAGCACAGTATTTGGTAAACCACAACACAGCAGGTATTGGGCTAAGGACTGATTATTTGGCAAAACTACTAGAAAAAACTACAAAGCACTCTGTTATAAGTTAAGTACAGACTGACCTTTCATTTCAGATACCAATATAAACTCCAAATGGATATATAGATATAAAGGTCATATAATAAAGAAGTTAGAGTAAGAAGGGAGAAATTGCTTTTTTAGTCAATGGACAGGAGAAGAATTCATCACTAAACAAGGGATAGAATGACAGAAGAAAAAAGGATAATACATATTATATAAAATTAATTAAAAACAAGACAAATATAGTTAAAATGAGAAAAGCATGAAAAATGGGGAAATATTTGCACCAACTTTCTATGATAACCAGACATCCAAGAAATACAAAGGATCTATTCATATTTATAAGGATAAGAGTTATTCACCAATTACTAATAAGCAAAGAAATACAAATTAAAACAACTTCAAGGTCCCATCTCATACCCATCTTATTAGCAAAGATGATAAAAGAGGAAAATGTAGTGGTTGTGGAAAAACAGGTCAATTAATGAACTTTTGATGTATCTGTGAGTTGGTTCAGCAAGTCTGAAAAGCAAATTGAAATAATACCCCCAATATCCATAAATTGTGCGTTGATCTAACAATATTACCAATAGGCCCACAGTCCAAAGTAATCAAAGAAAGAAGAAAAGGACTTGTGTACAAGAAAAAAAATCTATTACAGGTATTTCCTTAGTATAACAAAGCTGGAAAGAGGATGCGCACCTATTTGGTAATGCTTAAATAAATTACAGTATTTTAATCATTGTGCCCAAAGAAATTACAAAATAGACAAATTCCAAGAAACTTAGAAGATCTCTATTCACCAATGACAGAGTGAAGAGAACAGGACAAAGATGATGAACAGAAACAATGATAACAACAATTTAAAATTTACAAAAGGAACACTTTTGAAAGGAGATTGATCCATAATCTGTTTATATTTGGAGGAAATGAATTATGGGTGACATGGCCCACTTACGGTAATGATTTTTCTTTCCTCAATGAAGTAAGAAGAGGGAAGGTGCTTTCCTGAGAGAGATGGTAGAAGAGCTGGTGTAGGAAGCTTTTTGATGGAGGAAGCTTAGGAAAGAAACTACAAGAAATGTGATAATTTAGTATCTACAATTCAGATGTAAGTAGCGATGTATTTGCATACAAGGGTCTTCCTGTAGTCATTCAATTTACATTTTACATTGTAGGTAGCACCTAATTTAGGATGGTCTTACAGGAAGAAAATGGTTAATGGAGGAAGTTTGAGAATATAACCACTAGGGTAAAGTATTTATTGATAATGAGAGAATTCAAATTTCAAGATGGCAGATAGATATAAAACAATGAAAGTATGACACTTTTAAATTTTATCTGATGAACTTTTCAAATTGTATTATATTTAGTTGATTTTGTTGACCTAAACTATCCCCTTGATATCTGCGATTCATTAAAAAAAAATTCAGAAAGTACAAAATACTTCAGTCTATTGTAATGCAACCTTAGGGATTTAATTTCCGTGCAGAGGTAAGGCAGGTAAAATCACAACCACCTACTATATTCATTAGGAAAGATCAGGGAGTCAAAAGACTTTGGTATATAATTTATTTCTCATAGTTTCATAGATTTATTTAAAGTTTCTAAACTTGCCATAGAGCTGCCTTGGAACTAAGTATGATCACTTGAACAATAGAAGAAAACAATATGCTTCAACCGACAGAACAGTGAACCTAGACTATCTGGTACAATTCAAATTGCAGGTATAATTTTGTAGTCAGAATGCAATTACTAGAAGCTGGAGTTTGGCCAGAACACCAGGTATAACACCTGTGATTTTAAGACAAGTGGACCTAGTTTTCATATTGCCTACAAAAGAAAGAATATAACACCCCTGATTCTCTTTGCATTGTAGATGTTCAAGACCCATTACTAGAAAATGGGGTTGAAAAGTTAATGCTACATTTTATATACAATACAAACATTCAGTTTCATGCCTAAAAAACAGTACAAAATAGATTATACACTGAACTTTAAAAACTGTTTTGTGTAAATACATTCCTGAAATTTAACAGGGAGTTTTACAACATCATTACCCGTTGTAATTACATCATGGTACATTGTAATTACAACAATTATACTAATACATGATAAGCTGAACATAATAATAAAGAAACAATCAAGAAACTCTGCAAAATTATACTGAAAACAACTCTGGCTCTGAAAGTATATTTCCAAAGGATAACAACACTCAAAAAAGATCAAGCTTGGAGCCCAGGGAATTCAGGATAAGAGCTACATTTTTATTTCTTTCCATGCTTTCACTTAAATTGGTTGTTAGAGTGTTATTGCTCATAATCCCTTTCCATTGTTTTTTGGCTGGGTTTCTTTCAACTTCTGAGTTCTATACTTATGCATATAACTGAATATATATATATATATATATATATATATATATATATATAAATACGGTCTTAATGTTAGAATCTTGTAAGAATCTCAAAGCTACTTCTTTTGACTAGAGAGCCATTTGGGGGGGGGGGGGAGATAAGGAAGTCCTTGAGGGTCAATTGAATCAATTCAATACTTTCTATATACCAAGAACTGTCCAAGGTATTGAATAGTATATTGGAATTTACATTTTTCCAGTAATCTGGATATATAACTGCTTGACAAATATTCAAAGTTGTGCATATACAAAATATGTGCATATACTTTCTCATTTTATGTTACTCATAATCATGTCTTAGGTGGTGCAAATACTATAACCCTTATTTTACATATGCTGATCTAGAAGTTCACAAAGGTTAAATTATTTGCCTAAGTTTTCATATCTAATTAGTTATAGAATCAAGAGCAGAACCTCAGTTGCCTGGGACTCCTTCCAATTGACAGTTTCCAGGAGCTCATTACTTAGCCTTTACAAGCTCCTGACTGCAAAGCACCTCCTAAATGGCCTACCTATCAGTAACAAATTCTATACTCTCCAGTAAGCCGAATTCCTATGAATCAAATATTAAAGGGATGACTATCTTTTTAAAATATGATGAACAGTTTCTAATTGCAATTATTTCCCCCTCATTTTTCTTCCCACAAAGAATGAATCATTTTTTAAATTACTTGCCTCATTGTAGGTTATTTCAATTTTACTAAGCTAAATGAAAAGTGGATTGTGGCTAATAGTGGTAAAAGAGAATCTTGGCATTTTTTTACTCTATTTCCAGTTGAAAAAAAAATGTGACTGGGGACAGAAGCATTTAGCTATGAAGCTCAGCTCTTTGGTATTTCATCTATCATTTATCTGTAAATCCAATACTCTTATGTACTTTCAGGATATATGATAATTATACATTGGAATCTTATACTTAAGGTCATTTTCCATCTCATGTTAGTTATGAAGGATATCAATTGATTCGTGGTCTCAGTTCTTTAAACTGATCTAGGTTTATGATTACTGAGGTTAAGTAGTTTTCCATCTGGTAAAACTTTCAAATTAATTCTCAGGCTGTCTAGCCTCCATGCCAGCATCATTCTCACAGAATACTTTTATGTTTATTGTTATTTGTTTTTGGTAAGAAACTCCAATTGTTCAAAAATGATGTACTCAGGTCCTTCTTATTGTTTATTCAATTTAAATTTATTTATTTTTAATTTATTAAATAAACCAAGTTTTTTCATAATATAGAACAATTTAAAAAGATGATTGCACATGAAACTGCAAATTTACTACGTATAACCTGCTATTCCCTTTAATCATACAATACAGTAATAATGTAAATTTTCTTTATTCCCCCTTTTTTCTTCCTTCCTCTCCTCCCCACCTTAGAGATGGTTGCCATTAGACACACATAGGAATACACACACTATTCTATACATACTTCTGTCTATCATTTCTTTTTCTGGATGCAGATAGAGTCTTTATATGCCCATTATGGATAATTTAGTTATGTATAGAAATTTTATAATATTTATAATTCCTGTTATTCATACTTATTTGTTCACAAATTTTCTCCTTTCGCTTATTCTGCCCATCCCCAACATGGCATGCAGGCTGATATGGGTTATGCAGGTACAATTACATACAATTCTCATTCTTAAAGGACCTAAACAGTAGTGTTGAAAACACTTCATAATTAAACACTGTACAGGGAACTATGCTAGACACTGTAGAAGACACAAATGAGGAATAAATGATAGGTTCCTTCTACCAAGAAAGGAACAATCTAATCAGGGAAATTGAGCACACAAAACATTTAGACACAGCAAAAATGATGAATTTAAGTACTCTATGCTTATCAATTAATTTAATCAATAGAAAGCAGACATTTACACCAATAATGCAGAGACAAAAGAGAAAATTCCTATTCTCATGGAGCTTGCATTATACTATAAGTCTTTTGAGGGCAGGAACTATCTTCGTCCTTTTTGTGTTGTCTCAGCCCTTAGCACAGTGTCTAGCACATAGTAGGTACTTAGTAAAAAGTTTATTGAATGAAGAAATGTACATAGACATAAGTATAAGGCTTATAGATTAATAAATGCAAAGTATATAGAAGTAATATATTATGAACTTAGAAGTGGATATTGATCAGGAAAAGCCTTATGCAGAAGGCAAAAACCAAGTTAATCCTTAGATTGATGAATAAGAAAAACTTATAAATATAATTACAATTCAGCAGATACTTCTGGTCAAGGAGACAGCTGTAGGCTTATGGAACTATTAAAACTTGAGCTGGGCATTGAATACTAGGTAACCTCAATACTTATAGATAAGAAGAAACTGGTTTCAGCTACAGGAAACCTTGTGGCTTTCCAACTGTAGCTGCCAAGTGACTCCATTAATCATGTAATATCATAACTCTTGAAGATACTTTGTGGAAAAAAAGACATCAATTTTGAATTTTGGTATGTTTGTTATTTTTTTTGTTTTTTTAAACCAAGAATAAATAAATACATAACACTTTTGTATTCTTTCCATCTTGTAGTCCATTCGGAGTGTGAAAATGTGTTCTGTTGTGAAATCTCTATTTTCATAATTTCATCAAATATTTTCTTATAGACATAAATGATGACTTCTTAAAAATATTACATAATGATCAAATTATTTTTGTAATAATAACATCCAAAATGTAGCATATTATAATGGAAAGTTCTCTAGGTTTGAAAACAGACCTGGGTCCAGATCCAAGCTCAGATACTGAAGAATCTTTAACAAACGGTTAACCAAATTCAAACTCTTAAAAAACAACTCAACTAATGTTTTCTTCATCATCCCCTGTAAATAATATTAAAGGTCCTCAAGAACAATCCTTTTTTTTAAGTTTTAATATATATACCCTCAGAACTAAGCATATTTTATAGAGAAGGTAATGAAAAGTTAAATGGTTCTATAAATATCTATTTCCATTTTTAATGGCAATTTATATTTCTTAAGTTGAAGCAAATTGCATCTATGTCTTTCTTATTGTATTTCTTTAATTGAGCATTGATAATGTTACATTTGAAGACACAGAACCTGGATTCCTTTTTAATTTTGTCATTTAATTCCTATGTGTCTTTGGGCTAGGTACTTAACTCCTCTGGCTTTGTAAGCTGATCATGCATTTAAAGCAAGGATTTAAAGTAGATTCTGTCTAAAGTTCTATTTTCTAAATTGATAATAATATAATTTTAATCTTTGGTCTAGTCAGCCAAAACCCTAATTGAATGAATACAAAACTAATTCGAAAAAGCCTCTTTCCAGGTTAGTTGATTATTTTATTGTCTGTTAAGATATATTTAAATTCACTTTTTAGTATGATATCTGGTCTTTATACTGTCCAATACTATTTTGCCCTCCATCTCTAAAGGAAAGAATTCGTAAAATATGTGTATGAGCCCTATAAGTATTTTACAAGATTTGTCCTTTTTATTTCACTATCTCATCATCTCCATTACATTGCTGTTAAAGATGACTCCAATGTCAATAACAGTTCAGATGAAAGGGTTCACACTTAATAAAAAGAGATTTACTTTGTCCTAGTAAGGCAGGGATATGCAAAGAAGAGAGAGAGACAGAGACAGACAGAGACAGAGACAGACAGAGAGACAGAGAGGGAGAACCAGAGAGACAGAGACAGAGAGACAGAGACAGAGAGAGACAGAGAGACAGAGAGATAGAGACAAAGAGAGAGAGGAGGAGGAGAAGGAGTAGTAGTAGTAGGAGGAGGAGGAGGAGGAGGAGGAGGAGGAGAAGAAGAAGAAGAAGAAGAAGAAGAAGAAGAAGAAGAAGAAGAAGAAGAAAAAGAAGACCTTTGATATAACAATGGTGTTTCTATGTCTCCAAAAGAGATGATAAAAACAGGGAAAATGGCCCATACATACAAAAATATTTACAGTAGTTCTTTCTGTGGTGACAAAGAATTGGAAATTGGAGGGATGCCCATCAATTGGGGAATGGTCTAACAAATTGTGGCATATGAATAAAATGGAATACTTGTTCAATTTGTATTTGCCAGTTATCAGAAATATAGAGAGACTGTTACACAAGGATAAAAGAAGTTATTTTAACCCCCATTTTGAGACAGGAGGAATATTGTGAGGTAGAACAGGGAAGAGCAGTATAAGATTCTCACCATGACATTTACAAAAGAAATTGGGGAGAACATGTCACCATTTTGAACTCCATTTGAAATTGACTATGTACTTATTTTCATAAGAATTGGTGAGCAGGCAGATTTCACAAAAACAAAAACCTAAAAGAACTGATGATGAGTGAAGCAAGTAGAATTAGGAGAAAATTGCAAACAGTAACAGCAACATTCTGTAATGAACAGCTTTGTCAGACTTAGCTCTTGTTAGCAGTACAATGATCTAACACAATTCCGAAAGACTCTGTTGAAATGAGTTTAACATGATTGTACATATGTATCAGTTTGGTTGCTATCTTGGGAAGGGGGAGGGGAAAGAGGTAGGGAGAAAAAAAATTGGAACTCCAAATCTTTTAACAGTGAATGTTGAAAACTAAAGAATAAATGTGTTTTTTGAAGAAAGAACACAATACAATAACTATTTGCTTCTCTGGAAATGGCCATGCTCTTCTTTATATAGAAAGAGAATATGCTGACACAAGTATTCTTCAGAAATGCACCAAGTCTGAGAGACAAGTATTGTCTATGACTGGCTATATAAAGAAAAAAAAACAAGCAAACAAACAAATAAATAATATCTCTATATACATACATACATACATAGATGCATATGTGCATGTGTGACATGGGTGTGTACTTGTATGTGTGTGTATGAGTAATTCAAGAAATTTGGAAAAATTTTTATTAAATCATGCAAAATTAAAAAGGAGACTGAAAAAAAGACCACACACTAAATGGAATAGTATATGAGAAAAAAA
>CM053598.1:53248594-53266297 GCA_028646575.1 Pseudocheirus occidentalis | reverse complement strand
ACAAACAAATAAATAATATCTCTATATACATACATACATACATAGATGCATATGTGCATGTGTGACATGGGTGTGTACTTGTATGTGTGTGTATGAGTAATTCAAGAAATTTGGAAAAATTTTTATTAAATCATGCAAAATTAAAAAGGAGACTGAAAAAAAGACCACACACTAAATGGAATAGTATATGAGAAAAAAAAGGAATGAAAACGAATGGACAAAAAATTCTGAAGGTGACTAACAACAAATGAAAATATATTGTTGGGGCAGCTAGTTGGTACAGTGAATAGAGCACTGGCCATTGAGTCAGAAGGACCTGAGTTCAAATCTAACTTCAGACACTTGACACACTTACTTAGATGGGTAACTGTGGGCAAGTCACTTAACCCAATTGCCTTTCCTTCTCCCCTAAAAATGTATTGTGTTACTTGATGTTTTGAAATTAATAAATATATATTTAAATAGTTAATATGCAAGTTTAGTTGGTAATATGTGTGTTTAATTTTTTTAAAAATAAAATCATCTCAATAACTAAAAAATACACACTTAACGTATAAATAAATTGCAAGACAATGTGGAGGCAAAGCAATCTTACTTCCTAACCCTTGTGAGTCAAGCTTGAGTTTATTTCTTAGGAGAATGAATATAGCATTCTAAGGAGCTTGTGGCTAGTGCAAAACAGTTTCCTGACTGTTCTTTTCCTATTAGTTAGTTCAAGGGAACCAGCTCCCAAGACAAATTTCTCATATGTTTAGCACTGTCATAAAGACTTTTCTCTAACTGTTATATGTAACAATTTATCTGACTTGTTTCCTCGAATACATCAAAGCCTCAATAGCTATAGACTTCATTGAAAAAAAGTGTTACAAAATCCTTTCAATTGATATATTTGTTTAGTGAGAAAACAAGAAGCCAAATCAGTTATTAGATTATGATTGATTGTCCTATAAAGTAAATATTATCCAGTCAATGGGATGGATTGTAATGGACCATTAACACGATTGAAGTTTTAGAGATACTTTTACCAAATAGACATGTTTTTAAATGCAAAAAAACCCTAAGAAATGGGGAATTATATATTTTTATCATATATAAAAGTATTATCAGAAAACATGTGTGTTTTATTGTGCGAAAAGAGCAGCAAAGGGGGATTATATGTGAATTTGTAAACATTTATCATGTAATTTTTAGTCTAAGTTCAACATAATAGAAATAAAATGCTGTCTTCTCTTTTAAATATTTCATTGATTTTCTTATTTTCCTTTTCTCCTTTTTTTTGCTTCTGTATTGCACTTCAATCTCTCCCCCACTCCCCTGTCTTACTCCCTACAGAGAAACCCTCAAGAGGAATAAACAGATGTCACACAAAGCTAAATACAGTGGGCATGGCAGAAGGTGTATGTGTCATTCGATTCCCCTGGTCCCTTCCCTGTAAAATGTGGGAAATATGCTTCATCATTCACATCCTGAAGTTGTAATTGGGAATTGCATTGAACAATTTACAAGAATTGCGTACGTTTTTGTCATCATTGTTTCTAGTGCCCTCCTGGTTCTAGCAAAGGATTTCCTAAACAAATTGGGATCTCTAACACAGTGGTAAAGATGAGACCATTGAATTTGCTGTGGGTTTCATTTTCCAGAATGAATGAATGAATGAATGAATAAAAACAAATATTTATATATATATATATATATGTTTACTTACAGACACATAAACATATGTATTCTGTAAAAGTGGTTGCAGTCTGAATACTAAGTTCACAAATCAGCAAGACCATGCCGTTTAAAATAAATTAGTGGCAAATCATTTTGTGAAGCAAAGAATACTTTCATCAAGTGTATATATACACACACACACTCACACACACACTATACTAATTTGGTAGCTGTAAGTTTTCATATTCGAGCTTTATTTATATGTGATCAAGGCATACCTACAGAGTTCTGAAACTACATCATTAAAGTACTACATACTTAAAGCAAAGTAAGTAAATGAACACATATTGAGAGCCACACCCCTAAAAATAGGCAAAAAGTAGTCAGAATATAAATAAATGCAAACTATTCTGAAGATTCCAGTTGTGGAAGAGAGCATAGAACACTGCATGTAGAGGAAAAAGAACTGACTATGAGTTCTAACTCAGTCATTTAGTATCTGAGTAAACCTGAGAAAACCACTTAACTTTTCCAACCTCAGTGTTATCATCTATAAAATGAGAATAATGAAAACATTTATTTTATAGAGTACCTATAAGAATCAAAAAGTACATAAGAATACCCTTTCCATTCCATCTCTCCTGTCAAGAAAACCTATGATTAGATTCACTGCTCTTAGAGTGAGGGTTTAACATTGGATCTATACTGCCCCAAGGAGACTGGAGACAGATTTTGGGTGGCCTGTGTATTTTTTTAGTTCACATTCTCATTTCAATATAAATTTTCCTTTCTAATCTTTATGTGGTACTCAGAGCATTTAAAAACATTGTTATGAAAAGATGTCTTTGGGCTTCAATCAGATATGAAAGATGAAGAATAGTATGCATTTTAAGGAAATAATTTTAAAAAGTAAGAAAAAAGGGAGTCTACAATGTCTGTTTCAGATATATTACAAAGCAGTAATTAGCAAAAGTATTTAATATTGGTGAAAAATAGAAAAGTAGACTACTAGCATGAACTAGGCAATAAAGGCCTAGAAACAATCTAATCTCATGAGGCATGAGTTTGATGAAGTCAAGAATGAAAAATGGTCACGAGAGCATAATTTATTCAAGAAAACCTTTGGGAAAATTTGTAATAAATTTGGTAGAAAATAGGTTTAGATCAACATTTTATACCATATCTCAAAACAATTTTGAAATAGATTTGTTCCAAATTTAAAATGTCACATCATAAAGATAGAAGATATTGAAAGGTTGTATATCTCATAGTTTATAGGGAGAAAAGATATCAAAACAAAGAGTATAAAGGATTATAAAGAAAAATATAAAATATTAATTACATGAAATTGGAAATGTCATGCATGATCCATGTCAGTGCAAATATAATAAGGAGAGGAACTACCAATTAGGAAAATCTTTGTATCCATCAATTCTTGTAAAAGTCAGGTATCTAATATCTCTAGTGATATTATAGGAACTATAAGAACAATGATACATTATTGGTTAAGCCTTAAAGTGTTCTTTAAGTTTTGTTAAAAATGGAATTTTAAAAGAAAAATAGCTAATAATAACTAGAAATATAAGAGCATCAGTCCCATAAGGATTAAAGAATACTCGAATTATGCTATCACAAAAGTTACATTAGCACATCGCTTAGCAGATAGCAAGCAGTTAACAAATGTTTGTTGAATTAACTTGGCAACAACCTGTGATATACCTAATGGTATTATTTCCATTTTATGAAATGGATGAATGGATGGAGGTTAAGAATTTTGTCACTTGTCCAGGGCCACTGAGCAAGTAAGTTTTTGAGATAGGATTTAGATCCAGGTCTTTCTCATTCAAAATTTCTTTATTATCCCATCATTTACCCATTGATTAGAGAAAGTCTAAACAAATAAAGATATCTAAACGTGGTAAAATTCAGTTACCTTAGTAAATAATAGATATGAGGAATTCAGAAAAATATGGGAAGATTTACAGGAATAAAAGTAAGATCATACACAATAATTACAAAAACATGTATAGTAAAAAACCACAGACAACAGAATGAGATAAAATATAATGATAAATGTTCCTTTTACATGACTAGTATTAAAGCACATCTGGATAAGATACTCATAAACTTTTATCAGTATTGCAACTGTAAGCTTTTTAGTTTAATAGCTTCATTTATGATTTGCCATAATTGAGGACCAGAGACGCCAGGTGACCTGTCCAAACTCATATGGGTATTAGGAATCAGAAGTGGGAATTAATCTCAGGTATTCTGACTTCAAGATCAGTGATCTAGTCCATCCTGGGGTATTTCTTGTTTATATAAAGAAATGTTAAATTGTAGAACACTGAATGCTGTAAGTCATAATTTTTTTGTTTCACAACAATTTTGCCTAATGGTTTTGATTATTTTTAATGAAAGAAATGCAGGGATTATAATTAGTAACTGTCCCCATAAATCAATGAAATGCATGTTTTAAGTAACCCCATGCCTTTTGCATCATATCTCCTTTAGTTTCCTGGCACTTCTAACTCTTCTTTGAAATTTTGCAAAGCTACTTTCCTAAAGTAGATATGTAACACATAACATCATTCCAATCTGAACCCACTTTTAGAGACTCTAAGATCTGGTCATTTTTACCCACAGTTCCTATCGCTTTTTCATCTCCTACTGCATCTTCCACATTGCATAAAATTAGCTAGTGAGCAATAGTTTCTCTTGTTTTATCTAAATGGCGAAGTTGTGAACCAGGCAAGTTGAGAGCATATCACATGCTCAACTTTAGCAGAATAAGATTTCTAGCAGATGCTGGAATCATTTACTGATGGCAATATTTCTGAGATATGTTTTTTCAGTTCTTTAGTGTGACAATCATTGTGGTAATTGTTACTGCCTACTATAGCTCTCATGGATATAAAGATTGTTCCCTAAACGTGCACAGGGAGATACAAGTCTAATGTGTGCAACTATGGAACCACATAGCAATACCCTGTCATTTGTTTCACAAAGATATGCTCTCTCTATTTTAAATTCCATTCTCTGATTTATGGGCAAAACAGGAGTCCACTAGCTGCTTCATATTTCAGATGAAAGGCACTAAACACTAGAGGACAAAATTGCAGAGAGTTTAGGTGGGCAAGGAAATCTTGGCAAGATTAGAAATTTGTAGAGTAGTAAAAAGGGGAAAGATCATACAGAACCTGAAAGCTGGAAGACATCTCAATGATTGCCTTGTATAACATACTATTTTTTAAATAGGAAATGGACTGAGAGATTTAAAGTATTTTTTTTTCAAAGTCACACCTATGGTAAGTTGCAGAGGTAATGTTTGAACCAACCTTTCTGACTCTGAAATCAATCTTTTGTCCATGACATCATGCAAGCAAAGGCTAGAAATCGAGTTCAAATTTTGAGTCTGTGATTTATTACTTGTGTGACCAGATTCCCTTATCTGTAGCTTTTTCATTTGTAAAACTAGCGTTTTGTGCAATATTATATTTCTAAAGTTTGATTAATCTCTAACATTCTATGGTTGTAGCAACTTGCTAGAATATATATAATATATGTGTATAAATATATACATGTGGATATATCCACATGTATATAAATATGTGCTTATGGGTGATGTATTCATGTGTGTACACAATGAAATTTATCTAAATTAAGAAAAATGGAAATTTAAAAAGATAAGATTTTTGTAAACCCTCTTTGACCAAAACATTATATTGGATGCATCAATTAAAAAATACTCACATATCACTAATACAATTGATGTTTAGCCATAGTAAATAACGGCAGTACTAGCCAGTTTCAGAATGAACCTGCCCTATACTTTCAAAAGTTCCCTGTTCCACCGTTTTTATAATACGCTATAAATCATTCTTCTAAAATACATATACCAAGGGCATCTAGGTGGTACTGTGAATAGAGCACCAGCCCTGGAGTCAAGTAAATCTAAGTTCAAATCTGGCCTCAGGCACTTAACGCAAAACTAGCATTGTGACCTTGGGCAAGTCACTTAACCCCAATTGCCCTACCTTAAAATATCCAAAAAGAAAAAAAAAGAGTAAGCAATAAATGTTTATTGGTGGCTAGGTGGCACACTGAATGGAGCACTGGCCCTGTAGTCAGGAGGACTTGAGTTCAAATGTGACTTCAGACACTTGACACACTTACTAGCCGTGTAACTTTGGGCAAGTCACTTAATTCCAATTGCCCTCCAAAAAAAGCAAAAAAAATACACATACAGAATTCTAACACTATATGGACTTTACATTTCTATAGTAAAGCCAATCACAAGGTTCTAGAGCAGTGGTTCTCAACCTTCTAGTGGCAACACTCTTTAATACTGTTATGGTGACCCCCAACCATAAAATTATTTTTGTTGCTACTTTATAACTGTAATTTTGCCATTGTTATGAATTGTTATGTAAATATCTGTTACACAGGATCTATTTTCATTGTTACAAATTGAACATAACCCACAGGTTAAGAACTGCTGTTCTAGAGTAATTAAAAATAAGGTTCACAGAATTTTAAAAGTTTGACATTGACATTTTACATTTGGTTGGGTAAAATGTAATGGAAAGAAACAACTAGTATATTCCCCAAGTTGTCTCTTATATTACAGTCAAAAACAATATATGCAGCCAGATGGATTCTTAGCCTAAACTCCAGTAAACTAAGCTATTGGGGGCATGCAATAGAAGCAGATTTAAATATATATAATACTTTATTATAATATTTACAGTTTTTAAAATATTATACTTCTAAGAAACATGATTTTAATGACATTAATTATATTTTAATAATATTTAAATGAGCATACTTACTTTTTTGGTGGATGGATTATAATGTGTACAGAGACTTTATCTTCACTTTTTGCATAATTAGTTCAGTAGAATACATAAACACAAATATGGTTCACAAAACTCCCATCTAAGTTTTGGGTCAGCAATGGATGACTCTTTAAAGGCAGCCAAAATTGTCCAAGTACATAATTTAAAACATTAATTGTTGTATCTTCCATTAATGTCCTGGTCCTATTGATTTGCCCTTAAATGTAGTTGGCCCTGATTTTTGAGGAGTGTGTTATAGTGGAATACAAGTTCTTGTAGTTCTTTACAAGCTAGAAAGCATACAAATGTGACTCTGGGGAAGAGAATCCACTGAGGATCAGACACTGGGGAGAGGTACATCAGTGTGAGGTTAGTATCTTGGTAAGGTTTTTTCTTTTTTGAAGTTGTCATAGCAACTCACAAAGATCATTTACTAAGAACTAGCTGTATTTCATCAGGTGAATGAGTTGCTACATCAATGAAATTACAATGACAGACCTGTGATTTCACTGATAGAGGGAAATATATATTGAGAAAACTCCCTCTAACAAATAAGGTCAGAATCTGATACCCAATTTACATACTTAGTTGTTTTGGACCCTGAGAAGTTTAATGAATAGCCTAGAATCATGCAGTCATTATATATAAAAGACTGAACTTGCAACTAGGTCTTATTGATGTTGAGGCAAGTCCTCGAGTCGCTGAGGCAGAGTTTCTCTAAAAAAAATGCATTTCTGTGCTATTGCTTTATTGTTTTACAATTCTATCTTCTATCCTGTTATCATAATCTTTTAAAATGTCATCACAAAGATAGCATAAAATCAAGAAGGCTGTAATGATTGTTATTTGGAACAGGTAGTACCGGAGAATGGAAAATAAACAATAATATGTTATAACATTTTAACTATAAACCTTATAAGTGCAAACATCACTGATCTGATTATGGGATAGACATTACAGTCATCAAGATCACATTGTTACTGCATATCCACTAAGGGAAGAGCTATGAGATTGCACTGATTTGAATGAGGACAAACCTGATATCAGATCCTGTTCACCTCTACTACTCTGCATTCACTATCAGATCTCTTTGTGTCATGGGAGGAATTTGTTTCAGAACTGCAGACTTTCATCTGAGTGTCTCAGTGCCATGGTGCAGATTTTTATGCATTACTATAAACTATGAAAACATCCATAATGCCAGAGATATTCTAGCAAATTCTAGCCTTCATATGTGGCCCAATCTTTCCATCCAAGGAAGATCTCTCACTATAAATCTTTTAAAATTACACATGGAAATTAGAACTAATGACAAGCTAATTTTCATTCAGAGAAACTTTCTTTTATTCCCAAACCCATACTTCCTATTAGTAAGTCTGATAATTCCCTTAAAGTATGATGTGTGTTAGTATATTTTCCTAATTTGTCTGCAAAACTGATGATGTATTTCTATAATCCCTTTGCTATTTATATTTATAATATCTAATAAATTCATGGAATAAAAATATCATTTTCTTAATAAATCCCTTAATTTATAACCTGTTTATATATTTCTTAAAAGTTCTATTAGTATTTAATTTATGTTATGCAAACTATTGTCTAATTTTAAAAACAAGCATTTCCTATGAACATGATGCCACAAACTTTTCTAATGCATAATTTTACAGATGCATAAATTCAAATTGTTTTTGAAAATATCATAGAAAGACGCATGTTTATCTGTGCATTGCCCTTCCTAATTAATTTTGTTTCCTCTTTTTACCAGAGGGAAATAGTCAAACTTTGTATAAAAAGACATTATCGGTTAATAAGTTCAATTTCTATGTTGATTTATTCATTTAAAGAATGAGCTATGTAGATCCAAGGCAATAGTATCCTTTGATGGGGTAGCATTTATTCCCTCCATTTATATCCTTATCCATCCCCTACCTAATAAATAATAAATATCAGCAGCATCTGATAAGACATTTGAAAATTACAATCAAATTCCTTTTTTTTAATCTAAAGTTATTTTGAATACTATGTGGAGGCCTCCATCTTCTAACAGTTATCTCTATATTCACAGAACATGCCAACTATTCATGATTAAGGCAGCAATCCTGATTTAGGGTCCAACAAGTGACTATTGCATCGTGGCCTTGTTGAGATGTGCTCAAAAGTAACACTTAATATTTAGTAACTAGATAGCTATTAATTCTCTACTTACTGGTATTGAATGGAAAAGTCTATAGACCATGAGAATTTTGAAGGGGAACATTTTTCACCCCTCTATTACTGCGTATTTTACTCTGAAGGCAATGCCATTTTGGGAAAATGCAAATGCAAAAAAGAGCTAAGCTTCAAGGCAGAAGCTTTTAGAATCTGATTTAGTGAGAGGGTATCTCTAAAAAAACAGAAGAATGTTTTACTAAGACCTAGGAAAAATTACTGGATAAAACTAAATTGCCAGAAGAATCAGTTAGATAAAAGGAGTTTGATAGGAAGAAGCCAAAGCTTTTTTTTTTTGTACACATCGCTAATCATGATGGAATTCATTCTTAAGAGGCTATGACTGTGCAAAAAATAAAACAATGAAATGGTGGTCTAAATTACTTTATTAAAATTTTAAAAAATGGATTAAGAAATTGGGGGGGGAGTATTTTTAAATTATTCTCTTGTCCTAGCCCATTCATTTTGGAGAGTGTTGAAGACTGGAAACTAAATTTAGGCACCTTCACATTCAGAGATCCTCTGACTTCAAGTCTAGAGCTTTTTGATTATATTATGATTACTTTCTTTGTTTTAGCTACAAAGAATGGGATTTGATCAATGCAATTGGATTTGATCATCCATTTCTGCATGGACATACCAAGTGCCAAGAGATGAACCAAGGTGAAAAAAAATCAAGTTACAGAAATTTAATTGTGAAATTGAAAGGTACCTAATGAAAACATAGCAACCTGGACATTCCTGTTCCTGAGTACATTATACTATCTGACTTGCTTTCTTAACTCTGCTTGGTATATGACCCTCAAGAATAACAGCTTTTCTACAGGACATTTATAAGTTATTATACTTTCATAATGATCAATTCCTAGAGTTTCTTATGCTCATTCTAAGTTTTCATTATGTTACTAAACACAAAATGAAAATCATGGTACAAAATACTCATTGTTTACTCTAAAAAAATAAACAACATATTCAACAACAAAAACATAAGAACAGTCTGAAAAAATCCTTTCATACCATGATTATGGAAGAACAATAAATATCAGTGTAACCGAAGTAAATATAGGATCTGGAAGCTGAAATAAAGTTATTAAGTAAAAACAAAAATGCTGTGTATATAATGTTTCCTAGACTGTGCCGCTACAACTAACAGATAAAAATTAGTGATGATAATTCTACTTGCATCCTTCCTATAATCTCTTCTTCCTTGACCCACTTACATTCATTCTTTTTCCCAACATACTATAGGCCATTCACATACAGTGAAAGTAGCAGGGATGGGGTTGAATGAGTATTAGATTGTGGGAACACATCCACTGTACAGAATTTGATAAGGACTCAATGGGAGATTAATAATGGTTGACTAAGCAGTACTAAAGGCTCAACAAAGGTTTGATAGCCAAAGCATATAATATGACTAATCAACATGATCTCCTCACTCTAGAAATATTCATCAGTGCACGTATGGAACAAAACAAAGAATGGCAGTGGTGGTGATAACCTTGAAACATATCTCACAGCAACAGATCATAGATTTGAGGTATCAGAGAGTGAATTAAATATACAACTGAAATATATAATCATAAGAACTAGGGCAGCAAAGAGAGTTAGGATGAAGCTAGCAGCCTAAAAGAAAAAGAAAGTTAGGAGGATGGTGGTCAAAATGGGGGCAAAGATACACATTTAAGAGTTGTTGGTGATTTTGGAGATGAGTGGCACTGAGAGATTCCAGGTTGGGAATTTGACTGACATTGGGAAGCTAAAGTAGAGAAGAGATTAATTTTACTTCAACTGAAAGGAATTTAATAAATATTTTAAATAGTGAGCCAGTAGGGCTTAGAAAAAAAGAAGAAAAAAAAGTTTTCAGAGCCAACAATTGGTTTAAGTCCCACCTTTGACATATACTTTGACATATGAACCTGGGCAAATCACTGTACTCTAGACAAATGTCTCAGACTAGAAATTGCAGAGGAAGAATCAACATACCTTGTTAGAGAGAGTTTCCACATTAAGCATATGCACACACATAGGTATATAACACATGTACACATACATGCATACACATGTGTATACATGCATATATATGTACATGCTTATATATACATACATGTATATTTATGCACACATGTTGGGTTGTCAATGTATGTCTATATAGAAAACAACAGCATAATCTTGGTGAATACAAGCATTATTAAATTCACTGTACTGATAAAGAAACTCGTTTTAATCATTCAGTAATAAGAGCTATAGATATGAATGATAACTTAGGTCTCTCTTGACCCCAAAATCAACACTCTTTCTAATATAGTACAGAGCTGTGCAGCAAGAGTAGCTGTGTGGGATGGATCTGGAAAGTAAATTGGAGTCAGAGTACATGGGTCCTCAAAATGCCAGATCTAAGGAACTCTATTTTATCTAGTTGTTACTGAGGTAGCACTGATAGTTTTTTAGGTGAAGTCTGACATAATCAAAGAAATGCTCTGTGAAATCTGCAGAAATGATAGACGGACACCTTGCCAAACAAATAGAAGACAAGAAAAATAGTTGGGGGGTTTTGGCTTTGTTTTTTGTCTTTTTTCATTTCCCTTTGGGTTTTTAGATGAGAACTAGGTAAATAGTTCCCTTTGATAGCTCTAAATAGCTACCTGAATCTTAAGACATTCCTTAGGATGCATTCAAAACATTTAGAATTCCTAAGGAAAAGAAACTTTAATTATGGAAACAAATGTTGTAGTTGAGAGAAAAAAGACTGAAACACATTTTTACCATATACACTTATGAAACAATACATAGTGGGTTATTTCTATTCAATCAAATGCAATAGAGTTATTCAAAATTTCAAAGGACAGTGAAATTGCAGGATAATTTCTTATGATTCTCCTCAGTCTAGGTAAACAGCAGGCTATAAGAATCATTTACTTTAGGTTAACACACACATATTTGCAACTATTTCATTTGTATAGAGATAAGGAAATATATTTAAAATATTTTCAGCTTGTTTTCTAAATAAACAGAAATAGGTATGTAAGTGATTGTGCTGGTCAGATCTTTGGAGAAAGATCCAGGGATTAGTCTCTTGATTTTCTTGATATAGGGAATATCCAGGTTAGGAAACATTAAGCAAAGCAAATTGGTACAATCTTCGTAATATTTTAGTCAGAGTTGTCTAGAGCAGCCCTGGGATCCATCTAATGAGGACACACCAACTTAGCTACATTTAAGAATGTTTAACTTCCCCCCTTACCAAAGTCTGTTATTTATTAAGAAAATCTGCAATATAAAATTCTTAGGTTTTCATTAATCATATCTTTGCACAAAAATTAAAAAAAATTAAACGTCTGTAGGTTTCACACCATTTGTATTTAATCTTTCCTCCAATGTTATTGAGTTCCCCTATACCATTTACTTGAGACCTGATTCTCCATATACTGGTTTACTGGGGTAAGGTATGTCAGCTTTGGGGAAGGCCTCTTCACAGTTCTTTTTATGCTTGTCATAGAGAAATAAAGAACAGTGTTCAAAGGGATAATAAACAGAAGGCTGTTTTTATGTCTTGCACCTTAGTGCAAAGAAAATAGGCATCCCACAGTACACAAAGGTATAACTGTCTGCTTTTGCAAGCAGGGACAAACACTGAACAGAACAGGGAAATGAACAAGCTCTTTGTACAAAAGAATATGAAACCCTCATTGATGGTCAACAAGAGCTGTCAGTGGAAAAATCCTGACACAGGGGAGAGCAGGTGACGGGCAGAAGCCCATAGTCCTTAGCATTGTTGTCTCATCTTTGTTAGTAGCTAGAAAATACCTAAACTATGATAATTTTGTCACCAGTACAGGGAGAAAAAAAATGTATCAAGCAGTGTTTAATAATTTCCCCAACATCAATTTTGGACAAGTTGTGGTTAAGGCAAGAGAGATTAATTATATAAGCAAGCATGCTTTAAAAATAAAATTTCTTTAAATAAATATATAATATATTTGTATACACATACATATATAGTTACATATAAATCTATAATGTATATACACACATATGTATATATAAACACACATATTAATATTAAGCTCATTGTCAAATACAGTGTTTTCTCTTCCCAGATAATTTTATTTTAAATAGTCTTAATACACTTATGAGTTATCTAAGCCAACCCGTAGATGAAAGAAATACCACAATTATGAAACTGCCATGAAATCTGTGGCATAAAAGTAATTCTTCAGTCAAATTCATCAGTAGAATTCTCCTAGATTCTATACCCATAGGCCCCTTCATTTGCAAGTGATGGAAAATAGTGCATGTTTCTTTCTTCTTTGGAGTCAAGTTTGGTTATCACTATTTAGTTGTCATTCTCTCCATTTCCATTTGGGTCTTTTTTGGGTCATTTTTCAAATTTTTATCAAGTTCTACTTACTTAATTTTTGTATTAGTTCATGCAAATACGTCCATGTCTTTATGTGTAACAATGTCCAACTGCATTCGTGTACCACAATGTACTTTGTCACTCCCCAATCAAAAAGGATCTACTTTGGTTTCACTTTGAAAAGTACTGCTCCAATGATATTCCATATAAGGCATTTTTCTTTTTATCTTTGAATTTTTCGAAGTATATGCCTCGTATTGAGATGCCTAGGTCCAAATGGATGGCCATTTTAATCAAATTATTAACATGTTTTTTTTTCTCTTCGGTATTTTCTCCTTTTCAATATATTACTGCATACTTCTTATCTATACTGTCTCTTAAAGTTCATTGTTTCATCTTTAAAATCGGTGTTTTGTTTATCTTGGTTTCACTCTGTTTATTAAGTCAAGTTATTGCTGAAATCAGAGTATGTTAGACCTACAACTTGAAGTTGGAGGGACCACAGAGATGATATAGTTGAATCTTTTCCCTTTTATCTTATTAGTGAAGAATCAAATTTCCAGATATTTGGATCAATTTTCCAAAAATCACTGGCATTTGACCTCATATGATGGAAACCCAAATTCCCTGTCATTTTTACCACAACATATTGAACTTTAGGGCCCTTCATGAAATCAATAAATCAATCATTTACTAGGTTTCTATTACTCTTATCTGTTATAAATTTGTCTTCTGCTCATAATTAAGCTTGCCTGATGACACAAAAGGAATTAACCAGGATATAACCTCCTCCTCCTCCTTCTTTTCTTCCTCCTCCTCTTCCTCCTCCTCATCCTTTTCCTATTACTGCTGCTGCTACTGCTGTTACTGCTGCTTTTTCATGAGCAACCACATTTTCTCACATGATTCTAACGTTGAATATGTGAGGCATTATTATTTAATTAATTTTATAGGTGAGGGAAATGAGGTTCAGAGAGGATGCATGACTTATTCAGGGCCACATAATTACTATATAATTAAGATTTAAAGTCCAAAACTATTTCAAATAAAATAGGGACAATGTACTGTAATGGCTAGTGTTGGGCCTGCAATCAGGAAGATGGGAATTTAAACTCTGCATCCCATACATACTACATGTGAGATATTAAGAATTCCCTTAAGTCTTTTGAGGCTCAGTTTCCTCATCTATTAAAGGAGGTAATAATTATTATAATACGTACACTCCACAAGATTGAAATGCTAATCAAAAGTAATGTCTGAACCACATAGCACACTCTAAATAAGTACTATATAAATGTCAGTTATGATTATAAAACACAAAACTTTCAGCCTTAAGTTGGTATTAATACTCACAAGTGATAAATCTATTACATTTTATATGAACACATACATTTGAAATCAATGCAAATTTGTATTACAATTCTAGTTATACATGGTAATAATTTAGCTGATATTTTTATGAAACTTGTTAAATGTTGACCTGCCCACCTTAAATTAATAATACATTCTCAAGCTTTAGCCAAATATTGATTTCTTCTTGGCATGCAGTATATTGGGTTTAAATTACTATGTGCTCAAGAAATTCTTTATGAAAGCAATTTTAAATGTTCTAACATTTAATTGAGAGGCTGCATGGTAGAAGGGAGAACAGGTTCACCTCTAAGTCATGAGGACCAGGGAATAAGTCCTATCCATCTGATACATAGAAGCTGCGCAGATCTGGACAAGTTTCTTAACCTCAAAGGCTGCCAGAAATTTCTCCAAGTCTATAAAATACAGTCAGATTGTCACTCTTGATGGGTAGAAGTTTTCCTATCAGGAATTTATGACAATGTTAATATAGGTCTCTGCTTTCAAAACACACAAATGTGCTCACGTACAATTAAATTGAGAAGTAAATCCTCCTTTCAGGAAATACATGTGATACTATTAGCTAGCATTGATGCATTACTTAAGGTCTTCAAAGAATCTTACATATAGTATGATATTTGATCCTTACAATACTCCCCAAGGGATAGGTACTATTATCATCTGCTCTTAAAAGCTGAAGAAAAAGGCAAATAAAGGTTAAATGACTTGCCCAAGATCATATAGCTAGTAAGTGTCTTAGGTAGGATTTCAAATCAGGTCTTCCCAATTCCAAGTCCAGCACTTTAGCCACTGGTACAATACAATCATGTAGGAGATATTTTAAACTGGATTCTGTTGACTCTTCAGTACTATTTACATTATTGATGGGAGGAAGTATAAGGTGATAGTAGATAGGGCTTCAATAATAATGGTTACAGGATATAGATCTGGAAATAGAAGGATCCTTAGAGGACATTGATCCCATCACTTCCTTCTATAATTGAATAAACTTAAGTCCAGAAAATTTAAGTGTCTTAAAGAGGATGACAATCAATTTCTGAAGCAAAATTTGAATTCATGTTTTCTTGACGCTAAATCCATTTCTCTATGCACCAAACCATTTAATTGATCTAGAGAGGAAATGATAATGATGTACATGAAGATGATAATGATGACTATGATGACAACTATGACAATGACACTAGCAGCAGATGACGTCTAGTATTTTCAAGCTTTCAAACCGTTTTAACTACAGATATCAGTTGAGACTATCAAGATTTAAGGTTTGTCAATGTTACTCCCAATTTTATTGATTCATGTTCATTTTCTTCTTTTCAGTCCTTTTTTCCTGCTTGAGTCTGGGAAACCTGAAAATGACTAATCCTATTAAAGCACCCAAAAGTATAGAAAAATGAAACTTTCTTTAAAATTTTATATATATATATATATATATATATTACATATAATATCTATTTAGAGTCAGCAACAAACATTATCTATAGTAAGGATGAACTAGAAGTCTTCCCAATAGGATCAGAGGTGAAGCAAGGATGAACATTATCATCATTATTGTTCAGTATAATACTAGCTAGGGATAGCAAAAGGACAAAGAAATAAAGTGAATAGATTATAATAGGCAGTGAAGAAATAAAACTATCATTTTTGGCAGATGATATGATGATATACAAAATAAACTAGTTGAAACAATTTACAACTTTAGCCAAGTTGCAGGACATAAAATATACCCACAAAAGCCATTAGCATCTTTATATGTTGTCCAGAAATTCTAGGAGGTAGAGAGAGAAAGAGAAATTCTATTTAACATAACCGCAAACAATCTAAAATACTAAGGACTCTACCTGACAAGACAAATCCAGGAGTTACATGAACATAAGTACAAAACTTTTCACACAAAGTCAGATCTAAGTAATTGGAAAAATGTTAAATGTTCATGGCTAGGTTGAACCAATGTAATTAAAATGATAATTCTACCTAAGTTTACTTACATATTCAATGCCGTAACAATCAAATTACCAAAGAATTATTTATGTAGCTAGAAAAAATAGTGATAAAATTCATCTTGAAGAACAAAAGGTCAAGAAAATTAAGGTAATGAATGAAAAATAAAGATGAAGCAAGGTGGCCTTGAAGTACCAGATTTCAAACTGCATTACAAAGTAGTAATCATAAAAAGTATCTGGTTCTGGCTGAAAAGGACAATAGTGGATCAGTGGGAAAGATTAAATATATAATATGTAGTAATATATGATTGTAGTAATTTAGAGCTGAATAAACCCAAAGATCAAAGTCTTCATGACAAGAATTCACTAAATGACAAAAACAGCTACAAAAATTAGAAAAAAAATATCCTACAAACTAGATTTAAACCAACATCTTACACTGTATACCAAAATAATGTCAAAATGGTCACATTATTTTGACATAAAGCATGATATGATGAACAAATTAGGGAAACAAGGAAAATTGTACATGTGAAATCTAGGATAAAGGAAGACTTTGTGGCCAAACAAGAGATAGAGAAAATCATATGACATAAATTGAATAATGTTATTATGTTCAATTACTTTTTGCACAGAAATAAAACCAATGCTGCCAAATTTAAAGGATAGAAAAAATGGGTGGCAGGAATTACAAGTTACTATGAGAAATGCCTAATTTCTCAAATACAGAAAATTGATTCAAATTTATAAGAACATAAACCATTCCCCAATCAATAAATGGTCAAGGGATATGAAAATGCAGTTTTGAGAAGAAGAAATCAAAGCTATCTATAGTCATGTAAAAACTTCTCTAAGTCACTAACGATTAGACAAATGAAAATTAAAGCAACTCTGAAGTACCACTTTATACCCATCAGTTGGCTAATGTTGGGGGCCAAGACCTTCAGAGGTCCTGGCACACTAGCTCCCCAGTTCTACAAGGGCATTAGGCAGATATGCAAGGATAGAATAATCTTGTTGGGTGGATGCTCTCATTGGTTTCGTGAATATCTAAAGTATGTACATTTTCAAGTCCTGATTAGGACTCTTGATCTATTGTGCCCCCAGAGGTGGTTTTAGGATAAAGATCTGGATGACTGATTAACCTTGGGCTGAGGTTGAGGGATGGGCAAGACCTAAGATGCAATCATCCCTGAAATAAGGAATATAAGCCCTATGATTTTCTTGTATCATTGGATTGGTATGGAATAGCTCTAGAATAAACAGACTATGAAATCCATCCCCATCTCTCTGTCTTTTTCCTGTAATCCAGCTAGCTTTAAGCTTTTCT
>CM053598.1:53231732-53248094 GCA_028646575.1 Pseudocheirus occidentalis | reverse complement strand
AATAAGGAATATAAGCCCTATGATTTTCTTGTATCATTGGATTGGTATGGAATAGCTCTAGAATAAACAGACTATGAAATCCATCCCCATCTCTCTGTCTTTTTCCTGTAATCCAGCTAGCTTTAAGCTTTTCTTACTCTCTCTATTTTCCTCAACTGGTAGCTAGGCCTAGACTGCGCTGGCCGCAGCAGGCTAATATGACAAAAAAGGGAAATGATGTGGAAAAATTGTAACACTAATAGCACTGTTATCTAAGTTGTGAACTGTTGTTCCAACCACTCCAGATAGAAATTTGGAACTATACTCAAAGGGCTACATAACTATCCATGCCCTTTGACTGAGAAATACTACTAGTAAATCTATATTCTAAAAAGATAAAAGAAAAAAGGCCTATGTGTACAAAAATATTTTAGAAAGTTTTTTTTGTGATTGTGAAAAATAGGAAATTGAAGAGATTCCCATAAATTGAGAAATGACTGAACAATTTGTGGCATATTATTGTGATGGAATACCATTGTACTATAAGAACTGATAAGCAACATCATTTAAAGAAAAAAAATGGAAAGACGTTTATGAGGCAAAGTGAAACAAACATAACTAGGAGAACATTGTAGAGAGTAACAATACTGTATGATGATCAGCTGTGAATGATTTAGTTATTTTGATTGATGCAATGATGTAAGACAATTCTGAAGAACCCAGGAGGAAAAAATGTTATTTACTTCCAGCAAAAGAACTGATGGAGTCTGAGTGCAAATTAAAGGATAAGTATTCACTCCCTTTATTTTTCTTACTTTTTGCTGCAAGGATAATATGGAAATCTACCTTGCATGATTTCAAATGTAGAACTGATATGACAATTCTTGCCCTTTCGTTGACTGGAGGGAGGGAGGGAGGGAAGGAAGGAAATAATTAGAAATTGTGTTTTGTAAAAAAAAAGTTAAAAAATAAATAATAAAGTTCATAAAATAAAACAGAAGAAAAAAGAAAAGAAAGAATATGATTGGTCATGAATTTGAAAATGTCTAATTATTTTTTGGCAAAAGCTAGTGAGATAATGGAAGAAATACTACAGGTCTATGTCTACAGTTTATAAAGACAAGTTATATTGTAACTTGAAGTTTTAAAAAGGACTTTGTATGTATTCTCTCTTTTCAGAATTAAAATATTTTTATGAGAAAAGTATCTGAACTCAGGTTGAGCTCCTACTCTTGTACTCCAAATGTGTTCATCTATATTGCCTCCCTGAAGGCAATTTCTTCAAAGAAAGAAGCTACTAAGTGAAATTTGCCAGACTGAACAAAGTTATGGGGGTGACCAATTGGAGACTTCCTGCTGTCTTCCCATTACTAGAGGTAAATATAAAACTAATATGAGACCTTTAGAGATCTTGGGGGAAGAGAAAGCATTGCTGCTTTGAATAAGTCTGCATTTATTTCAGATTCAGAATATGCCACAGTAATACTTAACATGAAAATAGGTTATCACCTTTAGTATAGTATTAAAGAAAAAAAAATGAATAGGAGCAATTTGCCTCGACTCATGGATCTGTGCTTCACTGACTTTTCCATTTTAGTATTCTTTCTTACTGAACATTCTTCCTAATTTATTAGAAACATTAATCTACTAGGAATGTATGTGCACACCATAGCATAAAAGCATTTGATATAGGGCAGGGAAGAATTGCACTTTCCTCATTAACAGGGCTTCAGGATGGATTGTAGATGTACTTCCAAAGATCATAAATCACTAGCTAGTGTTTGTCCCAGAGGACCCCTTGAGCCTGTGTTCCTTGTTATCTTGCTAAACATTATGGTTCTCACTTCTCATACATTTTTATATTAAAATGCATTAATTTCAATGAAAATTTTGTTATTCTACTTAATGCCATCAATCTATCAGAGAAACACCTGCAGGAAAATACACATTAATCCATCTTCTATAAGTTGCTGGATTCCTTTCAACACTCCACAGACATCAATTTGCCCTTTGTATCTTCAAACAGCAAGCTCACACTTCAGACCAACATAATCTGCCTCACAATTGAGACTAAAATGAAATCCTGAATGATCAGATGCAAACCAGAAATACTGTACCAGCTTCCACAAGGATCCCTAATGTTAGGAAATGACTTCCCTCGAGACCTTTCTATTGAATTGGAGTTATCTCCTACCAGTTCCCCATTTTTCAAAATAAAAGATGTTAAGGTGTAAACCTTTCTTTATTTTATCTTCTTGGGTATTTTTCCTGAAGCATTTCAATTCACTCCATCTCCAAAAAGATGATTAGAGTCTCCACCACTCTAGGAAAGTTTCTAAAAAAATATCAAAGTAACACAGGAATAAAATTATCCCCCTCTCCTTTTTTATCTTCCTCTTCACTAAGTGACTCACCTTTGAATCAATTAAGACATTTTAAATGCCCTCATATATTTTTAGGAATACATTTACTGGAAACTTGTAAGTTAAATTTATCCCCATTATGACACACTCTGACACTTAATAATTCCAGATGTACCTCTCTGATCATTTAGTTATGTATTATTCACAGTAGAATAAGCAATTCAGTCTTGAGGCCAAAGATTAGAAATAGGAGTATTAGATTCCAAGAATTATAGGAATTTGAAATAGTGTGTGCTGTAGCCTTTAACTTTAAATATGAAAGTTTCCTTTGGTGTACCTGAAACTATGAAGAAAAAGAGCCCTAACTGAAGAGATATCGTGGCATTTCATTAAACAGTGATACTTTTCCTACAGTAGCATTAACAATCACAAAGGCTTTCAGATCTTCCATAACTTATTTATTGATTAACTATTATGTTATGTTAGTTACAGACCTTGGTGTCTGTATTCAAGGAATGAAAAATCTAGCTAATGATTTTTAGGATTCCCAAAGATTTCATATGTTTGTTTACCTATGAATATTCATTGATTCTTCAGCAATTTCAAGCCCTAGAAAGAGGCAATAAGGTATAGATGGGTAGCACTAAAGGATTAATTGATTTACCCAGAGTGTCACACAATAAGATTTTTATCAGAGATGGAACTTGAACTCAGGACTTCCTGATTCTGAGATTGGTGTTTTATACAATATACTGTAATTGTTTCTTACATGAAACAGTAGCAATTATCTTTTTGCTGCTCCTTCTATAAGACACTTATTTAGATTCTGTGGCTTTTCATTTGCTATTCTTGTATCCTCAAGAGAGTGAGAATGTTCTCCTTTTATCACCTCTAACTTCTAGCTTCCCTGGCTTCTTTCAACAGAACTGAAATTCCATGTTCTGAAAGAAGCTTTTCCCAGTCCTTTCTCAATCTCAATTTCTTTCCTCTAAAATTAGCTCATATTTACACTATGTATATGTTCATAGCTTTTTGTATATTGCCTCTGTCATTTGTATGTGAAATCCTTGAGGGTAGAGATGGTGCTTTTTGGCTTTCTCTGCATCTCTGTTGTTTGTCACAGTGCCTGTCATGTAGTAGGCATTTAATAAAAGCATATTGTTGATGATAATGATAGAAGACAGCAAGCAATTAAATGCTAAACCGTGGAACAAGCTGTTGATATTCAGAATATGAGCACTGAAGTCATCAGGAAAGTCTTCAAGAAGACAAGATGTGGGATGAACCTTGAAGGATGGATCACACTTGGATATGTGGAAGGAAGAGAGAGAGAGCACTCCAGGCATAGGGAATGACCTCTGCATTCATGCAGGCTATCCCCCATTCCTGGAAAGCACTCCCTCTTTATATCCGCTTTTCAGAATCTTTCATCTTTCAGTCTCTTCATCGATAAAATGAGAGGTTTGAAATAGCTGGTTTCTCAGGTCCTCCTCAGCTCAATGTATTTTATATAATAATGAAAGCATGGAGATGGAGATGATAAAATATGTTTACTGAGGAGACTATATATTTTCTGGACCCTAACATAGTGTACTGGGCTTCAGAGATTAATGAATGAATATTTTGAATGAATGAATGAAAGTATGATACTATTAATGGGACTGTGAATTCATACAATGTTTTTCAAAAAAATGTCAACAAACATTAAGGAATCATACACATTGACCCACCAATTCAACAACTTGGACATATATTTAACGGTAGTATTATCTGTGCCAAATAAGTCCAGTAAATATGGGATAATATAATCAAATATCGTATTTATAAGGAACTGAAAGGTAATATAGTTAACTAAGTAAGAAACTAATCATCAAGTATTTCAACAAGTTCATAGTGAACACCAAAAATGATCAGAAACTTTTTATCACCTAAGTCAGCCTATTCCACTGTTTGGCTGTTCTCACTGTCTCTTTCTTTTCTTGTGCTGAGTGAAAATCTGCCTATGATTCTCTATGATACTCGCACCTATCTTTCACAATTCTTCCATCTGTGGCCAAACAAAACAATTAAATCTCTTTTCCACATAAGGGTCTGCCAAAATACTTCAAGACAACCCTTGTGCTCTCAGTAATTCTTTTCATAAGGCTAAACTATCCTAGTTCCATCAAATTCACATCTTATGGCTAGGTTTCAAGTTCTACCATCTATGTCATTTTCCTTGGGCAAGACTCCAATTTCTTAGTGTCTTTCCTAAGATATGATACCCAGGGCTGAATGAATGTTTTCTTATTTGGTCTATGCAGAATGGAGTATAAAATTATCAGTTCTTTTATTCTGTACTAATAAAGGAACTAATGAATTCAGTCTGAAAATAAAGACTCCAGTATCATTGATTCAGACATGAAAGGGATCTCAGAAGTTCTCTAATATAACTCCATTATTTTTATAAATAAAGCAATTGAGTCCCAGATATGCTTTAACCTGACCAAGGTCACAAAGGTAGTAAGAATCATGTCTGGGATTTGAACCCAGTTTATCTGTCTCTAAATACAATATTATTTCCATCATACCGAATTTCTATTTTGTTTATCCACATTTTTTTTATATTTGTTGCAGTCTATTTATCTATATTTTCAGACTCTTGCCTTAAAATAACAAAGGGAAGACACCTGAAATTCAGATTAAAGAAAATCCTACTGTAAATCTATTATCCAAGCCAAGTCTAATTGGTGTGGCTATTAGCCCACTAGTAGAAATACCTAAAAGGGGATCAGATGATGATTTATATTTCAATATTTTTTTAGAAAATGGAGAGAAATAAAATGGAAGGAATATACATAAAAACAACAGAGAATTTTTATTACTTATGAAGCTATATCAAAGAAGGAATAGTTTCTAAAAGAAGTGAAAAGGTCATATATAGTACTTCTGGTAATTGTACACACACACACACACACACACACACACACACAGGTGACCAAGAAGAAGACATTAAGAACCACTAATTCATATACACAGGTTTTCCATCTGTATATGATCCTTCTGTGATATACCTTTTGGAATATACTAGAGGAAAGGATAGCAAAACAGTTACATCCCTAATATAATGCTCATGACTGGTTATGTAACAGTCTTCAAAGTAGAAAACTAAAAATCCTCAAAATAAATTTTAAAAAATCAATTATGGTCAGAAGAATGAATGAATTAATGAAGATATACAAACAATGAATGTGATGTTTTGGATAAAAAAATAAGTAAAGGTAAAAACACAGAAGAAAGAGAAATGTGCTGAATCATCCATTATAGCATCAGAATGAATGGTAAAATTTTCTCAGGTAAAAAATAATGTGGAAATTAACACACTAAAGTAATTGAAGGATGAAATTAATTTTGAAGTGAATTACATTTTCAGAAACATAAGAAGAAATAAGGAATAAAGTGGTATAACTGAAGAATCTTTGTATGAGTTTATAACGGAACTCATCCACATATGAAAATCCACAAATAATGTAAAAAAGTAATGAGATAAATAAAAAGTAGAGTTGTGCTAAATGGCAAGATAAAGACAAGAGAAAGCAGTAAAAGAACAACAAGTTGCTCACTTGGAAAAAAGATTTGGAAGCAATGAAGTAAGAAATGTAGACTTTGGAGGAAAGAATCAAAATATATGCATAATTTTAATGTATTTTTCTGCATTCACATTCATTTATTTACATGTATATGATTTCATAATTGGTTGAGTCATTGTTGAATATTGTTTATTATTCATTAATTAAGATTTTCAGATTCCCAGTACATCCATGAAGTTATGAAAACCCTCAAAGTAAAAATAAGTAGCATTTTTATTGTTGTGATTTGGATGACCCATAAGTTGGCATTACTTTCAGTGTTAACTGAAAGTATGCAAGGGTTGTTTTTATAATTTTCTCTTCATTTGGTTTTGTAATATTAATCATATACAAGAGAATATTCATCAGGTTATAAGTCTAAACTAATGAGAATACTTTTGGCTCTGTGAATGGACATATAACTCCCTTTAGGGGATGGGTCGGGTTTGTAACCAATTTTTGGTATACCCATATTTTTAATACTGGAGTGATTAAAAGGCAAATGATACATAAATAAAATCATAGTCATATTAAGGGCAGCTAGGAGAGTTAGTATTAGGAATATCATTTTAAAAAAAACAACAACAAGATTTGTCAGTATCAGGAAACTTTGGGTTTATTGCATTGAGAGAGAGAGAGAGAGAGAGAGAGAGAGAGAGAGAGAGAGAGAGGGAGGGAGGGAGGGAGGGAGAAATTCGAACCAAATAATTATTAGCCAATATTATTTAAGACCAGTTCTTGGAATAAGAAGTAGATGCTTACAATTTTGCTTATCAGTGTAGAGATCTGGTTAAAATAACATTGCTTATTTCAATCAAAATCCACACTACCATAAGTCTCAATAAGGGCTTTCTTGGTCTAGAACTCAAGGTAACATTCCAAAAAATCCATTTTTGGCATTTTGCTCTAAAATTATGTTTCCTTTCCATATGAAAAAAATCTGTGTACAGAAATTACATATTCCACACCCTTCTTTAATATATTCTATATGCTTAAAACATTTATCCTTTCCATTGAAGCTTTAGATTTTGATGAGGTCTGGAGACTCCAGAATTACTGAGGCAGTGGGAGACTCAGGAAGTTTGGACACACAAGTAGTCCCTACTAAGACATGTAATTTAATTATATATTTCCCTGAAAGCTGATAAGAAGAAAATAATCTGGCCTATATATTTTACGGAAAATTACTACAAAATTTCCCATAGATGTACGAAAAGAGAGAGGAAAATAATTTATAGTTGGGAAGAAAGGAAGGAAGGAAGGAAGGAAGGAAGGAAGGAAGGAAGGAAGGAAGGAAGGAAGGAAGGAAGGAAGGAAGGAAGGAAGGAATGGAGGGAAGGAGAAAAGGGAGGAATTCCTCAAAAAAATTTTATCAAAGAAAAGGAGAAAAATTGAAATGTGACACGAAGTTAAGAAACACTGAATTTGATTCCCAAAGCAATTTACCAAGAAAGCTAAGCATCATTTTAGAAAACCAAGAATGAATTTTGAAAAATCAAGATAATTTTGAATATATCAGAGAAGAAATTCCTATGCACTTAGAGATATGAGCAAAATAAGTTAAATAAAATCTAAAAAACAAACTGTTCTGTATCATTAAATTACTGAAAATATTTTAAAACAAGAAAGTCCAGCCTTGGTTGTTCTATGAGAAATTATAAAGCATCACATTCTTGATTGAGCTATACATTTGTACAATGTTTTTGGAAAGCAACATGTCATTATATATTAAGGGTTCATGTCCATTTACCCAGAGTTTGCACAGCTAGGATATAACTTTGAGATACTGTTGTTGGGCGTGGATTGAAGAAACTGTGCAACATTTATAGGAAATTAATTTGTAATGGCAAAAGTGTGAATAGCCCACATACATCAGAAACTGAAAATGACTGAGCTATGGAAAATTAAAGAATATTTTTGCCATGAAATGGCAAATATGAAGAATATAAAATATATGGGAACATCTATGTGACAGTATATAAAGTAACAAAATTGGAATTATAACAACAATATGAAACATTGTCTATAAATATAAAAATTTCACAGAAAAATACATCAGAGGTGTCAAAGAATCAGGAGTTTTTAATTATCTTTGTTCAAATATTTTTGAATTCTATATTTTATCTATAATCTTCTATTTTTATGATTTGAAATTTTAATGATTACTAAGTTTAGCGTATAGTCCTTTAAACAAACCCCAAACATCCCTAAGACATAGAAGGTCAACTGTTTAAAAAGAATGTTCTTTTTGTGATTCTTTATATTTGTGAGCCACAAAATGTGATGGAACACACATATTTTAGTGTCTAAGAATTAAAATGGAAAGTTGCTCAAAGAGCAAAGGAAGTCTTCATAGTTGGTCAATAGGCTGCCAAAAAAAATGATACTGAGAAATCATATAAAGGATGTCTGTACATCAGATACATGTTTTGTCTGAATAACAAACTTGGCCTACCACATGATGTGTTGAAAAAATCACTAACAAATGAGTCCATGTGCCTCACTAGTATATGCCATGGAATGTTGAGGGCACTAGACAGATGGAACAGTGTTTGGACCCCCTGTGAAAAATTATAGCAGTGTATGGACACAGATTAATAGTCCAAGAATCAGTAACAAATAGCTTCTATGGAGAGTGTACCCAAACCATTACCCAACAACAATAACAAAATAAAGTCTTGGATATACCAAATTTATCACAAATTTGAAAACTTCATTTAGATGTATATTTATGACAGTGCTATAGGTATATCTTGACACTTTACACATTGAAAATATCAGGATTAAACAAAAATTTTTATAAGTTTCTGAAGCATTCCAGAGCTTTATGGTCACAAAGCTAATTTAAAGTGGTGGAGAATATTAAATCTTGGGGGTAATTATTGACATTAAGAATGCATTTGATTTACTAAAACAAAATGGAACTCTAAAATACAGGTGGAGATGAATTGACCTTTATATGCACATCAAAAATTACATGAAATTTGATGTTTAATGTAATTGTGACTCTCTCCTGAGTTTCAACATGAAGTAGATCATTAAATAGGGTACAAAATAATGCCCCCAGCAGACAGTCAACATAAAATCCCCCCTCCAAAGGATTTCATATAGATGTTAATAATAACAATATTAACAACAATAATAATATAACATATAACGCTTTGAGATTTGCGGAGATTTATATATTGTTTTATTGGATCTTCACAACAGTCTTGATAGGTATGTGCTATTACTATGCCCATTTTAAAGATGAATAAACTGTGAGAAAACTGAGGTTAAGGATGGTTAACTGAATCACCCAGGATCAGTCAAAAATATTTATGAAATGCCTACTATATACGATGCCCTGTGCTAAGTTCTTAGGACACAAAAAGAGGTAAAGGATAGGCCCTGCCCTCAAGGAGATCATAGTCTAATGTATTGTATGCAGGTATATATGTATGTTTGTATGTATATGTGTGTGTGTGTGTGTCTGTGTGTGAGTATCTGAGGCAGGTTTCAAGTCTTTGTGACTCTAAGTTGAGTACTCTAACCATTATAACTACCTATGTGTAACTGATCCTGTTTGCAGATGACTTCCAACTCTGGGATGTTAATAAGTTCTCATGAAAATTCATAGCAATGAAAAAAGATCAGTCGCAATATACACCAGAAAACCAAATGAGAAGTGTTGACTGTACAGACTATATTTGCATCATTGAATTAATCCTAGTGTATCAGTGTGTGTGTGCTTGCACCTGTGCATGCATGTGTGTGTGTGTGTGTGTGTTTATGTGTGTGTGTGTGTTGCTGGTGGACAATGAGATAAATAATTTCCCAATTGGATAATTGCAAGGTACCTGTCTGGATTGGATTTGGAAATGAACATGCTTCCAAAAATCACAAGTGTGTCACTGTAACACAAGCACCTCTCTTTAGCATCAGTTTTTTCCCAGCAATACTACATAGCACAAAATATATATCACAAGAGAATTCTTTAAAATCACCCCCAGCTGATTTGAAATCTTCCCTCTGCCTTTCATAATCTTTTGCACCTGAGTCAAATCATTTAACATCTCTGGGCCTCATATTTTCTCGCCTGAAAATGAAGCAAAGACACTAGGATCCTTCCATTTCTAAATATGTGAACATCTTGCGATTTAGGAAGCCAGAGACATTGACCTGAGGAGGAAGGCCTGTGTTCCTCTCTTCTGAACAGGATATCTCCTCTTTGAGACAGCCTATAAAAGCTGGAAGAGACTACAGTCCATCCTATGATTCTAGGCTTTCTATCACATCGCCAAACTGTTCCACAGACCAGAGATTTGATTAGGAAGGAAAGAAAAGCCTTTGTGCGCCAGTGGGAAGACTTTTCGGTGTCTGCTTACCTGTGATACTTTCTCCTCTGTGTCTGTTTGTGTTCCCCATATGCTCTATTCAATTCAGTAAACATCTATTAAGGATCTGCTAAGTGAAAGACAAGCAAAGGGTCTCTGCTCTCAGGGTGATCAGATTCTACTGGGAGGATATACTGTTTACACGAATAAATAAATAGGAATTATATGAGGGTTTCCTTATTCCCAATGGGATGGAGAAGGTGGCACATGAGACGTGCTTTGAAAGACAGTAGGTAGTCTGTGAGGCAAAGGTGAGAAGGGAAATTGTAAATGGGGAATATGTTTTAGATTAGTTTGACTTCAGAAAGTGTGGAAAGGGAGGTGGGAGAGAGATTGAGGAAGGCTTTGACTGACAGGAAGATTTTTTTTTAATCTAGAAGCAATTACCCTTTGTTTCCCAATATTTGTTTTATATAAGGAGGTAATAGATATTTCAGCTGTAACTGGGATGTGTCTTATACAGTAGCCTTTGATTGTTACTGGGAAATGTCCTGAGTAGGTCACTTTATACCACATTCTTTGATTTTTTTTTTTGACACAGTAACCAGTAAACAGCTGGGAAGTGTTATCAACATGTTATCAGTCAATGACAGCTGCATCCTCAGCAACACTTTCAAAGAATGACTATATCTCAAAGGTGGGAGAGACCTTACAGGCCCCTGAATCCAAATGCTAATTTGATTAAAGATTATTCTCCTGACACCTCTAAGAAGTCAGGGGAAATCACCACCTTGAGGCAGCCCATTTCGTTTTTGGATACATCCAACTGTCAGCAATTTTGCCACAAATTGATCCCAAACCCATGTTTCTGAACTTTCTACCTGTTGTCCCTACTTTTGACGTCTGGACCTAGGCAGAACAAATCTCATCCCTTCCTCCCATGACAACCTGTCAAATACCTGAATATAACCCCTTACTCTCTCTCCCCCTTCTGTCCCTACCTCAAAAATATACTTTAACAGATTCCTTGGTGATAGTCCCCAGTTCTATCACTATCCTCTTTGCCCCCCTTTGTAAATGCTTCCATTTCTTATTTCATATCTAAAATGGATCGCCCAGTGTTGTTGTTCAGTCATTTTTCAGTTGTGTCCAACTCTTCATGGCCTCATTTTGGGCTTTTTTGGCAAAAATACTGGAGTTGTTTGTTATTTCATTCTCTACCTCATTTGACAGATGGGGAAACTGAGGCAAACTGGATTTAATGACTTTTCTAGGATCACACAGCTAGTATCTGGGGTCAGATTTAGAGTCAGGAAGAGTCATCTTCCTGTCTGCAGGTCTGGCACTCTATCCACTGTGCCACCTAGCTAATGCCACCTGCATTACCTGGTACTGAATGCAATATTTTAGAAGGGGTCCAGTCATAACACATATCAGATATACCATTGTCTCCCTCGCTCTAGATACTACCCCTCCATCAATGAAACAAAGATTATGCTTTCTTTGTCTATAAAATCATATTGATTCCTATTGACTTTGTGGTACATTAAAACACATATGTGTGTATGAATATGTATGTATGTCTTCATGTATATAACAACCTGCTGTCTAGCCATTTCTTCCACTATCTTGTATCTGTGGAGTCACTTTCTGAGCTTAAGAATAATGGGCTCCATGTATGTTTAGTAAAATAGAACTTAGAGGATACAGCCAACTCTTTGTTCTAGTTGGTCAGTAATATTTTGTATACTTACTGTCTTCAAACAGAATAGTCATTCCTCTTAGCTTTGTGGCATTTCCTAATTTAATAATCACACAAACTACATCTTCATCCATAGGACCAAGTACAAATTCCTAGGAACACCCCCTCCCAACAATTCTTGCCAACCTAACTAATATCAAACTGCTAATGACTATGCTTTTGAGTTTGATCATTAAACTGGTTATGCATCCACTGAATTGTGCTGTAATTAAGCAGAGCTTATATTTCTCTATCATGTCCACCAGGGGAGCATGGAAGATTCATCAAATGATTTGCTGAAATATGGGTCAATTATACCTATAATATCTCCCTGAATTCTGTTGTTCCACTTTTTTTGATAGAAAGGGTATGTAAGAAATGCCATTGTTATTAAGAAAATATGACACTCATAAAAACAAAAATTAGATCATTTTCTTTCTAAAAATTATAAGTAAAATGATAAGCTCTAAATACCAAGGCAAGGTCAAGGTACATAGAAAAAATGAAGCAGCAGATTGCTAATTATCATTTTTATTATCTTCTAGTGAAGTAAGAGAGGTTTGCATGTAATTGCTTTGGTAGGCACAGCCCTAACAAATGAACCTTATAAATGTAATATTCCTTCCTTAGAAATGATCAGCGTCTAAATTCCCTTTTTCTGAAAGTAACAACTTAGCTACACTTTAAGTGTTTGTAAAAACCAAATAAAATTGAGTGATAGTTCAAAGTGGTAAGAAGATAATATGTTTAACTCTTGGGTCTATGTGATACACTATTTAGAGCCAAGAAAAGATAAATTTTCAAGCTCTTCATCTGGATATTGCCAATTAAGTGATGTGTCTCCAAATGTTATGTCCTGGGCCATCTTTTTTCTCTATATGTATACTTCCTACTCTAATTATTTCTCTTTGACAAGAGGAATTGTTTGATTCTTTTTCTTGATCTTCCCGCTAACTAGCACAGTGTCTTGTGTATAGCAGGTATTAAAAAGTGACTGCTAAATTTATTGGTCAGATAGTTGATAATTAGACATATGGTAGATTGAATACAATTTTGGAAATGTGTTTTCAAATAATTGTTCTGGTTGTAAAAGCTGCATAGATCTGTGTGTGTATACTAGGTAAGTTTTACATTGATATAAAGAATAAATATATCCCAATAATGAATCCAATATTGTTTTATTTTCTTTTTCTTTTTTTCCTTTTTTTTTTTTTTTTGTAGGGCGGAAGGTAGGGCAGTTCGGGTTAATTGATTTGCCCAAAGTCACACGGCTAGTAAGTGTCCTGTCTGAGGTTGGATTTGAAATCAGGTTCTCCTGACTGCAGGGCTAGTGCTCTATTCACTGTGTCACCTAACTGCCCCTGAATCTAATAATGTAATATCATATAACATACACATTATGTATTTGGTTAGTTGGGAATATTTGCATATAGGTCTTGAAATTATGGAATAGAAATTATATGTAAAAAGAAAATTATTCAGGAGAATATAATTCAATGTAAATCTTCTCAATATAAATAGAAAAGACAGCGTTAACAATAAAGTATTGGAAACACTTAAAACAAAGGCTACTATGTACAGAGAGACTATTGGAAATATGGATCAGGAATCACATGAAATATTTATTAGAAAAAATAAATCTGAAGCTAAGAGAGCTTAGAAGTTATGTATTTAATGATACTTTAGCCATATATTTTCTTGTAATTAACTTTTAACAGTTAGAACTTATAACTAGTAGATTTTCAATCATTGCCAAATACGGTGTTTTGAAAATTCATTCATCTGCTTCTATAGGTAGATAAACCTTCATTTATTACATCTTACATTCAGCCAGCATCACTGCTTTCACTTATAAAAATTCACAATCACTCTATCTTCAACATAATAGTACTTAAAATATTGAAGAAAGTGTTATCTGACAGTCTACTGAGATGCTTGTAATACATCGGATTTGAAATGTCTTTTTATTATTTGGTTGTGATAGCCAAGTTGAATGTGTTGTTGTTGTTGTTGTTGTTTTTCCTTAGTTTCTCTAGCTACACAGTACCTAGCTTCAAATTAGCTTCTTAAATTACATGAGCATAAAAATCTGTAGAGACCACCATAGGGGATATCTCTGTATTAATTATGGGCACTTCTGGATTCAAAGGATTTTAATTCAGACATATGAAAGCTCTTCAAAATAAAAAAAATGGTCAAAGAGAAATAAGAGCAATAGAATTAAGTCTTTCCTAAATATAAAATTCAGCAGAACAGAACTGGTGACTTCTACACTCAAAACAACTACATTATCTACACCGGGATAACCAATTGAGATTACATTTTTGTTATCCTTGAACTTATGAAATTTGAATGGTGACTGTCTTTTTGTCATACACTTATATTATATGTTTTGTGGAGACTGATTATACTCTATTCTCACCCTTGTCCCTTCACTAAATTTGAACGTTAACTGTAATTTTGTGTACTTATGATTTCCCGGTTTCATTGGTCATTTTCTTTGATTGACCTAAACTGGTTGTTTATGTCATTTCTTATGCTATTACTGAACTGAAGGTTCCTTGTCAGAGACAGGATCTAACTCAGAATTCTAGTCAGTTCTCAGCCCTTTAATGGCACTCAACAAATGTAAATATTAATGAAGAAGAAAAATAAAGGCTTATGACTGTCCTCTGGAGCCTTCAAAAAATAGCTGTATATTAATGTTAATGAATTCATGAATTCACAGAGAATTAATGTACTCTCATATTATCCCTAAGACAGCCTATCAAGAGACTAGGACATCTCTCTCATTCAGACCAAAAAATTAACATGAGGAAACGCATGTTCATAGTCACAACAGACATAACCAATTGTCAACTAAACCAGGATTAGAACTCAGAGTAACACAATTTATTCTTGGCTATTACTATATGACCTTTTAAGCCAGGGGAACATTCCATATAGAAGAAAGAAATGATAGTAAGAAAGTTAATATTGAAGTCAACTCTCTGTTGTTGAACTATTAAGATATCATATTCTACAAAGAGTTAACTCAATTTGGAGTCAATTTATTGAAGCTAGTATTAACTAAAAGAATAAAAATATATACTTCTCCATATAGGCGACTCCCAAATTTGTATGCCCCATGTTAACCTCATCTGCAGCTCTAGACTCACTAACATTAACATTTGCCTACTTAACAGTTCTCACTAAATATCCAATGGCATCTGAAGATCATCAGACACAACATGTCGTGGGAGATTGCACTGAACTAAAAGTCAGGAAGTCCTAGGTTCAAAACTTTCCTCAGACTTTTACCTTATGACACTGGGCAAATCACTAAATCATGACGAAATTAAGTTTCCTCTTATATAAAATAAGACATTTGAATTTGTTGGCCTTGAAGATCCATTCCAGGTATAATTCTGTACAATGATATTTATGATGCTCCCCCTTTTCTCTCTCTCTCTCTCTCTCTCTCTCTCTCTCTCTCTCTCTCTCTCTCTCTCTCTCTCACACACACACACACACACACACACACACAGTATTATTAGATCTACATTATACTACAATTTCCTCAGTAACACATGATGATAACCTTGGAGTTGAAGTCATCCTTCACTCTATCCTGGCTCTAATTACAACCATCCAATCAACAATACTGCAAGTTATTTTGTGTATCTTTTCATAATATCTTTGACACACATTCACTAATTATAATTCTAACTGTCAGTGTCATAGTTCCAACTCTTACTGTCTTTTGGCTGGAGTATTATAATCACCTTTAACAGGACTAATTAGAAAGTTAATACACAGGTAGCACCATTGAATAGCATGCACGTAGTTGTCTAAGTTAACCAAATGGAACAATAACAAGAAAAAAAAAACAGTCAAGTTTACAAACTATGTGATTATAATGAATTATAACACTCAAAGTTACCCTCTGCCTGAAACAAGTCATTTCACTCATGACAATTCTCAATATTAATAATATATTCAGAGGGGGGCGGAGCCAAGATGGCGGCGTAGAAGCAGCAAAGCACTACAGCTCCCACACAAATACGCTAAAAAACTCATAAAATGGGATGCTAAACAGATTTTCAAGCTCCAAAACTCTCCACAAGACAGAAAGCCCTACAGGCAGTGCAGCAGGCGGGCTCTTCGCAGCAGTCTGGGACCCAGGGCTGAAACCCAGGCCGGCTCAGGCCCTGGGGCAGCAGGCGGGGAGCTGCAGCTATAGGAGAGCAGATCTGCTGCACTGGAGGCAGAGTTACCACATTTATCAGGCCAGAAGAAAAAAAGGCTAAGAGAAAGGTCAGTGGATTTTGCTAACTGGGGAGGAGAAGAGCGGGTCCGGCCAAACTGCTCCCAGG
>CM053598.1:53216023-53231232 GCA_028646575.1 Pseudocheirus occidentalis | reverse complement strand
GGAAAATTCAACTTTTTAAGGCATTCTTCTCCTCGTTGGCTTTCTGGGCCTCTTTTGCCATTTGAGTTAATCTATTTTTTAAAATGTTATTTTCTTCAGTCAGGTTGTTGACTCTCTTAGCATGATTTTCTCTCATCATTCTCATTTCTCTTCCCAATTTTTCCTCCACTTCTCTTATTTGTTTTTCAGAGTACTTTTTTAGATTATCTATAGCTACTAGACATTCTTCAAGTGTCTTGGAAGCATTTGGTGTGGGAATTCTGACTATGTTCTCTTCCTCCCATTCCATGCTTTGATCCTTTTAGTCAACAAAAAGGATTCTAGAGTTTTATTGCTGTTCTTATTTTGTTTCCTATCCCTCATGTTGGCCAGTCAATTAATTGGTTGGGTTTTTTTCAGCTTTGTGGAACTCTGCTTTCAGAGGGGAAAGCTCTGTTCCAAATTGCTGGGGTTTTCCCAGGTGCCAGAGCTATTAGGGGGGTGTTGCAGCACCCCCCAGTTTTGGCTTGCTGAGAGCATACCACAGGACCACCATCCAAGACCACAATTGGGATCCAGTGCACTCAACACAAGAGCACTTGGCCCTGATCAATAGACTCTGCCCCCCCTGTGGGGTCTGCAGGCCAGGGGCTCTGAAGCAGCCCAGTGGGGGCAGCCACTGGTTACATCAGTTCCTGCCCTTCCTCCACTGCTTCCTTACCCTGGGGGCAGATTGGCGGAACTGCTTTACCTCCCCCAAATTTAGTTTCAAAGTTTCACTTTCACTGACCTTCTGTAATTCTGACTTGCTAGATGTGAAGATCCCTCTAGGTGCAGTAGATCTTCTCTGAAGTAGACTCAGCTGTGGCTTGGGATGTTGAGATCCTCCTGGACCGCCCTGAGGCCTGGCCATGGTTTTGGTTTTGGGGCTGGGCTAGTCTCAGCTCCCAGCCTGCTGGCTTGTGCAATGAGCCCCTCCTGCCAAGCTAACTTTCTCTAATCCTTGTTTTTCATGCCTTACTAGATGTGGAGTTTGCTGGAGGTGAGGTAGATCTTCTCTCTTGTAGACTGGCTGCAGCTCGGCTCCTCCCAGACTGCCCTGAGGCCTGGCCATGGTTTTGGTTTCAGGCTGGGCTGGCCTTGGCTCCCAGCCTGCCATGGTGAGCCCCTCTTTCCGAACTGCCTTCAGGGAGAGATGTGTTTTCTGTATTCTTGTGAGTTTAAGAGTCCTAGAATTTGTTTAGGGTCATATTTTATGGGTATTTTGTTTAGGGTCATATTTTATGGGTATTTTGGGTGGTTGTGTGGGAGCTGCAGATCCAGATACTATATATTTCCTCTATTCCACATTCATACTCCGTGGCAAAGCCAATCATTGGAGAAAGTGTTTACTTACCTTTAAACCAGGCTCTCACATTGTCAACAACAATCTGAGATTACATGTTAAATCTGGACAAATAATCTAATACACAAGGGCCTTTTCATCAGAGAGTAACATGCCCAAATAAGGAGGGGTGCATTTTGAACTGGAAAACCCATCTTCATATTTCTTCCCAATAATCCAAGAAATCAGGCAATTAAAATACAAGAAAAGAAAGAGCAATTAAATTACCAGTCAAGTGTAAGGAATGGTGTCTGCTCATCTTTGGGAAGGACATTTACCTATGTATTACCCACTAAATGTAACCAGAGTTACCCATCAAAATAAGTTAGAACAACCTGTAAAATGGAGCCAGTAGCGGGGGTGGCATTTGTCATCTTATCCTGCATAGAAAGGCTCTGTCTAATGGATGAGTCTGTTATTTGAAACTGAGACATTTTTACCTTGACTACAGCCTACAGAATCATTTGCAGGTGTAGCACCAGGAGATGAAGGAAATCGTTTATCAAAACTTTAGATCATTCTCAATGACTGGAACAGGTATCCATAGGTGTCAGGTGTTCAATAACTTTAGAAAAAAATAATTTGCTCAATTTAACAAACCTATAATGAAAGAGAAATCAATAACTCATGACATAGAATTTAGGAATTGAAAGGAACCTCAGAAATATTTCACCTAGGACTTCTGAAACATTCTGGATGCCACAGATCATCTATATTATGTATCTAATGATATTTGCACCATGTACCTCACAGAAAGGTTGTGAGGAAGTGGATTTGTAAGTCTATGCTATCATGAAAGCTAAGGTTTGTTTGTTTGTTTGTTTTCTGTGTTTAAAGTGATTATGTTATGTAAGCAACAGTACATGGAAATCCTAATTTAAGGTCCTGCACTTACAGCTTGATCAGTTAAGGAAATAACCATAAATCCTAGGAAATCTATGCCATCAGATTTCAATTTCTGGAAAACTCATAGAAGAAGACCTTCAAGTATAGTTTTGAGTGCTAGTTTGCATGTCCTATTCCGATGAACCTGGATTAATTCAGGGTGGCTTAGCCCTTGCAGGTTGATAGAAAGTAATAATTTTTTAGACAGAACATCTATAAAGTCTCCCATCTATAAAGGTATGAAGGGACTGTGACTGGCATTACTGTGAAGGGTCACATTGATGAATTCCTGAGCATTTAGAGTACCAACGTAGGTGAAAACATTTACTGCAGTTAGATCCCTGCTGTTAAGACTTAAGGCACAATGAGGTGGCTAGGTGGTGTAGTGAGTAGAGTACCGGCCATGGAGTCAGGAGGATTTAAGTTCAAATCCAGACACTTGACACACTTACTAGCCATGTGACTTTGGGCAAGTCACTTAACCCCAATTGCCCTCCAAAAACCAAAAAAAAAGACCTAAAACACAATGTGAAAAAAAATAAAATTTATTTTAGACAATGATTGACAGACAACTAGAGTGCAAAAGAAAATTCTCAATTAACAAATGTGCTAAATATGCTATTTTTTTCTCTGCTGTTGACTGTAGGTCCTGCTTAGTATTCATTGTGTCTATGTGTTCATAGAGGTGACTACGTGCATGAATTTCTAGAATGGTTTCAACAAATATTCAGCAAATTCAACTCAACAAACATTATTAAGCATCTACTTATATGTTCAAAGTATCAGAATGCAAAAAAAAAGCTCTTCTCTCAAGAAATTAACAATTTCTTGATGCACTATTTGTAAACTTGGAAAGTAGAGATGCTTGCGCACATAAACACATATAACAATGAGGACAAATATCTGTCCCTCCTAGTAAAAATAACATATGCTTCCCGAGTGCCATAGGAAGCTGCTTATTCAGCTCCTTAACTGGGAATTTAGATTTGATATACCTCCCATGGAGCTGATGATGTACACATTGGGAGTCAAGGAGGAAAACCATGTTTAAGGCCCTAAAACAGAAATATAATAAAATGACTTCAACACTAGAGTTTTCAGGGTGTCCAAAAACATGAGAAATCATGATGCTTTTGAAAAGGAGTATTCTATGTTTGAAGTAAAGCCTTGGGTTCAAATCCCACCTCTGATAGCTAGTCCTTTAACCTTTCGGAGGCTCAGTTTCTCATATTTACAATAAAGATGATAACACCATTCCACAGGGCTGTTGTGAGCCTCAAATAAGGTAATGAAAGTAAAGGAGCCTATGAAATGGAAAGGAAGCATTTACATATATTTCATACATACATACTCATTATTTACAATATATGTGTGTATGTACATATATGCATATATATCATGCATATATACTTCTATATGTATAGATATGTGTGTGCATATGGATACATTGAAATGTGTATTATAGGCTGATGGTTCAATGTATGTATGTATTTAAGTTCACCATTCAGTGCAAAACATTTGTATAATATTTTTGTACAGCATTTTCACCAAAGATTTTACTAGTTCCAAGCAAAAACACAGTCGAGAAAATGAAAGACCTATTTGACTCACAGCATAATGTTTGACACTGAAAAAAAATAAATCAATTGCTCCGTAGAATACAGCTGTTTCAATGATAGTTTGAGAAATTGGAAAGAGTGCTTTGCCTTTGAAAACTTCCAGAATCTCCTGACTTTGTCAAATTTTAAGAAAATTCTCCTGCTCTATAATAGGCCTGGTATTATTAAGGGGCCCACATTGTTTGCTGGATATGTAGGACTGGGCTTGTATTCATGTCCCCTGTTTCCACTGGGTAGGTTTAAATGAAATCATACAATTTTAATTAACTCATCTTATTTCCCATTGATTTGATGCTTGCTCAATACAGTAGTCAGGGATACATTATCATACTTGAAAGAAAAGTGTTATGAATTATCTGATGAACAAATACTATAGTAATTTTATGGTCTTTAATTATCACAAGCCTGAGGAAGTTGCAGTCAATATATTGACCAACATCCTGCAAAGCACTAAAATTGTAGTCTAGACTCTAAAAGTGCAACTTTCAAATTGGGGCACAATGGTGTTCAAGAAATACCCAGAGAGATTTTATGCTTTCAGGATGATTGGGCCATGGCTGCTTTGGAACTTATTTTTCTCTATTTCTATGCAAGCCAAAAACTAAATTCCCATTGATATCAGATATTTTCCTAAATAGTACATGCAGAGTGCAGCTAAGTTCATATTAATTTAAAAAACAGGCTTACGTTGCTAAATATTCAGTGGTCATGATTTCATATGTAGTATTTATATAGGTTTTAAGCTTTGCAAGGTACTTGACATGTGTAACAGCAAGCACCCTGACATACCCAGGATGGCTGCTAGTATATTATTTGCTTTTCTAAAGGAAAACAACTCGAAAAGGGTTAACAATTTTACTTTAAACAAACATATATCATTTGCCTAGTTCAGGGGAAAAAGTCAGTACCCTGAACTTCACAGAATACAGACAGAAGCTACAAACAGACAAAAATACAAAGAAAACCTAACAATTCATCAGACCAACAGAGAGGGCTTCTAGTGATCTGACCATACAGTTAGGTACCAGAGAGAGAAGCACCAATGTCTGGATTTTAAAAACCAAGGGGCTCAGTGACTGCCTAGAGTCTCATCTGATCAAAATCACAGACCTCTTCCTATAAGTGAGCCCCAAAGCAAAACTTCACCTCAGAGGTATGTATAGCCTTCTCTAGGGTCAGAGAACATAACAAGCCTCATGACCCACTGGCTAATTACAAAGCAAAAGAATTTTTACCTCCTTAAAAAGAAACCTCCCCTAAACAAGCTTCTTCTGTGGGCTCTGCTCTAAGTAAACTCTCACCACAGGTTTCATGTGACCACATTCAGCCTACTAGGGGACAGAGTATATCTTCAAATCTGGGAAGGTCCTCAAATTCACCTAGGCCTATCAAGGAGCAGGAAAGATCTTCCAATTCCATTACCATTATATTCAGCCCCAAGACCTTTCATGCCCACTACATATGCAACATATATCTTAATAAGCATTAACATCTCTTAAGTAGAGCATAATCCCCACAAACTAAATACATCAAATTTGCAAGATACATAACATAACAAATCATTGCCAGAGTGGCCCCACTTTAAACAAAGTACACAGAATCCCCACAAATCAAAACAAAAATGTTCAAATAAAGTTCTTGAGAGGTGTGTGCTTCCCCCCACAATGCCCTTGGCAGGCTTCCTCCTGGCACTTTCAAGTGCAGGCTCTAATGTGCCAAGTCTCAGTCTGAACTCTCTTCCAGTCCCTGCTTCCAAGTCTTGAGGGGTGGCTGGGCAAAAAAGCTGACAGGGTGGGGTCCTTGAGGGTCCATGGCACTTCCCCCCACCCACTATAGACAACCACCATTGGAGGAAGGTGCTAATATTTTCTCCATTTTATAGATGAAGAAACTGAGACATAGGGATGGTTAAGGTTGTGTGGGGTCACACAGCTTCCAAGTATCTGAGCTAGTATACTAAATGCATTCTAGATCCTCAGTTTACACTTATGTTCCCTATGGTGATAGTATGGCGATGCATTCTTCCCAAGTTGACCACAATTTTCTAGGTGGCTGGGATTTTGCCTATACTTGAGGAGCAAGTGGGCCCTGGATAAGCACCTGTTCTGTTGACGGATTGATAAAATGTTGATATTCATGTGGCAGTCTAAAAACTAATCCAATTATTATTATCATTGTTGTTGTTGTTGTTAGTACTAATATTATCGTTATTTTATCTGAGGTCTCATTATATGTGGAGTAATAATTGTTAATTTACTATTTGTAGTGCCTTTTATCACCCCTTCCCCTTGCTCATGTTCTCTTAGAATTGTCGTTTTTTTTTCCTAGTTCACAGCAAATTCTGCTTGCTCATGCCTTCTCATCCCTCCACCCCATCCCACCACTGCAGTAAAAAGGAAAGAAAATATTTTATTTGGAGTCAGAGAACCAAGGTATGAGCAAGTCCTCTGCAACCTATTACCCATGTGACCTTTAGAAAGTCACAAATTCTCTGTACCACAGATTCCTTATCTATAAAGTGAGGGGGGCTGGGTAGGATGACCTCCGAGGTCCCTTCCATTTCTAAATCTATAAAACTGTGACTATCCTTTAACCTCTGTGATATTTTCCAGCTTTAAATATATGATTCTCTGATCCCATCTACACAAAACAAAGGACAAAATGAAGGCTGCTTCTTTGAACAAGTTCATAGAATCATGGAATTTCAGAATTAGGATAATAGCTGCAAGGATTATACAAACTCAGCTTTCTATGTCCAGTGATGAAGGCCCATGATTAGGTCTATTAAAGCAGAATATTCTACTTTAAAACACCTCTAATTATAACTGGGTTTTGTTTGTTTTCCTTCTGGCCCTAGCTGATTGAAATGCCCTGGGGAACATGTGATAGAGAAGTGACTTTAAGATCCTGAGAAACTCATGCACATAATGGTCATAGAATCAGGATTTTTAAGGTAGAAAAGACGTCAGAAATCATCTAGTTCCAACCTTTCATTCAATTTTATTTTTTCAATTTATTAACTTATTTTTATTTTTCAACATTCATTTCCACACTATTTTGAGTTACAAATTTTCTTCCCATCTCTCTCCAACCCCCTACCCCAAGATAGTGAATCTACTGAATACTCTTTCCCGAAATCTGCTCTCTCTTATATCCTCCCCCATGTCCCCCACAACTTTCAAGTAGGGCAAGGTGGATTTCTGTACCCCAGTGCCTGTATATCTTATTTCCCAGTTCCATATAAAACATTTTTAACATTTGTTTTTAAAACTTTGATTTCCTGATTCTTTCCCTTCTTCCCTCCTTAACCACCTCCACTGGGAAAACAAGCAATTCAATATATCTTGTACATGTGTAGTTAAGCAAGACATTTCCACAGTAGTTATGTTGTGAAAGACTATATTTCCCTCCATCCTATCCTCCCCCACTTATTCTATTTTCTACTTTCACCCTGTCCCTTTTCAAACCAACCTTTCATTTTACAAATGAGGAAACTGAGGCTCAGTGAGGTAAATTTATCTTCCCAATGCTATATAATTAATTAATGTAAGAGCTGGGACTAGAATTCATTTGTGTTGATTACCAGTTTAGTCTTGTTTTCTTCAGAAAGTCTGGGTATTTGTTGAACAAATAAGAGAAAATAAATGGATCTGAACTTATATAGAAATAGCCAAATTATGTCTTGCTCACAACCATTTTGGGCACCTGACATTACACTGCTGTGACACTCAAGTTTGCCTGCCTTTGTTACTCCCTAGGCAATGTATCTTTTTGCTCCCAGTAACCTGAGTTTCTCTTTCCCTTGATTGTGATTGCAATTTTTTCCTGTCTTTCAGACACCTATAACTAACAATACTTCAAAGATACCCATACAGACTTATGATGAGAATGATGATAATGAAGAGGAGGAGGATAGAATTTATGTCATGCCTTCAGGTTCACAAAGAGCTTTATAAATATAACCTCATTTTATTGTCACAATTGTAGGAGGTAGGTGACATTATCTCCACTTTGGAGATAAGACATATAGAGTAGAAGTGACTTGTCCCAGGTCACATAGTAAAGTGTCTGAGGTTACATCTGAACTCCAGTCTTACTGATCCCAGGTCCAGTAAATTAGCCACTGAGTCATCTAGAGGCCTCTACAAATTAAAAAGGATGGATCTACAAACACACTTTAGGGAAAGTATTTTAAGTGATCCACCCGATATTCTTTCTTTTTGGTGTTATCGGGTATTCTGTAGTAGTATGGAAACTCATATTTGAACTTTTTCAAAACAAATTTTAGAAGTCATTTAAACCTAAAAAAGTAGCCAGGATGCCATGACCACCAACACTTGGTTAATGAATCTATTTATATTATTTATGCTCTCTCAGTATTTATAGGATCATAAATTTAGGGGGCATCTAACAGGATCTCAAAAGCCAGCCAATCAAACCACTTCATTTTACAGATTAAGAAACTGTGGCCCAGGGCTGTTCAAAGTCTTGCCCAAATTAGTAGGGCCAGCAAATAGGGATATGGGATTTGAATACAAATTCTCTGATTACAAAGTCCCTTCAGATGTGAGTTCTTTGACCACAAGGAGCATTTCTTCCCAGGTGTTAGCAAACTGTCCTATAAATAATGGTTCCTTTCTAAATGGTTGATGAATTGGCAAGAAATGATTATAAAATCATTTCCATGCATTACTAAAGGAGGGATGAAGACCACCCCTCTCCCACATACAAAACATAGCAAAAAGCAGATAACAAACCCAATCAAAAACTTTATGTTCCACCACTAGCTGGCAGATAAGGAAGGGAACAGGATAGAATAGAATAATATTGTCGTGGCAGTCCTCAACTACAGGTTATCCCAAATACTGTCATTCTCAGCTCCTGTACTTGGGCTATTGCTAGAGAAAATATCCCAGTTCAGTTGATTGGGTTCATGAGTTCATGGCACATAACATTATTACTGTTCAACAGTTCCTTCATTCAGCTCTCATTACTTATCAGATGCTACAGAGCAACCATTTTAAATCTTCTCCACAGACTTTAAAATCCCAATGCCCTTGACCTTTTACAAATGACCCCATTTCCTCCTTTAATGGAGATAGAGACCATGTGCCATGAGTTTCTTCAGCATCTCTCCTTTTAGCTCCAAATTTTCTCTGTATCCTTGCACGTTTTTTCCTCATCAGCTCACAATTTAAAAGTAGAAAAAACTAGGGGATTATATAGTCAGAATCTTTAATTTTACAGAGGAAACAAATAAGAGAATGGAAATAACTTGCCCAAGATCACACAGATTTAAAAAGTGACAGTCCAAATCTAAATTCATGTGTTCTTACTTCAAATTCAGTGTTCTTTTTATGAAATCAAACTCCCTTTTTCCTTTCCTTCTTTTCTTTCCTTAATTTATTCCTTTTTCGGGAAAAAAAAGATATATTCTCTCTCTTTTTCCCCAAAACTAGTTCTTCCATTTTTGTCATTCTTATGATCTTTCCATCCCACTAGCTTCTTCAGCTTCTTATTCATCCCCTTTCTCTTCTTGCTTCTTCAATTTCTCTTTTCTCTGGCTTCTTCCCTTCTACCAAGCCATTCTACATTCTAAAATGAATATCTTCACTAGGCCTTATATTCATTGAACCCTCACTCCAAGTTCAGTGTAGTTTTCTTTATTTGGAACAAAGATGAAAATTAGTATTTCTGAAGATCCTAAAACAGCATGATACATTGGTGAAAGCACTGTGTGGAGTCAGAAGTGGCAGCTTCGTGCCATGCCTCTGGTGCTTACTCTTAGCAAAATCTTTGGCAGACCTTTCAGTTTCCCTGGGTCACCATTTCCTAATCTGTCAAATGAAAGGGTCAGGTTAGATGACCTTGGATGGCCTTTCCAGCTCTGCATCTAATATACCTTTTGCATCCTTTTCCAGGACAAAATTGATGGTCCTATATACTGACGTATACATGCTTGACCATTCACGAAATACTTTCCATAAGGATAATTTTTGTTACACATGCATGTTTTGAAACAATCTGAACATTAGCATCAGCATCTGATTTTCCCAGAATCTTTCAAAGTAATTGTTTTTCAACCCATTTACCTTTCTCTATGTGTACTTGGAGCTGGAGTCAGTCTCACTGAATCTCATAACAGACACCCAGAATAATAACAGCTCACATTTATAAAAGAGTTGACAATTTGCGAAGTGCCTTTTTCATAACAAGCCCAGGAGGTAAGCAATATTTACAGAAGAGGACACTGGAACTCAGAGAGTTATAGACACTTGTCCACTAGGGTCATTCAGCCAGTGAGTAATGGGGCTGAAATTGCAACTCCAGGCTATTTCTACATCTCTAGGGCTCTTTCCATTAAACCAGGATTCCTTGCTAAGCCTTTGAAGGTAAAGACCTGCATCCTCTGTCTCTGATTGCAATGTCCTTCAAGAATCCTACTTATATTTGTGTGTGCTTATCATCCCAGATGCCCTAATATCCTAATTTAGGCAAATTAATATTCAAAAGCAAAAACTCTCTTGATGCCTGATGCTTAAAGCTATTGACATCCTGTTTCTTGAATTATTCAAACATACATCATTATCAATTTGTATGAGGGTGTTTTATAAATTATAAAATGGTGATTCATTTTCAGCTTGTGCTTTTTAAGGAATTTTTCTAAAAAAGATGTAATCATTAAAATAGTTTTTGTTTTGGGGGATTAGGTAAAGTCCTGGGGAAAGGGCATGGTGTTAATGAGGCCAAGGTGGAGGGATAAGTGTCCTCATGGTCTAGTTAGTTTTGCTTTGTGCCTTGTCTACAGATTGACTCCTTCACCTAGCCTGACATTCTGAAAATACATGCCCTCAGTCATGAAGGAGAACAGGTGATGAACCTAAGACCTCAGAGAAAAATCCATTGTGGACAATTCAAAACACACCTTAATAGCAATGATAAATTTATTGTCACATTAAAAAGTATAACATATTATCTTGCGATTAGTTACATGTTTATATCTAGAATGCAAACTCAGTGAATTTATAGGATGAATGAAATATTTTTAAACTGAAAAAAAAACATGAAATATGTCAAAATGGAAGCCCAGGAAAATGGTTGTCTTAGTTTGAACCCAGAGTGTCTACAGGTCCCTGATACAATTCACAAAAAATATTAAGCTCCGATTTCATACTCAAAATTCCAAATGATGAGAATTTAAGCAGAAAATACTTAAAGGCATAAGCAGTTATAATTTTAGATGTTTGAATATGAAGTCAAGTAAAATCTAATGCATGGAATATTTTATGTAATTGGTTAGCATTCATTTATATATATGTATATGTATACATATATATTTACATATATATTTATATATAAATAAAATTGAAAATTCTGTGACTCTCATCAAGCCAAAAAACTCTGTTTCAAGACTAACAGGAAAGCTTTTGGACAATATAATTAAATCAGATAGACCACACAGTCCTCTGTAAGGTTCTATGAATTTTAAGATTTCAGTATCTGAATTTGGGAAACTGGAATCACCTTTTCCTCCATTACAAGAAGGACATAGACACACAGAATGTGTGCATATACATGCATTCACACACACACACACACACACACACACAGACACTACAAACAGAAAGCCTTTCTTCCTCTAACACTATGGACACTTTTAATTCAGTACTGCTGAGTCATTCACAAGAATACACAGAAATCCCAACTTCCAGGAGCAAGACAATGGAAAAAAAATGTGGCTAGACTTTTTATATCCTCTTCTCCTTCTCTAAATAAAAGATTTAAATTTGTATCTGTATATTTGTATATATTCATATAAATGTGTTTATGAATCTAGAAGCATATATTATATATACATTTTTATTATACATGCATAAATAATTTATATGTATTAATGTATATATTTATAGATATACATGCTTGTATACATACATACATATATGTGACTAAGTGTATGTGTGTATGTATACCAACAGAATGTATATACTTAATTTAAATTTCTCTACAATCTCTGCCCAACATTTCCAGCCTCATTCAATATTTTTCCATTAATGCACTCTGTTCCAAATCACTGAATTGCATTCAGGGGGTGTGATGGTAAGTATTTTAACATCTAGCACTCTATAAATGAGGACACACTTTTAAGTTTACACTGTGTTAACATTTTCCCCATCACTTTCTTTAGTATAGAAATCAGCGAAACAATGGCTTAAACTCTAATTGATGGTGCTTGTTGATTTCTATGGAAATGCTAATGTTGAAAATTTAATAATCAGCTCTTCCAAGCTTATCTGAACTGATTTCACTGTATCTCTGAGATGCTCTATTCCATATTATCATCCTGCCCTCTTCCATTCACCATGTTTTTGGCCAGAATTTATATCCATCTATTGAAGTATTCTTCCTTCAAGTTCCAATCCAGATGCTATACCGATTTTGCCTTCCATCTGAAAATGACTTTTCTAACTAAAATTAATCAAAACACTTTGCTTGTTCTGTTTTCCTTTTACTTATCATGCTCTCCTTGCTATCATAATTTATATTGATGAACTTATTTGCCAGCTATCTTGAGTTTTTTGAGAGCTATTCCCAAGCCATAAAATTTGTTTGCAACATATTTGTATATCTATCACATGGAAGAGGAAAGAAGCTTATTTTGTTTGACCAATCTAAGCTGATTGTTTCCTCCCAAACTTGGAATTCCACGTTCCATATATATGTCCATATCTTTATACAGGCTAACCTGCATGCCCAGAATACACTCCACTTTCACCTAACTCTCATAAAACCCATACTGTCTTTCAAAGGTCAGTTCAGGTTGTGGCTTTTGAGATTCCTTTCCAAATTTGAGAATTTTAAATGTTGGGGGCAGCTAGGTGATACAGTGAGTAGAGCACTTGCCCTGGAGTCAGGAGGACCTGAGTTCAAATCCGTCCTTAGACACTTAACACAAAAACTAGCCACATGACCTTTGGCAAGTTACTGAACCCCAATTGCCCTCCAAAAAGCAAAAAGAAAAAAAGGGAAAAAGAGAATTTTACATGTTTAATAATCTCTTTAGAAAAAAAACATCTAAGGACTCTGACATTCATAAAATTCTATCATCCAATAATAATTCTACTCCTCTAGATTCAAGCCAATTCTAAATTTGTTAACAATTTTTTTTCTTTCTCTAAGATTATAAACTCTTTTAATTTAGGACTGATCAATTAGTCCCAAGGATCTTACTCCTAGCAACAGGATAACAGAACATAACACTGTAGCCAGATGTTTGTTATAGACTTTTCTCCTACTCTTATTAATGATAGCTTATATTTATATATTTGTATCATCTTTTAAGTTTTAAGAATTGCTGCTAGTCGTATTCCAGATTTATAGATGAAGTGACTGAGGTACAGAGACTATAAGTGACTATTCCAGGATCACAAAAGTAGGTCGTTATGGAGATAGGATTTGACCTCAGGCATTCCTAAATTCACAGTCAGTGATCTATTTGCTATGCCATTCCGTCTGTCACTAAGTAAACTTGATTTCATTGGGAATTCATACAATGAGGACTTGACACTTCAAGCAGATAAGATAGTGGATACATGAAGATTTCGGTTTTTGCTATTTCTTCTACTTTGCTTGATACGGGAATTGTAAACTTTGTCCATCAAGCAGAAAATTACCCTTAAATGTTTCTTTATCATTTGTCTTGATATTAGTTTAGAAGATGAAAATTTAAAAAGATCACTGAAATAAAATGCTCATTCAATTCTCTTTCCCGTTATTTTTCAGCTTGTCTCATGGTAGTTACCATAGTAACATTCACAGGGATCAAAGGATTTTGAAACAGCAGCAAGTTTAAAGAGTCCAAATCGAGACACATACCATGCTAGAAAAAAAACAGAGACTGGAAAAATATTAATTGGAAACAAACCAGGAGTGGGGATTGGGGGGGAAAGTATTGGCATCAATATTCATTTCACAATGTATTTGAACTTCTCTAAGATTCAATTATATGCCAATAGTTTGGGGATTGTTAAAGATAAAGAATTAACCATAATGTATCAAGAAAAGAAAATATTCACTGTGATCTCAATATGGGAAAAGAAAAATAGATTCATGTGTGCTTATTATACCATAGACTTTGTTACTCAGAGAAGTCATCGGTCACTGAAAACTTCCATGTATTGCTATACATACGAAAAGCCTGATAAAGTGTGATTCATTTAAATAACAGAAGCATTAATTTTTCCTATGTATTTTTGTAAAGGGTTGCTTCTCTAATTCCAGCTATTCAACTGACACTATTTTGTAAGGACTGACCCATATAAAACTTTAAATTTTGCATAACAATGCATGCACACTATCTCATTTCATCCTTGACAACCCCATGACATAGGTGTCACCAGTAGGATTAGTCCTGTTTTCTTAATGAGGAAACTGATAATCAGAGAGGTTAAATAGTTTTTGCCAGAGTTAAAAAACTGATAGACGTCAGACATAAGATTTGAACTCAACTCATTCAACAGATTGCTGGGGAAGGACTCCTTTCAGACTCTCAGTCTCTATAAGTGCCTTTTGGTTTCCTAGACGTTATCTATTATATCAAAGAAATGTTAAGAATAGCATTGTTATATGTACTAAGGGCTGTTGACATTGGCAAAGCATGGCTCCATCATGCATGTGTACATCTACCTTTCTTTGTACATATATATGTTTACATGTACATACAGACAGAAATAATCGAAATATCACCATGCATGTATATGTATATTTTTGATGGGCAAAGGACAAACAGTCCTTTGATGTAGTGATCCAAATGTTGTGATTCATAATGAAGGTAGGAGGGAGTATAATTCCTCTTAATTCAAAATATAGGATTTCCTAAGCCATGTCATGTGTTCCAAAAACTGAGCCTTGCTCTCCCCTTAGCCCTACCATATCTGGGAAAAAATGATCCAGCAACCCAGTACCTTTATGAATACAACTACAAAACACTTTTCACACAAATAAAATCAAATCTCACTAATTGGAAAAACATCAATTGCTCATGGCTGGGTAGAGCTAATATAATAAAAATGACAATTTTACCTAAATTAAATTACATATTTAGTGCCATACCAATCAATCTAGCAAAAAATTACTTTAGAAAACTAGAAAAAATAGTGACAAAATTCATTTGGAAGAACAAAAAGTCCAGAATATCAAGGCAATTAATGAAAAGAAATGTTAGAGAAGGTGGCCTAGTCATATAGGATTTTAATCTCTATTATAAAGCAGCAGTCCTCAAAACTGCCTGTTTGATAAGCCCAAAGACCCCAGTTTCTGGGTTAAGAATTCACTATTTGACAAAA
>CM053598.1:53166248-53215523 GCA_028646575.1 Pseudocheirus occidentalis | reverse complement strand
AGGGAGACCCCTCCTGCCCTACCAGAAAATAGGAGAGCAGAGCAGGGGAGGGGCTTTACAGTGGGATTGCTGTTATGGGGTTGGGGCAGGAGCAAGATGGGGAGAAAATATGTAATTCAAAAAATGTAATGAAAATGAATAATGTAAAGAAGAAAACAAATAAAAAACTAAAGAAAAAAAAGAACCTACTATGTGATAGGCACTGTACAAGGCAATGGGGATATGAGTAGAAAGACAAAAACAATCCATATGTCCCATGAAAATTATGTTATAATTGAGAAGACAACAAATACATTATATTTATAAAGTTAATATATGTTTGTGCGCACATATACAAAGTAATAAAATACATGATAGTTTTGAAGGGATGGTATGAGCTGTTAGAATTATAAGGGAAAGTTTCATGCAGAATATGCTTTATGAGCTTAAATGAATATAAAAACACTGTGATGTAGAGTTCAGAAAAGAGTGAAATCTAAGGGGGATGATCACTACAAAGGTCCAGAAATGGAAGATGGAGTGCTGTAACTGCAAAAGAAAGAAAAAGTCAGTTTGGATGAAAAGTTATAGATGAAAAGTAGTGTACAAAGACACTACAAAGGTAGGTTGGAGAGAGGTAGTATTAGGTTTTAGAAGATGCATGGGAGCAGGCTTATTTCATACTATAGGTAATAAGAAGCCACTGGAGATAGGTGAATAAAAGAGTTAGTTAGATCTTCTCTCAAGCAAAATTACTTCAGCACCATGTGTGGGATGAAATGGAGACACTGGGAAATTGTGACCGGAAGCCAGGAGGCTACTGCAATAATCTAATATTTCCTCTATTTTTCAGCAACATTTCTTGAGAAAAAATCTGGATACTTGATGCTTCAGCTCAATCATATCTCATCCCTTCATAAGAGCTGAAACCAAAGATAAGCTGTGTAAGTTGAGACAAGACAAAAAGTTGAATTGTGAAGATTTTTGGAAAATAAAAGTGACATTACTAGGCAATGGATTGTATATATGTGGAAGGGGAGCTTGAAGAATCCAGGAAAATTCTGAGATTAAGAATCCATGGGACAGGAAGAATAATGATACCTTAAATTGAAAAAGGGGAAGTTTGGAAAAAAAGAGACATATTAGTGGAGTATCGGGATAATGAGCTCATTTGCAGACTTTTGTACTTCATGATGTTTCTAGAATATCTGATTTGAAATGTCCAATAGAAAACTGGTAGAGAAGATTAAAGCTCAAGGGAAAGAAAGGACTGAATGTGACATGTACATCTGGGAGTCATCATAAATATAAGAGTCAAATGAATGAGAGCTGATGAGGTCACTAGAAGAGAAAGAAAATATAAAAATCAAAGAAAAGAGGGATCAGGGCATATTCCTAAGGAACAATACCAGTTACGAGGCATGGTATAGAAGATAAGCAAATAAAAGACAGTGAGAAGGGTCAAAGATGTAGGAGATGAAAGAGGAAAGGAAGTTTTAAAAAAATTAAAAAAAAAGTAAAAGCAAAAGCAAAAATATAATGTCTGGGAGGAAAAAGTGAAAGTGGTTGAGTATCAGACATAGCTGCTACTCTGAGAAGAATTACAAATGAGAAAAGACCATTGGATTTGACTATTAAGCTCCAAAACACTCTTTGGAAAGAACAATTTCAGCTGAGTGATGAGACTGAAAGAGTGGTTGCAATGAGTAGAGGTATGAATGAGATGAAAAGTCAAATATATAGATATTTCACCCAATTATTAGGACATAATACAGGAGTATTTTAGGCTAGTGGAAGTTTTATATGGATGGGGAAAATGCATGCATATTTGAGGGCACTACGAAAGGAACCATTTGATAGGGAGAAGATGAATATTTGAGAGAGAAGGGGGATTGCAACTGAGGGGGATTGCAACAGATTACAACTTGTTACAATCTGTTATTGAAGACAGGATGGAAGGGTCTTAAGTTTACATGTAGAAGGATGGCCTTTGCTAAGGAGATGAACTACTTCTTAGAAACTGGGGGAATGAAAAGAGTGTGGAAGATTGTATTGAGGAGTTTTGAAATAAAGAAAATGGGAGGAGCAGCTAGGTAGCACAGTGAATAGAGCACTAGCCCTGGAGTCAGGAGGACTTGAGTTCAAATCCAGTCCCTCAGACATTTAAAACCTACTAACCATGTGACCTCGGGCAAGTCATTTAACTTCAATTTCCCTGCATTCTCCCTCTAAACAAAAAGAAAAAATGGGAGAAAGAGGTCACACCAAATGACTTTTTTTTTCAGGAAAGAAAGAGAGACAAGGCCCTAAGCTAAAAGAATGCAGAGAGTTGGAAAGGTGAGTGACTTTAGGAGGAAAAAGTTTGGGATAGCTCCTGTAGGAAGTAAGACAGGGAAACAATTAGAGAACAAAGGATCACCTTGCTGAAGGGAGGACTCCGTACAAGTTGGATGAAATAAATGTGTAATGTACCAAATTAGTATAGCTGTGCAACCTCTTTCAGTTTTGTTCATAGACCTTAAGAAGGAGGTAGATGGTGGTAGTAATGAAGGGTTGTGTTCTGGTGAAAGAAGGGTGACAATAGGACAAAGCAGCAAGGGATTCAAGTGCAGAGGAAAATGTACAATTAAAATAGGCAAGTATTGGGTTAAGATTGGAGAGAACAGTAAAGCCATATCAGAGAAAATGGTATGAAAAAGGCTTGAGAGGAACCTCAGTGGCCATCATATCTAACCCTCTCATTTTATAGATAAGAAAATGAAGGATGAGGAAAGTTAAATGCCCAAGGTCACAAGGGTAATGATGCATTATATGTAGGAATTGTGCTTAGGTCAACCCAGCACTTTTTTTGACTCTGGAAATTAGAAACAGAGAGATACAAATTAAGAGGAGCCAAAAAAACTTTCTAAGTGATACGCTTCTAACAATAAGCCATGAGAGATGTTTTTAAAAACCAATCTGACACTGAAGATGGAGATGACTCTTCTACAGCCTAAGAACAATGCCTTTCATATGCTCCTATCAAAAATACATTGTATAAACATTGGGACTCCTTTTTCTTATACTATACTTGTTAATTGTCTTTAATCAATATCAATATATCAATAATCAAGGTTGCTAACAAATAGTCTGATGTATTTTAATTAATATATGGTGTTCAGTATAGTCTCATTTGCCTGTGTTCTTTATGACAGTTACAGCAAGCAATACCCCTTCTACATGGAGAGACAATGGTCCTATATAGGGAAAGATTGGAATAAGACCTAAGTTCAGTCTAGTTATGCTGCTTATGACCCATGTGACATTAAGCAAGTAACAACCATGTTGAGTACTAGTAGCTTCATTTATAAAATGGTCATATTGAACTATTTTTTACGAGCCATTCTAGCTTTAAATCTAAGATCCTGTTCTTCATATAGAACATTCTCTCCTTCTACCATGAAACAAAATGGGGCATTTATACTCAAATGCTCCAGAATTATTTCCATATTTGGTTTGGGTTTCTTTCAAAGTAATTCTAGAAATGTAAAAACTCTCTTCAAAGGAAAGCTAAACATTTCAAGAATAAGGAAGAGAAAAAAACAAACAAATCACCAAAACAATTGTTTCAATCTTTTAAAGAAAAAATAAAATAGAAGGTAATGTAAGCAATAGACAATAGGCAACCTCATATATGGATTTAATGAATTGTTCTTAGCAGGGACAATAGGGAAAGAATGAAAGAATGGGTTGGGGGGGATGTGCATTCATTGAAACACCCAGTTATTCTTTATGAAAAAGAGTATAAAATGTCTTTTTGTCCTCCTAAAGGACACAGTCAAATAGAAATATATGGTATTTGGACAGAAAACTCCAAAGGAAATAGTTGCTGGATTTGAAAATATTTTATTAAGTGGACTGTGACATAAAATATTGTTTTAAATTATGAATTCTCATAGTAATCAAGTTATTTTGCTTCCTTTTCCAGATATAACAATAAATTGGATTCAATAATTCAATACAATAAGTATTAGAAAATAAAATAGGAAAAATGCTGACATGTATCTTTAGATATGGACAGCTCAGTGGCACAGTGGATAAAATGCTGGGCCTGGAGTCAGAAAGATACATCTCAGACACTTATTAACTGCGTGACTCTGTTCAATCACTTAATCCTCTTGACCTCAGTTTCTTCATCCATAAAATGGGCTGGAGAAGTAACTGGCAAACTACTCTAGTAACTTTGCCACAAAACCCCAAATGGGATCACAAAGAGTTGGACATGAAGAAAATGACTGAATATAATTTTTGTCATCATCATCATCATCATCATCATTATCATCCTTTTGGATATATCTAATAGAATCCTAGAATTCCATGGCTATAAATAACCTCAGAAGTCATCTTATTTAAATTTCTTCTAAGTAGAATGCACCGAAAAATCCACTCTGTGCTTGAATTTAGATGAATACATGACTTATTTTTTTCCAATTTATAGATAACAGATTTATAACATTTATTTTCAAATGAATGCACTAAACATTAATACCATATTGGTTATATACCTATTTTGTGATTCTAGGGGAAAAAGTTATACCATGTGACATATTTTTAAAGCCTTAGACTATTCATTTGAATGAAATGAAAGAACTGGATTATATAACTTAACCTCTTCTCTGAAAAGATTAAAAAAAAAGTTTCCTCAGCTTCTCTCCTTAAGACTTCCCAGAATCAACATTCTCATCTTTGTTCTTTTTTTCCTTAGAGCAAGATTTATCTTTTCTCATGGCTAAAGGAAATCCCTTTAACTGTGCCTTTGATGATATCTTTACTCAGAATCTCCCCAGGAATATCTGGTATATCTTCAGTCTTTTCCTCTCCAGTGGGTTTATCATCCTTTCATTCTATAAATATTTGTAGGCTTCCATAATACCAAAAGGAACTTGACCCCATCTAGCTACTACCTCATCTATCTTCTGCCTATGTAAAGCTCCTTGAAAAAGATTGTCTTGATTCAATGTCTGTATTTTCTTAAAATCTGTTTTCTGTGCCTACCAGTCTACTGAAACTGCTCTCTCAGTGTCAACAATGACCTACTAAGGACCAAATTCAATGACAGTTTGCCATTCTTATTCTTCTTATCTTCTCTACATCCTACCTGCGACACTATAAACCATTACCTCCTTCTGGATACAGTCTTTTCTTTGGATTTTTTAGCATGCATGCCCTGTACCATACATGCCATCTCTCTATGAAATCTTTTTCCCTCCCTCCTTTCCCTGTAATTTGTTACTCTTAGCCTTCTTGATTTTTTGAGCTAGATATTCTGCCTACAGTTCTATGCACTTTTTCTTTACATTCTCAATAATCTCATTCACTCTTATGATTTTAACACATATGATCCCCAATCTATATTTTACATGACCATGATCTCTCTCTCTCTCTCTCTCTCTCTCTCTCTCTCTCTCTCTCTCTCTCTCTCTCTCTCTCCGTCTCTCTCTCTCCATCTCTCTCTCTCTGTCTCTCTGTCTCTGTCTCTCTCTTTGTCTCTCTCTCTCTCTTTCTCTCTCTGTCTCTCTCTCTCTCTCTTTCTCTCTCTCTCTCTCTCTTCCCCCCCCCCCCCGCCCCCAAGACTCAAATTTCTATAACTAGTTACTTACCTACTTATCTCTACCTGGATTTCTGCTTACTTAAACTCAATGTCCAAAATGTTTCTCATTCTGGTTTCTATGCTTCTGCCAGTACTTTCTCAGTCTTCATGTTCTAAGTCTCAGTATAGTCTTTAGCTATTCCTTCACCCTCTACTGAACTCCAAAACTATGAACTTTCAGACATACTCCAGCTATAACATCTCTGGTATCCATTTCATCCTCAATACTACCACTAAAGAATACCCAACCCTTTTCCTTTACTCCTACCTGAACTTTTACAATAGCCTTCTAACATGTCTTCCAAATCCTGTTTTATCTCCTATGTAAATTCCTTGTCAAGACTGCTTCCTTTTACTTGGATGAGGGTATGCTACTCCTCTGCTCAAAATATTTTAGAATGTCCTTTTTGTCTATGAATAAAAATTTAAATAACTTTGCCTGACATACAAGGTTCACCACAATATGGGAGTATTCTCACATTCTGATCATGCTCATATCTTATCCATATTCCATACTTCCCATAAGTACTCTACTTTCCTTCCTCTCTGAATTTTCACTTCATATATTTTTCACCACTGTCTCCACAAATATTTCTTTAGTTACCCATTAGGAAGCTGTCCAAAAAGGATATCCTGCAATGTTATATTTAGTGCTCCCTTATGCACTTACCAAAAATATTTTATTATCTTGTAATCCATCCATACCAAATTAACAAATCAATCCACCAATTTTGGACAACAATGGATTTTAACCACTGAATAAATAAAAGACAGCTGATGGCATATAGGAAACATACTGCAATTGGTTGTTAGGATCAAATCATACTTTTTGAACCACATTTTTTCAAATGTTCATCAATCAAGCAGTGAACCAGAGAGTTAGACCCAAATTTCTGAGGGGAAACTGACTTGGGAGAGGGAGTAGGTGATATTTATTTCACTCACTGGAAGACTTTCTAGGTTTCCTTTCTTCATAGCTATTCCTACCATCTCTATTTGCTTAACAAATCTTGACAGAATTCCTGAATCTCTTGAATTCCACAGGTCACATGGGCACCCGTATATAAGAATTCATTCATCTACCTAACATGGGGGTGGAGGGGAAGTAAGCAAGTCCCATGTGCTTCCATAACCATGGCTGCCTGATGGGGGATACCATAGTCAATTTGTTCCCTCGACATCCTAGGGGCATGATCTACGTCATCTTTAAGATAAGAGCAGGTAAGAGACATGTAGACTCTTCATTTCTTAGAAGACCTTAAGTCAGACCTTGATTTCTCTCTCTCTGCTGCTTGCTGGATTGATATAACTCATTAGTGCTTTCTACAATGAGAGAGGAAGCGACAGACAGAGGAAAAAAAACTATTCTCTATGCCCTAGATCCTTCCACTGCATGTTTCTCTCTCATTAGGTTAGATTCAAATTTCTGGTACACCAATTTAAAGACTTACTGATCAGCGAATATGCTATTTTATACCTAGCAAAAAAAGGTGTGAAATGATGTCCTTAGTGTATCACACTTTGTTTATTCTGTTTCATCATCTGTCTTTCATCTAATTATTAATTTTCCTATGTCCCTTTCAATTGTCCACATATTAGGATTAGGTTATAGGAAAGTTGCTCAATATTGAGTTTTCTCTATTGATTCCTTAATTGCTTGCTTGCTTTTTTGATTGCAATGAAAGTAGGTATCTGTGTATGTGATATATTTCCTATCTGGACTATGAGCCCCATGAAAGTAGATACTCTATCTTATCTAAAATATCTGTCTCCTCTATGATCTAGTACATTGACTGGTATATAATAGATACTAAATAAATCTTTATGGAAGTGTTAAATTGAATATCATCTTTATCATGAATTATAGCATGGATTCATTCAGAATCATACAAACTAATCACTCCATCAAACCAGGTTTCCTTATCAAAATCAATGGAGTAAACTTATACCTCTGAGGAGAGGGAAAGAAAGGAGATATTTAATGATTGTTGTTGGCTGCATACCCACTTTGCCTTCACTATGCATCTTTTTATTGTCTACCTCCCTCCCCCCCCCACACTGATTATCCCTTTATCACTTCCTTGCTTTATCATTGCATAAGTCTATTATTTCAAATGCAATAGAAAGATTTCCACATATTCATGGAAAAAAATAATCCACTCTATAATTATAAGAATGTGGAAAGAACTTTAAATTGTATCTAAACTACTATAACTTTAAATTATATGTTAGCAATTGAGTATTTAAAAAATACAGTAAAAAATAAGAGAATTATATCCCTTAGCAACATCACAGGATCAAAAATCTAGATCTAGATAAGACCTTTCTAATCCACCACTCATTTTTACAAGTGAGGAAGCTAAAGTCTGGACAGCTCAAGGTATTTGGTCAAGGCCACCCAAGTCTAGGTAGTAGTAACAGAAGTGGGATTTCAATCCAGTTATTCTGATGTCAGAGCCATTGTTCTTCCCACTATGCCACAATGATTACCTTGTGAAAGCTGACTTTTTAATAAGTCTGAGAATCCAAAAGACACTCTTATTACTAATCTTTGCACAGCTACTGTTGGTTGTTCTTTCAAGAATGTGAGTGAATGAAATGTTTAGCAGTCATCAAAGAAGAAAAATTAAGGATGGTGATTGCTGAAAGCAGCTCCTTTATTTACCTGATGCAGAAAAAGGTAAGGCTATATGGACTTGGGTTTACAAATGGAGATTTAAATTAAGGATTAAAATTCAGATGTGAGTACAGTACTGGAAGTTTGAGAACACTCCTTTGAAACATTTCTGACTTTGTGACTCTTAGAATGTTAGAGTTGGAAAGTACCTTAGGCATCATCTCACCCAGCATTTTGACTTTACATATAAAAAAGCTAAGACACACAGAGATGAAGTAGCAGGCCTAAATCCACATGGGAAATCAGTGGCAGAGTTAGATCTCAAACCCAGCTCTCAATAATTACTTACTAGTCCAGAACTAGTGGCAGCTAGGTGGAAAAGGGCATGAAGAAATGGGCTTGGAGTTAAGAAAACCTGATTTCAAATTTGAACTCATAAATTTAGATGATGTGAGACCCTGGGAATATCATTTAAGCTCTGTCTGCCTCAGTTTCTTCTATTGAAAGTGAAGCTAATAGCAGCAATTACCTCTAAGGGTCGCTATGCATAAAATGATCAAATGTGATAACATTGGTAAATCACTTATTAGCAGTGTCAGGTACCTAGTAGGCTCTAAATGAATGCTTATTTCTTTCCTTCCTCCCTCCCTCCTTCTCGTTCTTCTTTCCTTTCTTCCTTCCTTTTCTAGTATAAAACAGCATACATGTGGCCTGGCCAATTCCGAGTCATCAATAACCTTGGACATGGCAGAACATGACTTCAGAATTGATCTAAGGTCATATACTTGAATAATAACAGTTAAAGCATTTGGTTCCCTATGTGTCTAGGACATTATAACTTGGCCTAAATATTCACCATCTAGACAAAAGCCCAAACTGTAAACGGCATGTTCACAGGTATAATTTCTTTAATTATAATATATGATTTCTAAATCATATTGGTGACTTTTCCTTAGGGAATACTAGACAGATTAAAAATCTTATCTTTTTTATGAAGCAGAAAAAGCTCCCTGTTACCACACCTCTGAATAATTACAGTCAATGACTTCCCCGCTGAGACTCAAGGTCAGTCTACTAATAGATTTCCAGGGCTAGTACAAGAAAGGTTTAGATAAATTCATTGGTTAGAATTCTCTGGCAGTATATAAAGAATGAGTTAGTAGTGTTCCAGAGCCATTCTTAACCTTTCCAGGCAATTCCTTAGAAAGAAACTCCCAGGAATTATCGCCCAAGTGATTGTCAGAGACTGAGTTGGATGAGTTATCTGTATGAATGAGGATGGTATTAGCCTTATGTGCTGCTCCTTGCCTTCTGCCTATAAGCTTGTCTTAGCCTCCCCATGTTTAAAAAAGTCTTCACTTGACATCTTGACTCTCTCAAGCCATCTTCTATCTCTCTAATCACCTTCATAGACAAATTCCAAGAAAAAAAAATTCGTACTAATTTCTCCAACCATGAAAATCTTGCTTGCAGTACAATCAATTGACTGAATACTTTCCAAGGTTGCTAAGGATATTTCCGGTGCCAAATCTAACAACTTCTTCTCAGTTCTAATCATCTTAGACTCCTCTTTGCATCTTCTGACATTGTTGATCATCTTCTGCATATCCTCTTCTCTGTGAGTTTCCATAAAACTGCTTTCTTTATTTCTTTCGTACAAGTTTGAATATTTGTATCCTTTAGTATCATCTGACCATGGGCTTCCCCCAACACCTTGTTTCTGTCTGTATAATTGAATCTGAGTTTAGTTTTCATCTTTCTGCAGGGGACTTCCAAATATTCAGCCACAAAATCTTCCCTATGCTTCTTTACTTCTGTCTCATCAACTATAAGCAGGACATCTCCACCTAGATGTCCCAGAGGTATCTAAAAGTCAATGTCTTCAAATTATAACTCATTATCCTTCTCCCTCACCTCAATGATAGATGTAGACAGATGGATAGATAGATGCAGACCCAATTGAGAGCAGTATTGTTTTTCATATTCCCATAATCCTGAGCCTTTTACCTTGAACATGTTACATGCTTAGCAAACATTCTCAGCAGATAAATAAAGCACTTTATATATTTATATTTGAGGAAAAAAAACAGAGGTGTTTAAAAAAGCAACACCATGTGTCTTTCTATGAACCTCTACTCAGTTCCTTGAAATTAACTTCCATCCCAAAATATAGTTTTTTAAAATAGATTATACTCAGAATGACCACACAAACTTAATTTCAGAAACTGTATTATCATTTAATGTGTTAAAAGTGGCCACTTGTCTAATAAAAATGAAAAAGAAACTCATTTTACATAGAAAATTGGAGATGTGTTTTCCCTTCCAACTTACAATAAATAACAGAATTGCATTTACATGGAAAAATCAACATATTTTATATTTCTTAAAATGATTTCTACCTTCTGAATTCATTACAATAGAGATTTTTCCTTTCATGCACTTAAAGGTTTCTAAATATTAAATACTTTAACAAGGCAATAATTAGTACATTTCCAGGAGAAAAAGAAATACAAAGCCAGATTCCATGAAATGGCCAGGCAGGAGTAGCTCATGGGTGCTTCCCCAGCTCTGTACTTACCTGCTAGGTAAGTTCACACTAGTTCACACCCTTACCATCTCTCACCTCAAATAATATTCTCTCCCCAATAAGACAGAGGCCAGCTGTCAAAGAGCAGAAGACTAAGTTTGTTTTCCTCATCTTGGTTTGAAGTTACAAACATGCAGATAGATACAGGCTTAACATAAATCTATACATTTTTAGCAATTCTATGCAACAAATATTTGTTCAGCAGCTGTGTCCAAAGAGGAAAAAAATCCTTAAACTATTGTGACATGAAATTGGTTGCCTCTAGAAGTGGGGAGGGGTCTGTAACTAGAAGTCTCCAAGTGGGGTACAATCACTTACTGAGGCCAACACAGAGTGATTTCTGATCAGGTGGAGGTAGGAGGAGATGACTTCTGATGTCCCTTTTTACTATGCTTCTTTGATTTTTTGAGAGTCATAGTGCTGTTGCCTATTAGGCCTTCAATTTCAAAATAAAGTTTGAGTTTTACTTAATTAAAAAATCTTTCTTATATGTAGAATAGTTTATGATTGCAAATTGCAAATGAATCTGGAGAAGGGGATTTTTGTCTGTTACTTGTATTCATTTAATGAATATTTACTAAGTATCAAATACATGCCAGGTATGTTTATAGAGAACACAGGTCCCAAAACAAAACAGCCTCTGCCCTCAAGTAGCTTGCATCATATTTTCAAGGAGTGGGTCACAACCACAAATAAAAGGCACATATAAGTAAATACAGAAAAAAATACATATAATATAACTTCAAAGGGCAGTGGATAGAGTGCCAGGAAAACTTGAGTCCAAATACGACCTCATAATACTCTTTATCTCAGATTCCTAATCTGTAAAAATGAACTGGAGAAAAAATGGCAAATCATGTCAGTATATTGACAAAGAAAATCTGAAATGGGAATGAAGAGTTGGGCACAGCTGAAATAACTGAACAGCAACAACTTCTAAGGACAAAGAGATGATTAACTATGAATCAGAATAAACCTTGACCTCAACCTTGAAGGCAACTAGGGATTCTAAGAAGAGGGGCATCTGTGTAGAGCAACAGATAAGGTATCAGGAGTGGAGTGATGGTAACTAAAGACCTAATCTGGCTTAGTCTTTTTACTGTGAGCAAGTCACTTAACCCTTTTTTGCCTCAGTTTTCTCATCTATAAAATTAAGATAATAATGTTATTGCTTTACATGAGGTAATAATTACAAAGCACAGTGCCTGGCCTATGGTAAGTGTTACAGAAATGTTACCTATTATTAAAAGGGAGAAGGAAATGTATTACAAATTGCAGGAGGGCAGGCCATGAAAAGGCAAAGATGCCAAAGTATTTTAGATTGGAAATAAGGAGGCTTCTTAGATTGATCAGAGTGTATAAAAGGGAAAAATGTACTGTAAGACTAGAAATGCATACTAAAGTCAGACTATGAAAAGATTTAAATGAAAAATAGATAAACTTGTATTTTGTGTTCAAGAGAATAAAGAATCACATACTTCTCCAGCTGGGCAATGGCATGGTTAGAGCAATACTGTGTGATATGGATGATGGCCATCTTTGATATGGATGATGACATCAGTGATATATTTTGCTACTTTGTCAATATTTTTAATTAAATTGGGACCCTGCTACCACCTAAGCTTCCTTCCTAAAACTTGATGATTTATGTTCAAGGATTGAAAACAAATATTAATCTTCATAAAATCACAGATTTAAAATTTGATAAAACTTCAGGAATTAGGTTATTGAAAAGTATATGTAAAAGATGAAGAAACTGAAGTCTAAAAAATTGAAGTGATGGGGTCACATCCCATATGTAATTCAATGGCAGAGCCCAGATTTGAACCCAGGTCCTAGGACCTTGATAGTGTTTTCACCTATACCATGCTACCTCACTCTAAACTACTGAGGAGACAAGTAGACTAGCAATTTTGTTTTAAATCATGAATGCATTACAAAATTAAAATGATAATAACTTTTAAATTATCTGGGCTATTGTTTCTTTATATAATTACTTCATATATTTCAAAGTTTTCTTCATAGTATCCAAATGAACAAAACCAGGAACAGAGAAGCATCAACTGAAATCATAACGATAATCTGGAATTCCTTTATAAAATAGAACAATACTAGAAAATATTAGAAACAATGTTGGCATTTTGGAATTTCTCTGTTAAATGGACTAATGCTAGAAAAATGATAGAATTAGGACACGAATGATATCTACTCACTGAGAGGTTATATAGGAGGGTAAAGCGTCAAATTCATACATTTTCTTTTAGAAAAATATAAGGGAATAATATAAAATGAAGGTTCTGTACCCATTTGGGAAGTTAGAAAGAAAACACCGATAAGGACTGAGTGAAGATCAACATTTCTAAATGTTTAGGCAAATTTTCTGCAAGCCCAGGAGACTGAATTTCATCAGGGCAAAAACTGAAATGTTTTTGGGCTTTCCACCTAAGTCATATTTTTACTAGTTCTATGTTGCTAAGCATTTATGTGGACAAAAAGATCCATGACCTAGAAGATAGTAAAGATGATTTGACAGTGACATCTAACAAGATATGAAAATGAAGTCCTACCCAAGAAGTATTTACTGGTGCCGTGACATAGTAAATAGAGCACTTGATTTGGAATCAAAAAGATTTAGGTCAAATCATTGCTCTGATGGTTGATGCGTGACTATGGGCACAAGTAATTTAAGCTCTCTCAGTCTCAGTTCTCTCATCTGGAAAATGCATGAGGCTAAAAATAACTATAAAACTGTATTTTCTGTTCAAGACAATAAAGAATCATATACTTCTTGAGCTGGGCACTGCCATCATTAGAACTATACCATGTGGGTCAGTATTGACCACTTTGATATGAAGGAGGTCATGAGTAATGTATTTTGCTACTTTGTAGCATTGGGTTCATTGGGTTATTTGAGGATCAAAGGAGATACTAATGTGAATAAAGTGCTTTACAAATCACATAGTGCTATATTTAGCATTGTTATTTTTATTAATGGCCTCTTGCTTAATTCTTATTATGTGATACTTGAAGAATATAATAGAATGAAAGAATCTGAAGGGATCCTAATTTGATCTAGTGCAATCATCTGTATCAGCAAACACCCTAGCATATCCAGGGTGGCTGCTAGCACAGGTTCTTAGAACTGCTTTGGAAAGCAACTCAAAATGAATGGGTTATCAATATCACTTTAATCAATCAAACATATATCATTTACCTCGTTTAAGGGATAAAGTCAGCACCATGAACTTCAGAGAAAACAAACAGAATACAAACAAATTACAAGGAGAAGTTACAAGCAAACAGGGAACCAGATCAGCAGACAGGGTTCCAACCACCTGATCATTACATCCATACTTATTCAGTTACCAGAGAGGGAAGCAAAAACATCTGGGTTTTTCAAAGGGGGGGGTGGTGCTTAATGGCTTCCCAGAGTCTCATCTGGCCAACTCACACAACTCTTCTCAAAGTGAGCCCCAAAGCAAAACCTCACATCAGGGTGTGTGTGTGTGTGTGTGTGTGTGTGTGTGTGTGTGTGTGTGTGCGTGTGTGTGTGTGTGTGTGTGTAGCCTTCTCCTGGATCAGAGAATGTCATAGCCCTCTTGACCTACTGCTCAATCACAAAGCAACAAGGTGTGGGCATTCCTGAAAAACAAGCCTCCCACCACAGGCTCCATGTGACCACATTCGGTCTATGAGGGGGCAGAGTATACTTTCAAATCAGGGGAAGGTTCTCAGAGCCACTTAAGACCATCAAAGGACCTAGGGGTAGGGAAGATCTTCTTCCCATTAACATCATCTTATTCTATTGGTGACAACACTGAGCCCTGAATAAAGGAAACAATTTGCCCAAGTTCATTCATGAACTAAAACTGTAAGCTAGCTGTTCTCTCTCAAGCCCTGTCTTTTTCCTGTTATTCTATGCTACTTTTTACCAATACTGCTTCAAGCTGACTCTCTTTCTCTCTCTCTCCTTCTCTCTGCATGTATATATATATTTTTTCACTCATTTGCTTCCTTCTTTTTGATTAAAAATCATTACATAAGGTTCACTAAGTCTAAAAGTAGTACTGTTGAAAGTATTAATTGACATGTCTTCCAAGTAAAGTTTGAGACCTTCCAAGAGGAAGCTAGAATAACAATGGCTGTTCTAATTTGAGGTGATCTGTTGATACTGTCTCAGACATATGGATGAAAAAATCATTGTAAAGACTGTTCTACACTAACAATAAATAAGCCTCCAAGGTGTCCTTGAGCACCTGTGCTATTTCCTGGCATAGGGGCAATGATAAAGGCCATGTTTTGTTTTGCTTTTATAGGATTATAAACATAATAGATATAGCTCTAAGCTAAGCTTTTTTAAATATTTGCATTCAAAGGGATAAAGGCTAGACCTGTGATTTAATTGGTAAGGATGACTGTTAATAATATAAATCCCTCTACTAAGGCAGATGGATATCTTATCTGCAGCTTAGTTAACTGAAGCACCAAAATATTCAATGACTTGCCTATGATCTCATGGCTAGTATGTTTCAGAGGCAGAACTTAAATCCAGATCTTTCTGGCTTTCAGAACAACTATATTCATGACACCATTTCCTAAAGACATAAGAACTGTCATCTCTGCCTCAGTGTTAACCACAACATAGACTGTAAATCAGGAAGGGATAGATTGAAATGACAAAAAGGGACACACACACGCACACACACATATTTTAGATACACACACACACATATATAACCTTCTAATCAAAACTGGAATGCTAAAAAAGCAATTTGATCTGTCCAACACACATTTAAATGCCAAATGAAGATAATGATCTATTTAATGCCGTTGGATCATCGGATATAGGGCTACTAAAAACAACAACATAGAAAACATAAACTTCATATTTCAATAAAGAACACCAATAACTGCAGTGGACTTTAAAGAAGTCATTTACTTTGTTGATGAATAGGGTATTATAAAATTAACCCAAAGCATATTTATCAATATGGGGACACGTTTATATCATTAAGGGCTTTTGTTTTTCCTTTGGATATATAGGGCTTGGTCTGGGACATGAAGTTAGAGAAGATGGATATCTTCCCCCCCAAATCACTGGCTTATGATGCACTCCCTCCTCATCTATGTCTTAGGGGAAGGGGGGAAGTGATAATAGAATATTGGAAGGTTCTGTTTCTGTGAAACAAATCAAGATTCTATAATTATATATTATTGGCCAAGTTCCTTCTCCATTCAAAAGACCTCCACAACCTTTCATTTCTCCCTGGCATTCATTTCCATTCTGATATGATTTTCTGACTGTTAGAAAGTATCTGGTCCTTTTTGCACCATTCTTCTTTCCTGACAATATGAAAATAGCCACAGAAATTCACTCCTAAATGTTCTGTTCCAAAAAAAGGGATTATAATCATGATTCAAAATACAGCAGAACTAGGTCAAACAGGAGATCTAGAAAAATGGAACTTATCAAATAGTAATTTGCTTCCTGAACCATAGTTTCCCTGAAATGCTGACAGTGGTGCTTTCAGAGACCTATAAAGCCAGTAGTACTATTTCATTGTTTGGTTGTTAATCTGAATTAGCCAAAGTAGACTGACTTTTCCTTTGGAACTAATTTTATGACCACAATATAATTAGGTGATGTGTTTATTAATTTCTTTAAAATTACTCAGTGAGTAAATAGAGCTGTTTTTTCATTCACAATTTAAAATCAATAATAGAAAAGTTAAAATGAAAAGAAGTTTGGAATAATCATTATGTGAAGAAAACATTTCTTCCAAAGTTAAAAATTTTATGATGATAGGATTTGCTACCAAAAAAAAAAACCCAAGGCTGATATTCATTTGTGCCTCTATACCCCTATTTTTTTAGATGCTAATGGCCAGTTCTAATCTGAAGGACCTAGGGCAGCTCTTCTGGAATTGGCTCTAGTCATACAGGAATCATAAGGTGACCCAAAATCACGGATGGTAAATGTTTTCATGTCCAGTCTCCTTCGGCAAAAGTCTATGCTGATGCTTGCTTGGGCTAGAGTTTTTTTTTTTTTTCCAGTTCATATATACTCTTTACCCCAACCTATTTCCCTGGAAAAATCAGATATTGTACATAATTTTACTTGTTGCAGCAACTCCCTGCCTCTCTTTGGTCTATGACAACAACAAGGCCACCAACAATAAGAGTAGCAGAAATACGAGCAAAAAACCCCAGCAAAAAACAACAAACAAACAAAAAAAAACCCCAGCAACAATAATAATAAACTACTAGCATTTACGCAGCACTTTAAGACTTGCAAAACAATTTACAAGTATTATTTCACTTCATTCTTACAACAAAAACGGGATGTAAATGACATTATTATCCCCACTGTGTAAATAGAGCCTTAAGCAATAGAAGTAGTCTTATCATAACTCCTATACAAGTAATGTCCATAATTAATGTGAGTGTGAAGTTTGATGAAACATGTTTGATTCATTGGATTCATTCACTTTGTACAATCAATTTTTATTTAAGATGATTTTTACTGAACATTTGTAAGACTCACTTTTACATTATTACAAATACTTTATAATTTAAATAAAATCAGCTGTAAAAAGGTACATTTCCCCGGATTTATTGTTGTACAGTTTAAGCAAATACACACACACACACACACACACACGGAGATAACTTTCTAAAAAGTAGATTATCCTTAAAATATCCTCAAAGCAAACCCTAGGACATTCCATATGGCAGTTGACCACATTTGCCATTTCCTGGCATATAATTAAACAGCTGCTGCTGGCTACTGATTTTCCATTCTTCTTTTCACTCATTGTATATAAATTCTAACTCCTTGATAGGCCCAAGTTTTCAAATTCAGCCAAAAGAAACTAAACATTCTTATCCACTAACAAATGTACGGCTGGAACTCTAATTGAATCAATGATGATTCCCACCGTGATGTGGCAACGTTCAATTAAATTCAGCTTCATTGTAGGGAATGAGGTTTTGCTATGATAATTTGTTGCCAGGTTCTTTGACTCATTGGCATCAGGGTGGGGAAAATTATGATTCCTTTAATTCCTATGATAAAAATACCTTGGAGATCATTGAACTGCTTTCCCATTCAACTTTGATTAGTACCTCTGATACCAATACACAAACATTATTCTCTCCATCCAGTCAAATGCCATTGCAAATTTATAAGGTGTCCCACAGTAACTATAATAATCACTTAATGTCAAAAAAGTGAAAAGTGAATAGAAACAACCAGGAACCGCATGAATTGGAGTCAGAAGTAAAGCTTTTGGTACCGTTTCCTTCAGTCAAAGAATTAAGCCTTTTTTTTCTTGGATTAAGTATTCTATAGGACTGCATATAGGAGCAAAAGTAAGTATGCCAGAGGTCTAGTCTCTCCTACACTATTAACTTGCTGTATCAATTCAATTTGGCTAATAAGAACTTTGTGCCTATTTTCTTCACTTGAAAATTCACTATATTTGTAACTACTTCAGCGTTTTGTGATATAGACGTGATGATTAAATTACATAATATAGAGGAACATTGAAAAGTTTAAAAAGACTATAATAAATTAAGGTATTATTAGCATCATTACATAATTTTGGATTAGTCAAACAGATAATCAAAGTTGCTTGACAAAAGCCTCATCAGACAGTTTCAAGATCAACCCCAAAATACCTCAGGTAGCTTTTTTTTCCTCACATGATTGCCCTCTCTTCCATGATGGTATCTATTTTCTGGTTATAGCCTATTCTTCTTAACTACAGGTAGTGGTCCCAACCTTTCTTTTACTGAGACACAGCTATAAAGAGATATATAAGCAAGTGATAGCCACTGGCCTATGTATCATCCCTAGGCATTTGTTAACCTTTTGAAATTGCTACAGAGATTGAATTCTTCTGCTGTCAATATTTTATCTTTCAAAGCTTTAAAGTACCCATCTCAAATATTTGTATAACTGAGATTTTATTCAGACCCTCAAGTACAGAAATAGGTCAACTAGAAACAGTTCAATTGACTCAAGATATCCATTATTTTCAAATATGCTCTTCTTAACAGTTGAAACTAATGATTAGTGTAGTTAAATGGTATAGTAATGTCATTCTTTTAAAAAGCTCAACTCAGGGTTCCTGCTTTTCCCTCCCAAAATCCCATCTTCTATCATACACAAAATTTGAGCATACACGTACACTCACAAAATTTCATAAGAAGTGATGTTTCAAAGTTTCATTTTAAGGAATTTTGGCTTTTGGAATTTTGCATGGAATCCAATTAATTGTAGACTCAGACATAGAAATGTAAGGACCCTCGGAAGTCGTCTATTCCAAGTTCCTTGTCTCTAAATGAATAAATTGAGGCCTTAGATAGGTAAAAATTATTTGCACAATAAATGAAGATTTCTCACAAGACCTGTGAGATGCTGCTGTGATACAGAGGTAACTCCTTTCACAGCAAATTATAAAACAAAAAGGAAAAATACTCACAGTGAGATAATGGTGATATCCTTAGCTCTGCGTGTAAAAATGTGTACCTGAGTGGTGGAGGGGAACATCAGACATAATTAAATGCTTCTGTTGTATTTAGGATGAAGGACAAATGATCAAAGAACACTAATTATAATGAATAATGACTCTTTTCAAAGTCTGTCCTCAAAACTGCAGCTATTACAGGAATAGATGACAGGCCAATAAAGCGCACACACACACACACACACACACACACACACACACACTCTTTCCAGATGTCCAAAAACTTTAGAGGAACCTGAATATTCTCAGAAGGCAAACTAGTTATTCATTAATAGAAATATTAATAATAGTTCTGCACATCATCTAGCTCAGAGCACCCTTAATCCAAGAAAATGTTAAGGCAATCCACAGTTGATATGAGTACAGAGAGATATAATACGTGCAAAAAGAGTGGTTTTTATCTTAGAAAGGAATAAACTTGACCAATAAACTTTATAACCTAAGATTGTTAGTGGTACAGATTTTATAAAGACATTAAATGATATCTACTCCAGTATTCTCTTTTCATGTATAATGAAATTGAAGAACAGGAAGTTGAAGTGAATTACCTAAAGTTATGAAGGAGTAAGCAACAGAGGCAGAAGTATCCCAGAGTATCCCAGTTTTCTGATGCTACCTGCCGTTTTCTTCATGCTCTGGATTTAAATTGTCATAGTTAGATTGAGAGGAATAGCCAGTGCCCAACCTTTATGGAAGGCTGATTTCTTGTGAACCCAGGAATTAGACAGGAAGTTGGGCAAAAGCAAGGCAGAGACCAAAAAAAGGACAAAGGGACCTGTCTCTTGGCAGTATTTAATCCACATTAAAGACACTAAAAATGCATGTGTAGGAATGCATTAAAAGTTACAAACATAAGTAAAATTTTTGCAATGTAGCCTGAGTCTGGAGTAAGAGGAGAGAATGAGTAGTTATGTCAAAGGAGGGTAAGAATATCCAGTTTCAGTGAATACTGAAGGATGACAGTATAAGGCAGAAAATGAGTGGCAGAAAGGCATAAGAACTGGAGAAACATATGTTTGAGATCACATTTTATAGCTTTCAATCACTTTCTGTCGTATACTTCTATTCCTTCACGTATCACTTCACATTCATGCCCAGGAAACACAGTCTCTGCTTTCTATCATCCTGCTCAAGGCCTTAGCCTTTGATTTTCTGAAGATCCCTACTAATTGTGTTGATGAATATAATTTTCAAGGAGCATATGAACTCATGAAGAAGAACTGCTTAAATACCCATTCATTTATGGCTCTCCTACAGTATCAGCTAAGTTTTGCTATTAATTTGCATAGTGAAACATAAATGATTTTTTTAAGAAACAGAGAAGGAGGAGAATGAAAGGGGTGATTGGGAAAGTAAAGGATATCATGAGGAAAAAGCAATCAAAAGGACAAAGGGAAAAAAACAAACGAAAAAGAAAGGACAAAATGAAGTAGGACAAATGGAGAAGAGGCCTAGAGATAGGCGAGGGAAGAGATTTAAAAGAGAAGATACATAAAGAGAAAATTAGGACAGGAAAAAAAAACAGAGAAATGATGCTAGTTTCAAGAAAGCAAATTAGATTTCTTCTTTAAATTCCTATATAATTAAGGTAGCTAGGTGGTGCAGTGTATAGAGCAGAGGCCCTGGAGCCAGGAGGACCAGAGTTCAAATTTGACCTCAGACACTTTACACTTTACTAGCCATGTGACCCTGGGCAAGTCACTTAACCCCAATTGCCCAGCCTTCCCCCCCTCCAAAAAGCAAAAAATAAAATAAAACAAATTCCTGTATAATGTATTATCTGAGTTACTCATTTTCCACTTAGCCAGTGTTAGACTTAGTTTAAAAGTGCTTGCTTAATTTCTAGGACTATAAGCTTCATTACTATAATGGCTGTCATTCTCTAAAATCTAGAACAATAGCTTTCAGAAAATACTCAATAAATATTCTTGGTGATAATAAAGAGATTGAGGGCAATCAAATGAGACAATGCTTCAAAAGTGTTTTGGTGGAGGGAGTTCCCACACTGGTAGTTAACAAACTACCAGATTTTTCTCACATTTGCATATCCAGGTGACTCAGTGAATAGAGCATTGGGCCTAGAGTCAGGAAGACCTGATTTTAATTCCAACTTCAGCCACTGACTAGTCATATGACCCTGGACAATCACTTAAGCTCTGTTTGCCTTAACCCACTGGAAATTGAAATGACAAACCATTGCAATGTCTTTGCCAAGAAAACCCCAAATGGGGTCACAACAATTTGGACATGACTGAAACATTGAACAACAACAAGAGGTGTGAAAGAAGGCAGAATTAGGTAAAATTAAAAATGTAAAGGCTATATACTATTAATTAGCCCATGTTTTTTTTTTTCATCTTAAATGTTAAAAATGTCTTCCCCTCTCTCTGCTGAAATAGCTACCTATTGGTATCTATTTAATTTCAAATCCAATATTCATTTTGTCTAGATGGACTCTATTTAGATAAACAATGGAAACAACTTTCAAAGTAATATTTTTGCTAAAAAAAATTAGTAAAAATGTATCAAGTAGAACTATTAGAAGTGGGAATAATAAATGTCATTTAACTAAACTGTAAGCTCTATGTATCATTCAGAGATATATGGTATCTTAATTATGTTTTGGATCACTGGAGAATTGGAATATTTGTTCTTGCTTGGTAATTAGCAAGGACACTGAAGTATAAGATTCATTTTTCTGTTCATTGAAACTGTATCCTGTAACTTTTCATGTTGGTTATGTGACATAGAATAATTGTCATGGGCTTTTGTAGGAGATTCTAAATTTAGAAAATATTTTGATTTTATAGATCATTTTACTACCATTTAAGTACAATGGTAAAAGGGTTAGAAGTATCAATATTAGAATTTTTATTATTAGTAGACACAAGTTATAGATGTAAATAGTTCTGAAAAATTATATCTTATTACAACTGGCTTGTTTGTACAAAAGGGGTTCAAATTCATACTTCATTTCTTGGATGAAGTGAGTGGTTCAATTTGTTCAGATCAAGGATTCATTAAAGGAGATTACCACTTAGTCATTAATACTATCTGTCCAGAAGCTAATAATAGCACAGATATGGATATATGTACAGGAATATAAACATATATATGCATGGATAAATAGGCAGACACTGGCAGACAGAAAGATAGATAGAGGGAGAAAGAGAATGAGAGAGATTGAGAGATAGATAGATGATAGATTACAATGTTAAAAGGCATATGAGACAACTAAAGTTCTCTCATAATCCTGAACTATCTTTAGTTTTCCAAAAAATTTTAATAAATTACAGTGCTCAGGAGTGAACACTATTCTTCACATTTGGTCTGCTCACTGCAGAATATGAAGAACTATGACAAGAATTATTCAAGGTGCCACTAGGTGGCACAGTGAATAGAGCACTGGCCTTGGAATCAGGAGGACCTGAGTTCAAATTTGACCTTGGACAAACCCCTTAACCCCAACTGCTCTTCCAAAAAGCAAAAAAAAAAAAAAAAAAGTTATTCAGGCACATCTGATTGACAGCATCTGAAATCACTTTATTGTTGGGGTTTATCCATTTTGTTTTGTTTTTTTGGTGGGAGGTGGAGAAGACAGTCACATTGATTTTTTTGGAAGCAAACTAAACCTACCACACATTTCATACATGGAATGTCACCTACTTGTATCTCTACAATCCTGGGCTAACAATTTAACTTCAAGATTTTACATTTAACCCTATTAAATACCATATTATAAGTTAAATAAACATTTCCCACACTATTGCATTAGGTTTTCTCTCTGTCATTCTTCCTTTTTTATTTCAAATTGTTTATTATCAATGATATGCTGGGACCTGAACAAATTCTAAAATGATTACCTAATCTGTAGTGGCTCTGACCCTCAAACCCGTAATGAGTCCATTTAACAGTACTACCATCCATGAGGATATCATGAGAAATTTTGTCTAATATTTTGATGATGTTAAGCTGTACGATCTCTTTGTATGTGTCTCTGTCTCTTTGTCATTGTCTGTCTCTGTTTCTCTCTCTTGTCTCTGTCTGCCTGTGTCTCTCTGTCTGTCTCTCTCTCCATTATTTCCTTGGTATATAAATCAAGTAATCAAAACAAATCATACCAAACCACATGGCAAAGCAAAACAAATTAAAAAAAAATACAAGAATAGGGGTAGCTAGCTGGTACAGTGAATAGAGCACTGGCCCTGGAGTCAGGAAGATCTGAGTTCAAATCCGGCCTCAGACACTTGACACACTTACTAGCACTGACTTTGGGCAAGTCACTTAACCCCAATTGCCCTCCAAAAAGAAAAAAAAATACAAGAATGAACACAGATGTGACTTTTTCTGAAGGTGCCGATGCTGACTTACAGTAATGACTAACTTCTCTAAGTACTCACAAACCACTAAACCTTTAATAGTGAATTAGATTAACACACACAAAAAAAACTAGCCGTGTGACCTTGGGCAAGTCACTTAACCCCAACTGCCCTCCCAAAAAAATATAGTGAATTAGACATTTTTTCCTCTAGAAATTAGTGTGAAGATCACTGGTGTTCACTTTAGATTATGCACTTTCTTCTTCTTTATGAAAGATATAAGCCTGTCTCTAGTTCTGTGTGGTAACTTCCTCACTCCCAATTGTTTGTTTTGTTTTGTTTTGTTTTTCCCAAAAGTTACCCACAATGTTTCAACAATCACATCTGAAAGTTTCTTTGGAACTCTGAGATGTCAGTGAGTGGAGACCGACAGCTTGAGTTTATTAAAAGAACTTAAATGATCTCTTTTTTATCCCATACCCTCATTTTTTTAAAGGTTCAATTCTCAATAAAAACCCTTTTATTTTACCCTTCATACAGTCAGGTTTCAAGTGTTTTTTTCCCATCTATGTCCCCATTTTTGTTAAAATATGGGCATTCAGAATATAACTTCATGGTGCAGATGTCATCTTATCAAGGTAGAATAGAAGATGATTTCTATATCTCTCATCTGGTCTCTATACTATGATTGCTAGTGTATGGTGACAGTATTCTACATCCATCATGATTCTATTGATACCAATCATATTGCCTCTCGATGTTTGTCTTTCCCCAACAGAATTCTTTTTTTTTTGTCTTTATGAAGCAGCAACTTATTTCTTTTATCTTTGAAACTGTTCTCCCTGTACTTTGTCCAGTTATATTATAGATTTCTTAAGGTCAAAGAGTGTAGAACTTCAAACAGTATTTCTACGAAGCATGCAACATGTATTTATAGTACAAATATAGAATAACTATTTTAGATTGGCTTCCAACACATTTTCTCAAGATTTCTAGAAGGCTGCTTTGGAAGGTTTTGGCCATAGAAAAGTTTTAAATCAATATTTCCACACCTCCAGTCTCTCTTTACTCTGATCTTCACCATATACTATTATGAGATAAACTTTCTTAAAATGTCACTTTTCTCACATTACTTCAATGTTCAGAATCTGAAATGATTCCCATGATCTAATCCAGATTTTCTATATCAGACAATGATCTCCACAGTTATACATTTAGAAACATACTTTTTAAAAGCCTTATGTCAAACTGCTATGTGATTTAATTTATGAAGATCTCTATACCATAGCCATATGAATCTTTTTACCACCACCCAAAGAAAGCAGACTCATATATGTAATATTGATATCTTTATTTTTGCAATGTTTCTACAATAAACTATTCTCCCTATTTTTCTTGTTTTTTTTTAATTCTGCCTGCACTACAAAGTATAACTGAAGTTTCACTTACTTCATAAACCCATTACTACTACCTTTCATTATGATTTGAACTAATTATTATTCCAAAGATATTTTAGAGGGGATTCATATTCAGTTTATTAGCTTTGGGGCCCCTTCCAAATCTGAGATTCTGTAATTCTACTTTCTATACACTCCTACATTTTAAAAATGAATTAATAGTAATATCTTTTGTTTTTTTTACATTGCCTACATTTGGAAAATTTCAAACTATGCCTTCTCTTTTATCTTTCTCTCTTAGGAATTTATCATTTATAACAAATGAAAGAGAAGAAAACAAAAATGAAGTACCTCAGAAAACCAACAAACACATTGAAAAAATCTGACATTTTATCCAATGTTTGACATTCATAATCTCCCATTCCTTAAAAAAGGGGGAAGAGGAGGGAATTCCCATATGTCATTGATAGGGATGGACTCGGAAATTATAATGCCAGAGCACTGTTTCAATGGTTTTACCATTGTTGTTGGCATTCACACAGTTGAAGTCACTATGTATATTGGTTTTCCTATTCTGATTACTTCTCTTTGCATCAGTTCAAAGTGTTTCTGGGTTCCTGAGGTCAGATTTGAATTCAGGGAGATGAGTCTTTCTGGTTTCAGGTCTGACACTCTATCTACTGTGCCACCTAAGTGTTTAAATCTGCTGTAAGAAACAATGAATGTGTGTGTGTGTGTGTGTGTGTGAATCTGCTATGAGAAACAATGTGTGTAAATGTTTGCATATATATATATACATGCATGTATATATATATATATATATATATTTCACACATACACATATATAAATCTGCTGTAAGAAACAATGAATAATGAATATAAGTTGAAACAAGTATATTTGACTGTGTATCCCTTATATTTGTCCACCAAAACTTGATTAATGACTTTCAGATGGACTTTAATTCTGGTCATGACTACAAAACATAGTGCTATAAATATTTTAGAGTACATATGTGCTTTTGTTTTGCCTTTGACTTTATTCCTTGAGATATTCATTTAGCAGTTAGGGTCTCTTCCTCAAAGAGTATGAACACTTTACTAAGTGTCTATAGGTGGAAACTTTGGTTCAAAAGTTTGGTCATTTTAATCATTTGCTTAATATAATTTCAAATTCTGATATGTTTGAGACTACTGATTGTGGTGCTGAATGACATACTGTTGTAATCCTATGAGCAATGGACTTGTACATATGATGTTCATGCACTAATTCCTATCTAATTGTCCTGATCATTTGACCATGAACATGTCACCTTATCTTCTCTGAACTTCAGTTTCTTTGTAATTAATATGTAAGGGGATAATGATGAGTGACCTATTCCGTGTGCTTGTGTTTTATCAATCTATCTAGATATTAAACTTCTTGATGAAAAGACACAGATTTAATCTTTTCATTGAATCCAAAGCACATAGTGGGTATAAAATATATTATTGTTGAAGAAAAATAAAACAACTCTCCATGAGCTAAAGAAGTAGGATTATTTTCACAGAGCAAAGCAACGAATAATATAACCAAAGTCAGGGAGTCTGGATTAACATTTACTGCTGTGTTGGTAAATCTCAAATAGTGCCAAGTTATTTGGTTTCAACTATGTGAGAAAAAAAGCTCAGCTTTAAAAAACATTGCATGCGTCCTAGCAGAAAAAAAGGCAGAGAAACACAGTTCCACCCCATCTAACTCTCTTCCAAAGGAAAACTTTCTATATAGCATTATCTTACTAAGAAAAGTAAAAACAAAACAAAACAAAAAAAACCCCAACAACTCCAACCTGTAAGGCAAAGGGAGACTTAAAGATGAGAGAAATAATCAAAATTGTATTTTAAAAAAGCCATTAGGTATAAATTGGTTGAGGAAAAGGAACAATGTGCAAAGAACATTTTAAAGCAAACCCTAAGGCTGTTCATTGCCAAGAAAAAGCCCATCTGAGGTCTCCAAATTATGTTATGATATTCACTGCACAAACCTGGCTTGATTCAGCCTATGTGATGAATGTGTAATCTGTGATGTTCTAAATGGACAGGAGGAGAAAAACAGCCCAAGCTTCGAGCAGTAAACAAAATTATTTATAAAGGCAGGATCATTAACTTTGCAAGATTTGAACCAAAATGTCATGAATTTGGTGACCAAGATAAGGAATACAAATCAGTTCAATCTTTCTTCTGCCATAAAACGGGGCATTAGACACCCAAAATGACACTAACATGAATTTTATAAAACATATCATTTCTGAATAGGGCCACATCAACAAATCATGTCAACTAAAATTCATTAAGCTCCTACTATACATAAGGCATTATGTTAAGGATTCAGGATGCAAAGAAAGGCAAGGAGCAAAATAATACCAAAAAAACTAACAACACAGTCCCACTTCTCAAAGATCTCATAGTCAAATGGACAAAAATGAAGGATGAAAAGATATAAAAGATTTTCATTTGAATCCAATAACCACTGCTGATTTATTGTGGAGCCCCAGACATCAAATCTAAATGAAAGGAATTTCACACACTTACTATAGAGTATTTAGTAAATGAAAGGTACCAGTCTTAGTATTGTGGGGGGTCAGGAGAAAAAGTAGAAGGTGAAAAGAGGCATGAGACTCGTTTCTGTCCTCAAGAAGTTTACAATTTGGAGTCATGGAGACACTAGAGAAACATTCTCTCACCCACTTGCACAAGTCTTAACATATTGTTCACCACCTTAATGAAACTTTTCCCCAAAGTTCACAAATGAAATTCTTAATATCAAATCAATGACCTTTCTCAGACCTCATCTATGACTTCTGACTTTTTTTTTACACTTCAGACTTTGATTATGTTCTAATTGTATATATTATTCTGACTTTTTCCCTAACTTTCAAATTGTTTTTTCTATGTCTTCTTCAATGTCTCCTCTACTATTTTACAGTTCAGGGGAGAAAGATTTTATAGGCTAGAGAGTATTTAAGCTCAATCCTAAAAGACTGGCATTTGGGGAAACTGTAAGTGGAACATGTAAGATAAACAGAATAGTATAAATGAAAGCAAAGAAGTGTAAAGTGGGAGGAGTACTGTTTTTTGTGACACAGAATATATAAGCTGGGCTTTTAGGCAAGAAAGGTAGACTGGGACTAGACTTTTGAGAGCCTTCAATGTCAGATAAAGAACTTTAGATTTTATCCTAAAGGCAATAGATTTCCTCTGAGGTGTTTAAGGTAGTGGGATGCTACCTTAAAAGCATTGTTTGAGAAAAGTGAAGCTCACAATCTTCACTGAATAGATTCATAGGCCTGGGAATTTGAGTAGAAAAGGGACTAAGGGTACAAAATCTAAATAATATACTATCCTAATAGTCTAACTATTAGGAAAGAAAAAATAACAATTTATTTCATTGAGGATAGAAAGGGGGAAAAAAAATAGACCTGAGACCTATTGTTCCAGAAGAATCAACAGATTGTGCAGTGCAAGGGGGAGGGAGTATTCTAACATGACATGTATTGATTTCAATCATAATTTAGCTTTTCCTGCAATAAAAATATTTTTTCATTTATGTTATTTAATGGTTATTGAAAGACAATTGTACTAACATTAATAAAGAACATTGTTTTTTATAACAACTGATCTTAATTTATGTTCTTAGACATGGAGAAAATAAGTGGTTTGCTCCAGGTCAAGTCTGTCTTGATTGATTTAGAGTCCTCTTGGTTTCTGGGCTAGGCTTTTTTCCCTAATACGCTCCTGCTACCATTCAAATTTTGAATGCATTATTTCTTTCTGTCTCACTAGAACCTTTAGAAATGGACAGCACAAGTATCAATGTTCTTCTTTTCTGGTCAAAGAAACTTGGGGCAACTAGATGACTTAATCAAAAAATCTTTATATAAAAGAACAGTTGAGAACAAGTGGATGAAGACCAAAGAGAGGTGACCAGTAGGGAGAATACACTATAAACTGTCAAGATTTGTGAAGGATATAGATGATGTTTTGTAATTGCCGATTTTAAATCTGACCTAAAAGATAGAGCAGCTTAAGGAAGACCATATTCATCTGGACATCTGATGGAGTTTTATTCTCCTAAAGGACAATTTTGGATAAATTCTTAACTTTTCTTGAACAAAATGTCCCCTCTCAGAAGGGAGAAGAAGAAAATACTTTATTGCTACAGATAAAACTGAACAACAGTGAAAATCTGATTTGGAATATGGGAATCTATAGATCTGAGGGGGAAAAAACTTACAATTTGTAAAGTGAGATATGTTGGTCATATTCAGTTACATATAATAGACTTTGTAAAAATATTTATTCAAGAAAATATGAATGTTATATTATAACCAATGAGGATAACTCTAAAGATGTGATTTTTTTAAGATGTGATTTATTTATTGCATATTTATTACTATATGCCAAACATTGTGCTAAACTACGAGTGATGCAGGAAAGTGTAGGAGTCCTTCATTCAAAGATATCACATCCTAATTGAGCAGACAACAATAAATATTTAGATACACACATGGCTTATCCATAGTAGATGCAAAAATTTCTCAGAGAGGGAAATTGTTAGCAGCTGGAGAGACAAGGAAAGGCTTCTTGCAGAAAGTGAGATTTGATCTGAGTTCTGAAGGATGCCAAGGAGGCTAAAAGATATATATATATATATATATAAAGAAGAGTGTTCCAAATATAGAAGATAACCATTTAAAAGACACAGAGATGGGAGACAGATTACATTGTGAGGTGAATAACAATTAGGTCAGTATAGCTAGAACTCAGATGGCTTAGGAGGGAACAAAGTTGAAGAAGATCAGGAAGGTATTCAGGAGTGAGTTTTGAAGAGTTTAAATGCCAAACAGAGGGTTTCTTATTTTATCCTGGGGGTAATAGTGAACCTCTGGGATTTATTGAGTTGATGAGTGGGGCAAAATCATAAGACCTACACTTGAAGAAAGTCACGTTGTTATTTGAGTAGAGGATGGAATGGAGAGGGGAGAGATTTTTAGGTGATAACAATTGAAAGGAACTCATAAAGGTCTAGGCAAGAGGTGATGAAAGCCACACCTAGAGTTTAGCTACATGAGAGGAGAGCAATATATACAAAGTAAACCATGAGATAAGAAATGTCACAATTTGCTAATGGGTTACCTATCTATCTGTCTATCTATCTATCTATCTATCTATCTATCTATCTATCTATCTATCTATCTATCTGCCTGCCTGCCTACCTGTCTGTCTGTCTGTCTGTCCATCTATCTGTCTATTTATCTATCTAGTCTGTCTGTGTATCTATCTATCTATCTATCTATCTATCTATCTATCTATCTATCTATCTATCATCTATCTACCTATCTATCATCTATCTACCTATCTATCTATCTATCTATCTATCTATCTATCTATCTATCTATCTACCTATCATCTATCTCTCTATCTTGTCTGTTTGTCTGTCTGTGTGTCTGTCTGTCTGAGACTGAGGAAAGAAGGATGGTACTGAAGCTGCAAATCTAAATTACTGGGAGGATGGTGGTGCCCTAAACGGTAATAGGGAGGGGAGGAAGAAGGAAAAAAATGGTGAGAGATACAAAGATTTCTTTTTTTTTTTTTTTTGGAAATACTGAGTCTGAGATGCCAATGAGAAATTCAATTTGACATTTTTGAAAGGTGATTTGTGATGAGAGACTGTATCACCACATCTCTGAACTACTTTGTTAAGCACAGTGCCTGGTACTAAGCTAAGTAGGGGCTGAATAAATGATTATTGACTGACTAAAAGGAGGGAGTCTTGGGCTGGAGATATGTACCTACTAACTAACTGCATAGAAATAAATTAACCCACAGTAGATAATGAAATTACCATTGTGTACTTAGAGATGGAAGCAGTGATCCTGAAGTGTACCAAAACATGCTCATTAAAAGTAACATAGCAAACCAGCTTCATTTCCTTTATCATTAGAGTAACTAGACTAGGCTCATTGAATTAGAGGATTAAGAGAATTCCATTGATAAAATTTATTTTGATTTTAACAATATAAGTCTTTCAGGATAGTCTTGTGTACTTTATATTAAAATATCTTGGTTCAATAATAATAAGTTTATGTTTTCATAACAATTTGAGCATTAGTATTGAAATAGTCAATATCAATGGATTGATGTCATCCTAAAAATGAGGTGTGTAATGGATTTCTGTCTATAGATGTCTCTTTCTGTCTCTCTCTGTCTCTGTCTCTGTCTGTCTCTGTCTCTCTGTTTCTGTCTCTGTCACTCTCCATTATACACACATACATATATAAATATACAGACACGCATGCACACATATGTAGATATAGATTCATACATATATATATACACATATACACACAGAGTATGCTATTAAAATCTGTAACTGACAAAAGTTTAGAAGGGATGGTTAATACAATAAATATAAAAACATGATACAAAATGATCTTGACAATGTAGAATTGTCTGGTACCAACAAGAAGAAATTAATCATAGAGATTTAAGGTAACTTCTGAATTTAGGTTAAAGATACCATGGTGGGAAAGGGGAATAGAACGTGGAGTGACATATACTGATAGTCTGTTGGAATTGCAACAATAATTTAAAGGAAGAATTCATTTGAAACTGGCCCCTGAAGTGCTAATTGTCTTAATGCTGGAAGGTAGGGCTGCAGGTTTTATGGTTGGGTCCTAAGACTTGGGCTGGGAATCAACATTGCCCTCTAGAGCCTGTTATGACTTTGAGGATGACTTCTTGTTGGCACTCTCTGAGATTCATATGACTTTCTCTTGATCCTATGTGTAAGATTTAAAATATAGAGGGGTTAGTTGTGCTTGTAAATACTGTTGGGGAAGTGAGAGTTCCTGGGTAGCCTCCATTTGGTTGTATCTGTCAGTAGGTTGCAAAAATAAGGTGAGTGAGAGATATAACACTATTGGAAAGAGCCTCTGATGTTTGACTAGCTTCAGGCTTGGCCTAGGGATTGTGTGTGTATGATCAGATTCAGCTTTTCCTCCCTACCAGACATGAAATCTGACCATAGGCAATAGTCCCACTTTTACTCCAAGGTAGCAAGATTTTGTCTAAGGTATTATAGTTAGTTCTAGATGCAGTACTCTAAATTGTGAAAAAAATGGAGTTGCATCTATAGGAGAATTACTACGGTGGTGAAAGGACCAGAAATTCATACCATATGAGAAATGAATGAGACCTGTGATTCCAGTGATAGAGGGAACTTCTAGTGAGTATACTGTGGATAATGTTCAGAGCCAGGGGTCAGGAAGACCTGCCTGAGACACTGTCACACTGGGCAAATCTCTTAAGCTTTCCTAGCCTCAGGTTTCTTATCTGTAAAATCAGGTTAATAATAGCACCTATATCACAGGGTTCTTGATGATGATGATGATGATGATGATGGTGATGATGATGATGATGATGATGATACCACCTAGGATTTATGTAGACCTATAACTTTTACAAAATACTTTAAATGTGTTTTACATTTGATATAGATAATAAATGTAAAGTGTCATATAAATGATATAGGAACTACTAATACTCATAATTATAATAACAATAGCATGCATTTATATAATATTTTGAGTTTTGTGAGGTGCCTGAGATGTCTAAACTCATTTGAATCTCAAAACCTGGAAATCATGGGATTTTATTATGCCTGATTACAGTGGAGAAAATCAAGCAAAAAGACAGAAGTTCTGCGATTTTCCAGGGTTGTATAGACAGTAATTGTCTGAGGCAGGATTTGAACTCAGACATTTCTGACTCCAAACCTAGCATCCCATCCATTGTAGACTTAGCAGCCTCAGATAAATAATCCAACAAAAAATGCATAAAACTGTTCTGCAACTTATGGCTATACAGTAACATGTGGGGCACTAATAGATTAAGTAATTTACTCAGTGTAACATAAACAGCATGTGACAGAAGTGGGCCTTTCTGACTGATTCTGGTCCTCTATGCAATGAACCACACTGCCATTTGATCAGAGCTGTCAAAAGTTGAACAAATTGCTTTACTAAGCAATGTATCTTCTGACCCCAGAATTGTTGAAACAGACACTTAGACAACCATCTGTCAGAGATGTTGTAGAAGGAATCCTTTCCAACATTGCATGGGAGGCTGTATTACATGACCTCTATTACATGACCTTCCAGCTCTAAGACTCTGAGTTCATATGTTCAGCTGAAATACTACACTGTAATGCTGTACTGGACAAAAAGGGCCATGTGGATTCATATTCTGATCCTAAGAGAGCCTCCTGTACCAACTGAGAATTATCACAAAGACCTAATATTGGGTGGTGTTGAGCTCAACAGTAGAAACACCTAAGTAGGAAAGCCATGGGATCTAGAAATGTCAGTCACAACAAGAAACAATCAGCAAAGGCCCATTATACATCCTTGCTGCTACACATAGTGACCTGTTTCCCTCTATGAGCTTTACAATGCTATCTCCTGAGGCCTAGGTCCTCTTCATTCCTCTCCCCCTCCCTGAAAGATAGTGCTTTTGAGAAACACTGATTGCCTTTTAGCACACGAATTGAACTACAGCTACTTCTCAGCCACTTGTGAGCAGAGCCCAAAGGCAGGGAATGCACCTTTCAGCATATGTTAAAGGATGCTATTTTCACCATTTCAATATTTTCATCTCCCTAACTTTTTTTATATTGATTCAAGGCAAAAGGTAATTAAATATGAAATGACAGAGCATGGATTTTTATTACTCCAGAGAAACAGCATAGATATATTTATGGTTGACTTTCAGTTCAGTCACTAGCTTTTAATATTGTTTTGGGTTCCCTTGAGGGTACAATTAAGACATTTAATAGAGTAATCACAAGGACTATATATCTATATTTTCCTTACCTGGAAAATTACCAAATTAGTAATACAATTTCAATAATAATAAAAAACTGAGCTAGCTTTTACATAATTCATCAAGGTTTCCCCTCTCCTTTGGAAAAGGAGGACTTATGTTAGGCTAAGATGATATAATGTATCCCAGAAAAAAAAATCACCTCTGAGGGTTTGGATGTGGTTCTTGGCACCTCAGTTCATACAGTCAGAAGGCTGGAAGGCTGAGATAGGGGATCTAACTAGACAGAGTCAGCCTGCTAAGAGGTTCGAGGTCCTTTGTTTTTGAATTCCAACTCTCTGGAATAATTTTTAAAGAGACACTGAGTACCCCAAGGGCTCTATGTCACCTCAAAGCTCTCTGTGTTATTAAATTCCCACAAATTACACATTGAGTGAAATGGAAAGAAGGCAATCATAGTTCCTGAGATGACACTAAGCACCTAGCGATCAGATGGCCTTCTTTCCTTCCCTGCTGTGACGTCTTCCTGCCCTAAGAGTCAGCTTTTCAGCAGCAGAATCACTTCCTAACTTAAGCAAACCTTCACAAAATTATAAGAAAGGGAGAGAGAGACAGAGAAAGAGACAGACAGAGAGAGAGAGAGAGAGAGAGAGAGAGAGAGAGAGAGAGAGAGAGAGAGAGAGGAAGGAGGGGACACAGACCGGGACAGAGAGACAGAGACAAAGAGAAAATTATGTATAATGATGTACAAATAAGAGGTGATATATTAATTGTAGATGATCTCAGAGTGAAGGTATCGGCATTGAAAGGAAATAAGGAAAGACATATAGGGAAACATCACAGTGGAAGCAAGAGACAGAATGGGAACTTGAACTTAGATCACCTGACTCTAAATATTCCTATTTTACATTTTGTCTTCGTAAGTTCTCCCTCTCTGGCAGAAGTACCCTCCTGCCTAGCTTCATGAATACCGAGCTTCTTTCAAAGCACAGTCCAGATTATGACCTCTTTCCTGAGTCTTATCTCGGTCATCCCTCCCTAAACTTCTTGAAATTACCTTGTCTTTCTTTGTATTCCCTTTTGCAGCCCTGTCTTGGCCAAGCCTCCTGTAAGAGTTAGCATGTTTGTTCTAAGAACCCTATGATTTCAGGTACTTTCCTACCCTGAGCTTAAGGCAGAAGAGATTCATGACAACTAGAAGCAAAAAAAAAGATTAGGACCAAGAAGAGGAGAGTCCCCATTGCAAGAAAAGCAGGAATATAGGTCTTTACTAATCAAAACGTTCCAAGCAATAAAACCAAGAGATTTTAAGTGTGTTTCTCTTTATGTGGATGGTATTTTTGTATTGTTTTTGTCCCACGTGCCTTTCTGTAATTTAGTGTTCTTCATCTACTTGCTGTCATTACAAGTTCAATTCAGTATCACACCAATTGAACTCATAGATTATGGAGACACTGCCTAATTAAGCAATTGACAGGATTTTCTTATATACTCACATGAAAGAACAAGTTTGCTAAAAATAGAAAGTGGCTAGACTTTAAGAATGTAGAAGATAAGGATTTAACAGGGCTATAACCAAAGTGGGACATTAGGAGATCCATGATGCTTAGCAGAAGTCCTCTTCCTTATGTACCCGTGTATGTGCCATAAACTCTTTATGAGAGAAAATATGGAGAAATGTAATAGATGGCTGATCTTAGACACAGGAAGACCTGGGCTGAAGCCCTGCTTCTTATAAATACTGTCATATGGCTTTAGGGAAATCTCATAACTTCTCAGTGTTCCTGAAATCTCTCTAAAACTGTAAATTACAGATACCATAACTTCCAGAAGAGTTTCTTAGTTGAATTTTCATGCCAGGAATTCCCCTACACTGTACTAATAAAATCACAAGTTATTTCCAAGCTATTTCTAGGGATTTGTTAAAATGGAACTCTAGCACAAGGTCTTGTGATATATAAATTTGGAGCTGGAAGAAAAGGGCAAAGGAAGGAAACCACTAATTTATTAAGTTCCTACTATGTGCAAGACACTGAACTTCCATAAGCTTTACAGATGTCATTTGATAATGAGGAAGTGACATTAGAAGACATTTAGCTCAATAAGTTTACAAAGGAGGATCCAACATCCTAGAAAGTTTATGTGATTCTTCCATGGTCACATAGGTGAGATCTATGATATATTATCCCAAATCCAATCTTTTCATTGCACCTCTAACCTAATGCATGAAAAATGCATTTTTTCCATTTTTTTCAAGGTTTCTTATGTGATGTTAAAGTTCCACATCCCTCAGTAATCTTCTATATGTATCCTATTTACCCATCATCACTCTTAAAATAATGTCAACCTGACCTTTGTACCACACTAAAGCAGCAAGGTGGCAGAGTGGATATAGTGCTGGGCCTGGAGTCAGGAAGACTCATCTTCCTGAGTTCAAATATGACCACAGACACTTTGGACCTGTGTGACCCCCAGGTTAGTTGAAGGATTAATGTGAGTCTAAAGTATTTTCTCTCTAATGGGAATTTAGGAGCTGCCTCTGGACCTCTCAGTTCCAAGGCCACTCTGTGTACTCCTTAGAGATAAGAAGGTGCTGAGAACCACAGTGCAGTGGCCATTCTCAAGGATGTCTCAATAGAGACCACTCACTTGCTGGACAACTGCTGACATCACTGGCTCGGGTCTCCTCCATTGGCCCACACCCCCTGTGCATGAGGCGATCATGCATAAATCCTGCTTACCTTAGAGTAATATAGTAGCTTGCTTGCTTGCTGCTGGTGGCCATGTTGGAATAAACTACAAGCTGCATACATCTCTCATCTCTGGTCCCTTCATTCCCTCCTAAGATCTGGCCCTTGGATTAGAATAAGCAGCCATAAACCACAGTCACTTCACCCTGCTTATCTCAGTTCCTCATTTGTAAAATGAGCCAGAGAAGGAAATGACAAACCACTCCAGTATCTTTGCAAAGGAAATCCCTAATGTGGTCACAAAGATTCTTAAATGACTGAAAAATGAGTAAACAAAATCAAATATAAAGTGGATTAGCTACTCAGAAGTGACTTTTCCCTTAACCAGTTATACTCTGGGAAGTCCTCAAGGACTCAGCTGATAGTTTATAGGACAGAATTTTTTTCTTCCTGTTGTTTTGCTCCTGGCTGTCATGTAAAGTGTATCACTAATACTTGCAACTGCTTTGGTAACATAAATGATATAGGTGGGTTTTGCAATTGATTTAAAGCCCTGGCAGCTTTCTTCAGATATTTGATCTATCTCAGCAGGCATTTATTGCTTCATATGCTACAAAGCATTAGAGCTCATCATTTAAGTAAAACAATTTTTTTTATGTTTTTGCTGAAAATAATTTTACCCTAGGAGTCAGTTATCAAGACCAAAATCAAATCTGATCTGTGACTGGCTTCAAAACCAAATGTTTTGAAGATGAAAAGCAGATAAGATTATTTGCACATAGATATGATTTCCAATAAAGACAAATGTCCTAATATGATAGACTTTGAAACTGCATCAGCACATTGACTAGTTTGCAGTCACCTCCTTTGCATATGCTTTTTTCCACTTCAAACATCATCTTAAACACCACCTTTTCTTTTTCCCTTCTCCTGTTCCTTCTCTTTATCAATTGTTGTCCCTTAGCTCCTTCAATACCTGGTTGAGAATTTAACCCTTGAAAACCTCTCTTTTGTTGGTTTGTTTTTGTTGAATCTCACCCAACCTTGGGTTCATTAGGGGAGAGTAGAGAGAAACATGGCTTTAGTCATGTGAAAAAAGGTGTCTTAAGTCATTCCTCTGACATGTATTGACTGACATGTATTGTCTCTATGTTTTCTCCCTCTTTCATACTCCAAGTATGTATGAGACAAAGTAAGTTTCTTACCCTCTCCAAGGCCCAGCCAGCTTCCTAAAATCCCAAGTTGCAGTAAAGTTGTTGTTGGGTGTTGAAAAAGGAGTTTCCTTGCCAAGACATGTTTCTCTAAACTTGTGAAATAACAGGTCCTAAAGAAATGTAACTTGGAACTTAAAGATGGGCCATTTTGTAATTTATAAAATTTTAGATAATTGTTAGGACTTAAAAGCCTTTGGGAAATAATTCATTTCAGCTTTTTTAGAAGAGGAAATACATCTATAGAGGTAAAACTACCAGCTCATGGTCACACAGCTGGTTACTCATCATCACAAATAAGCATAGAAATGTGTTATTGCCAAAGGAGAGGGAAGACAGTCCTTGTCCTAGTAACACAAATCCTCTAACTATGCAAATTTATCTGCACTAAACTGTGGCACCAGGAAATGTATTTAGAACTAAAGCATGCCCCCTTGCCCAGGGGCTTTTAAGTCTTTCTGTGCCACACACCCCTTTGGTGGTCTGGTGAAGACTATGCACGGCCCCATCTCAGAAGAATATTTTTAAATGCAAAAAATAAATTACATGAGATTGCAAAGGTGGCCAACTATTTTGAAATAGTTATAAATATATATTCTAAAAGTTTATGGAACACAAGTTAAGAACCCTTGATCTAGCCTGATTCTTTCACTTCAAAGAGGAAGAAATTTATTTCTAGAAAACTAAATGACTTACCTAAAGTCAAATGGGGAGAAAATGGGGGAGCCTGAGATTCAAACCCAGGTTGTGACTCCTCATCTAGTATTCTTTCTGCTCTACAAAGTTGCTTCCTTGAGACTCAAGACTATACCCAATCTCCCTGTCAAAACATCATTCTTTGACTGTTTCCTCCTCCTTAGTTTGAATATCTGTCGTATTTGTATTATCCATATGCCTCCTAATGTTGGCTTTTTCCACATACACATTTCCCATGTCTTCAGTCACATGGGTAGCTCCTCAAGGACTCTGATCATGCCATGGGATATACTTTTATCATTTCACCAAAGTGACCAAAAAATGTTACGTGCAGATTGCAGTGTATTTGTAGTAGAATTTATTTTAGTCATTATAATCTAGGTATCTCCAACAGAACTATTTTTCCTCAGTCTATTTGCTACAAGTTATGGGAAGACACATTAAGTGGAGTAGAGAATAATCCATTGCCTATATGAACTTTCATCTTTGAAACAATACATATAAGCTCTATGTTTTCTCCCTCTTTCATATTCCAAGTGGTCCCTCCTGTTTAGCATGTCTTGATGTCAAAGCCATAACCTAAGTTCCTTTCTGCTCTGAGTATCATCTTCAAATATAAATATCAATTAAATATGTAAATGTCACTCTTAACAGACTCCAAAACTATCAAATGGACAACAATTCTGTGGAGCATTTTCAATCCCAGTAAAAATTATTCTTGATAAATGGACAATTAAACTAAATTATATATATATAAACAACAAAAAATAAGTGAATACCTCCTGGGATAATTAAAAAAAAAGTAATCTATAGTCAAGGTTGGGGACCTGTCACAGTTTTCACTATATAGTCTTTCTATACATTAAAGAGGGAGAGAAAGAAAAAGAGAGATTTTTGACTTTGGAGAACACGTCTCTTCCATTCTCTCCCTGAAATGAAATTCCCTTTTTCTGACAACAAAATTTAAGGGTGTGATTATGATATTATAACCAGAAGGCCAAGCTAGTCTTCAGTTGAACAAGTAAAGAAGGGATAGATGAACTTTTGTTGTTGTTGCTGTCTTTTGTTTTGCTTTTTCTTTTCAGGAACATGATTACCCTCAACTTTCTAGGAAAGGAGGCTAGAGAAGAGGAGCTTTGAAATTAAAATAAGAGAAGAAGAATTTTTCAAGTGTATAGTAAGGAGTTAGGACTAGATGGCTTTTGAGACCCTTGGAGTTAATCAAGTGATTCTTGGAAGGCAGCAAGAGTGAGAAATATAAACATTAACCACCACTGTATTTATAGTGGGGGTGAATTGACCATCCGATCCTTGAACTACATAAAAATCTTACTGTCTTTGTACAAACAGCTTTCCTTTTGCACAAATTCCGTCTAATGCTATGTCCCTAAAGCACAGGGCTCTGATATTATTAGAATACTGAGTATCTTAATAGAAAAAAAGTATATTAGGTCCACAGATCCAGTTAATCATGCTTACATGGTTAGAGTGCCTTGAAAGACAATGAATCTAGGGAGTCTTGAGGTGACAATGACAATGGTGACTAGGGACCTAGAAGTGAGAAATAGTGAAGCAACATCATCAGCAAAAGGTAGCTGTTGATTTTTTCTAAGTATACCAGTGTTTTCTTCCATTGACAATGGCAGTTGCTTATGCCATGGTCACCTCTCCCCATCCTAGGTAACGCGCTGACCTTTTTTTTTCCTCTAGGCACTTTCTCTGTTAAATTGTAGTCCTTTTGCCCCCATATTTCTATCATTGTGTGAGTGTGGCTGAATCGTCTCCTTTTTGAAAACTTTAATCCTGTTCATATCCATAAAGTGGCCTAGGATCTGTAATTCTATGTAGGAAATTCCCAACGGTAAAACTCCATATACAATTCAGGTCCCAGACTGCTTTCCAACTTACAGTCTTAGACAGTTGTCAAAGTTAACTGACTTGAAGAGGCCCCATATGGCCTCAGAGCCACAGTGAGAAGCCAAAAGACATCTCACTAATAACATTTAGCCATTATTATTATTATTTCTCCACCAAGCTTACATCAGGATATAAAAGTAACCCTGGGATCTTGAAAGGTACACTGAGGAGCTCAAGCAGTGCCAGGATCTACTATGGTACAAAATATTTTATCCCAGGCCCAATGATACGCTGCATAACTGTCACCTGGACATCAGTCTAACTATACTTGAAAAAGTTTATCACCAGAAGGCTGACGATCAGGTGATTTTGGAGGGGAGGGAGGGGGAGAAGAGAAATTGGGAGTGATTCAACAACTTATATCTTAACTTAAAGTATACAGACTCATGCTCCTATCATCAAAGCGTAGAAATGTTGCAGTGTTCTGACACTGATAAAATGATAGACCTTCCAAAATGCTGAACAGTATGATGCTATTAATAATAAAATGTTGAACTGCTTTTGTGATGGCAGAATATTATGAAATAATATTTTCACTTGCAAACTTATATCCAATATTTTAACACCTCATTTATTTGATAAAAGAAAATTCTTTTACTCTGAATCTTACGTATAAAAAGAATAACAGAAGCTAAGACTTTACTTAATAAATGATTTCCTTATCTTCATTTTCATCTGGCTGGCCCAGATTAAGAGCTCTTAACCTGGAGTTAATAATCTTATTTTGAGGAAAAGAGAATAACTGTATTTCAATATAATTGGTAAAAATGTCTTTTTTTATATCCCCAGTACTTAGGGCACTTCCTGGAATACAGAATGCACTTCATAAATGTTTTATGACTCATCTTTTTATCCTATATATTTTATTTTATGTATTTAAGATCATTATTTGCTGAAGGGGTCCACAGGCTTCACCAGACCATCTGTCCAATGCATGGTAGGTCATGTGTCACACACAAAAAAAGGTAGAGAACACCCTGACTAGATGAATTTCAAGTTGTCTATGTATCCACCAGTATTTATTATAATGAATAGCTCTTATTAGGTATTTAATAAATAATTGTTAGTTGAGTGATGGATTAATAGATAGGGTAGCTCACCATAAATATGAACACATTATAGACTATGACAACAATAATAACTCATCCAATATGCTACCATTTTTTTTTGCATGTACCATAAAGACTTGTCTTTATCCATTGTATTCTAGTACATCAATACAAACTGAGGTTTTTTTTCTCTTCCTTCTCCTACTCAACTCTTTTTTGTTCTTCCTGGAGGACTTTGGCTTTTCACGTAGTTTAAGCCCAATTTAACTTGAGTCTTTACCACAAATATATCAACTTATGGCTGAAATTGTAAATTTATAGAAAAGATATTGTGAAGTTTTACTCCCATTAAACCCTCTTTATTGTTTTAGTAATATCTGGACTGCACTCTAACAAATAATGTGCAAATTTTATTGCCACCTAGAATATTGTTAAGCTTTATGCTATGGTCAAAATGGCCTTCTACGCTCCTACTTGTTAATGTAATATGGATGACTCTGGTCTTACCTTCTCAGGGCTAGACCTATTATTATATTTCTTCCCTCAGGGTCTTAGGGGCCTCTGAAAATTTATGGGTGTCTTTTCATTTCCTCACTGACTAACAATTTAGTTCCATTTAACTACTTAATAATTTTTGGTTTATGCAAAAGAATGTATATGACAGAGATATAGTTCCAAAAAAGTACACACATTTCCCTCAGTACCATGGAGCATAATCTGGTGGAGGGTAGAGAGGAACAAGATTTGGTTCAATATTTAGCTTAGTTTTTTTTCTATATAAACATTGGTTCCAACAAGTTCAAACTCTAGAATGTTGGGATTCTGAAGAGTCCTCGACCTTTAGAAATTACAAAGTCTTAGATTCTACTGCCTTCACCAGTCATTGTGCTCCTCAAGAGAACTGAGGCCAGTAGAATGTATCTTTGCCTCCATATTCAATTAGAGAATCCTCTTTGGAGGTGGAACAGAAATCGGTTACAAAATGTCCATTCATGCCTCAATGTCAGTCTTTCCAAGGCACTTCCCATACTCATCATTACAATTTTCTTAGGAGCCACACTTTAGTGTCCTGCATGGGGAGAGATATCACCTCAAAGAGTCAGACATGATTCATACACCCATTACTTTAGTATTTTAAAAAGCTAAAATCTGTTCCTCTCCCTGTGTCAGATGAGTATTTTTTTTGTCAGCCTTCCCCCTTGGCCTCTGAAAACAATCAGCACACCAGTTAAAGAAATAAAATTAAATTTAAAAAATGAAATAAAAGTAGGAGTTGATAAGAATAACATTCTTAGACTAGTGATGTCACTCCTGAATTAAACCCTGACAAAGCAGAAAGCTTACCTACTAATCTGCTGTGCCTGAAGAAATACACCACATTTAAATCCAAAGGGATTTGGTCCACATTTACATGACCTTAAATTATCTTTTTTTTCTGGGATGAAATCCATAACATGCTCATTTTCTATATTCAAACTGACTCAGCAAAACATCTAGCTTACTGTTAGTTATAAGCAAGGTAAACAGCCAATTTCCTTTTTTATAACCCTCAGAAGTAAAAGACTTTTGTCCATGGGGTCCTCATGATTAGAATGAGATAATACTTCAAATGAGGAAGATTATTACAATCTAACATAAGGTACAGTATTTTAAACTGGGTGCATTTATTTAGTGAATATACATGCTAGTATTATGAATATTTAGTAAAGGAGACATCACGCTATGAGTACTTTTGCTGATCAACTGAAAAATGAGAGATTTCCATTCAACAGTTCTAGCAGTCAGCCACTATTTTGCTGTTCCACATAAAGGAAACTTCCTTTCTCAACTTCAGACCTTTGCATTGACTGACCCTCATTCCTGGAGTACGTTTCTGAATCTCTTAGAATCCTTGTTTTGATCAAAATTCAGTTCTAGTACTGCCTTCTACACAGTCTTTTCTTATCCCTCTAGCTGTTATTGGATCTCCCCCAAATAGAATTCTATTCATTTATCACATATATTCTACATAATTATATATTTATGCATTGACTTCTCTGATATGAAAAAAGCTCCTGTTTGGTTTTTCTCTTTGTATTATAAACAACCATGATAGGGTCTCACATTTAAGGACTGCTGATTGGTTCTTTAAAGATCTTTGAACTGTTATCTACGCAAAGTTATGTTTAAATGCAGTAATAACCTCATTGTACGTATGTAAGGGATGAAGCACTGTGTAGTGATATTTGCAATAAGAGTAACAATACCTAGCATTTATATGTTGCTTAAAGTTTGCAAATCATTTTACATATGTTTTCTCAACACTTTGTGATGTAGGAGCTATTATTTTCTCCATTTTATTTATGAGGAAACTAAGGAAAAGCTAAATCACAACTTAGGCTCATAAATCTAATGAAAAATTTGAACTCAGGTCATCCTGACTCTATCCACTTTGCAAACGCGTTGTGTAAAAGGCCTTGAGAGATAATTAGATACGATTCTGTCTCTGGTACATACTTAAGATCTCTGTGACCATCACTAAACCTGTCTGAGGCTCTTATTTGTTATCTACTAAATGGGAACATTAAAACACATGCTGCATGCTTCGTGGGAATGCTGTCAGAGTGAAATTAGATGAAACATGCAAAATACTTTGCAAGCCTTAAAGAACTATGTACTTTAATCAAAATAGTTCATAACTATTGTGGCAACAAGTACCCTAGTATACCCAGGAGGGCGCTAGCACAGGTTCTCAGATCTGCTTTTCTAAAGGAAAAAAAGGGTTAACAATCTTACTCTAATCAATAAAATATATATCATTTACCTAGGTCAGGGGTAAAAGTCAGCATCCTGAACTTCAGAGAATACAAACAGTTACAAGTAGAAGTTACAAGAAGACAAAGAACCAGATCAGCAGACAGGCTTCCACCATCTAACCTTTATATCCATATCTAGTTAGTTACCAGAGAAGGAAAAGCAAACATCTGGGTTTTCAAAGCTAGGGGGCTCAAGGCTTCCCAGAGTCTCATCTGGCCAAATCACACAACTCTTCCCAAAGTGAGCCCCAAAGAAAAACCTCACATCAGGGTATATATAGCCCTTCTCCTGGGTCAGAGAATGTCACAACCCTCTTGACCCACTGTCCAATCACAAAGTAACAAAGTGTGGGCATTCCTAAAAAACAAGCCTCTTGCAACAGGCTCCATGTGACCTCATTTAGCCTAGTAGGGGGCAGAGTGTATTTTCAAATCAAGGAATGTTCTCAGATTCACTTAATCCTATCAAGGGGCCACGGGGCAGTCAAGATCTTCAGATTCCCATTACAAGTATTAATAGTGCTTTAAGTTTTACAAAATGCAAATATGAATATTACCTCATTTTAACCTCATTGCAAACTTGGAGAGTAGAACTCTTATACCCATTTTACAGAGGAAGAAACTGAGGTAATGAGGTAATGAGTGACTTTCACAGGGTCACACAACTATAAACTGTCTGAGGTAAGACTTCAACTCAGGTTTTTCTAACTCCAAGTACAGCATTCAATCTATTTCACACCTAATTATTTAACTTTAAGTTGTTGGTGATGATGCTGCTGCCCACCATATTTTCCTTTATAGAGTGTAGTCATCTCTTAATTGCCCATCTAGTTGTTCTCTTCTGGGCTTCATCATGCCCTCCAGCATCCTCATCATCCTGCAAGATCATATCAGTCCTGGAATTCAGTCCTTATCAGTATGTCCTGACCTTCAGGCACTCCACTTCTTCTAGTTAGAGAGAGTAGACACCAGAAAGTCATGTTCAGTTTAAGAAGGGCACCTAAGACACCCATCTCTTCATTGCCAACCAGCAGTACTCCACTGGATTTCATCATGACCCTGTCCTAGTACCCTTTTCACCACTACCCCACTGTTTCACCCTCTTTTAATATGTTATCTTCCCCTATTAGATTGTGAGCTCCTTGAGAGCATTGTCTTTGTATCCTCAGGATTAAGCACAGTGCCTGGAACATAGTAAGTTTAATAAATGTTCATTGACTATTCCAATATAAATAACTGTATTTGTATGATTTTTTCATATTCTTTCAGTGTCTGTTGTTGCTCACTGCATTCATTTCAGACACTGGGTTTTGCCTACGGAAGTTTTGCCACAGTGAATGGAGGGTCTAATAACTAATAAAACTGAAGCACAGATGGTGTCTGAACAGACACTGCCATAAAATATCCTAGGACTGTTTTCAGAAATATTAGACTGTTTTTTGGTGAGCTGAGCTGAGGATGGATAATAAACTAGTAGCTAGAAATCAGGGAACATAAGATAATTTCCTACTCCAATTTAATATGAGAAATATGATTCAAAATGGTCACCTTCCAGTATTTTTTCAATCTTGTTTTTTGTCCACTTTTCAAATAAGGATCACAAGTTTGTTTTACCTTTTTCTATATGTGAGACTGAGAGAAATTATTTCATTACATCAAAATAAAAGAATGTTAAATGTAAACATTGAATCTAAGTTTGAGCTATCTTCTTAAACTTCTGAATGTGTCTTTGATGAATAAAAGAGACATGAAAGCAATCGCCATTATGCTTTCAAAATAAGGGACAAAAGGTGAAACAGGTAAGTTTGATCTTCTTAAGTGGTCAATGGGTAAACAAATTCATAAGGATGCTCTTTGGAAGATCCTTGAGCTAAATTACACTGACCTGACAGTTACTGAGGAGAAAAACTATATTAATTCAAGTAAATCACAGAGTCACAGGATTTGAAGAGATCTGAGTGGACCACTTTGGGGCTTTAATTCACCCCTATTATTTAATTTTTGCTTGAAATCCTCTAGTGAGATGGAATTCATCATCTTTCTACACAGTCCCTTCATCTATGGATAGCTCCACTGGAAATGTTTTCATAATAAAAAGCCTAAATTTGCCCTGATAATGTCTATGTATTTTTCATGGATCTGACCAGAATGCTTTTGGGAGATTGTCCTCCAGATACTTGAAGACAGCAATTGTGTTCACCTGGAATCTTTTTTCTCCAGGCCAAACATGGACCTCCTCCATCCCAATGTATACCACTGATCTGTGTATAAGATGAATTTAAGTTCCTACACTGTCCTAATTGATCTCCAGATTACCAATGTCTTGCTTAAAATATTGGCCTCTCTACTGAATGCAATAAGCCAGATGTGGTTTGACCATGGCATTTATAATACAATGTGACTATCATTTCTCTATTTGATTTCTCTATTAGATTCTATGCTTCTTAGATGAAAATATGCTGATGCAATATATATATGTATACATATGTAATTATATATAATACATACATATAACACATACACACTATACAGAGTATGTTATATGTATATATGCACATACATATATGTGTATGTATGCATATATGTGAGATTTGCATCTTGGAGTATAGGGAGATTATGATTTTATTATAATAAACACACTATAATCTGAATGTGGGAAGGTTTAAAACAATTGGTACTGTTTTTGTTCATTTGTGTCTGATTCTTTGTAATCCCATTTGGGGATTTCTTGGCAAAGATACTGGAGTGGTTTGCATTTCCTTCTCCACTCCATTTAATAGATCAGAAAATTGAGTCAAACAGAGTTAAGTGACTTGCCCAGAGTCACACAGCTAATAAGTGTCTGAGACTGGATTTGAACTCATGAAGATGAATTTATCTGACACCAGACCCACCACTCCATCCACTGTACCATCTAAGTATATTATACTCTTAAAATTGGGAGGCTGAATCGATTAGTCTATATAAAATATAGTGTCACTAAGATTGAGGTCATAGAAGTCTTTGTTTAAGAAGCACTGATGGGGTCATAAGTAGAAGTTTAAGGAGATCTGGTTTAAAGTATATGATTTTAGCTTGCAATCTAAGGCACTAGCATAGTGTTTTGACTGTGACTGACTTTATCTTAATATCTGTCCTGTTAAAGATCAACTAGATACCTGTGATAGGGTTGAATTAAAACAGCTAAAATCAAACATGGTGATAATATTGATTAATTCAGCTGTGGTTTAGATCATACCTTCAGTAATGATTTCAGTTTTGGATGTCACCTTTTAGAAAAGACATGAATAAACTAGAAAATATCATATAAACCTAAACAGGATAACTAAGAGCCTCAATTTCTTTACATGTTACAATCAGTTGAAGGAGCTAGGGGTGAAAGACAGACTTAGAGGTGTCTTGATCTTTTGGGTACCATACACTATGAAGGATTTTGACACAGAGAGCATTCAGTGAAGGTTAATAATCAATCAATCAGTGAAGGGACCTCCGTCTTTACTGTAAGAGTACCCATTGAGGGAAAAATGAACATTTAGCCTGGAGAAGACTCAGAGGGACTTGATAGCTGTCTTTGAGAATGTCACAGACCGAGGGACAGGTAGGTGGCACAATGATGGAGCACCAGCCTCCAATCAGGAGGAACTGAGTTTGGGTATGGCCTCTGACACTTGGCACTTGCTAGCCATGTGGCCTTGGACGGGATCACTTGACCTTGATTGCCCTGCCTCCCCCACACCCTCTGTAAACAAACAAAAAAGAAAGGAAATAAAAGAAAATATTTCAAGCTGGAACAAGAGATTAAATTCCTTAAGCTTGAATTCACGTGAAAGAGCCAAGAGCAATATTTAGAAGTAACAAAGAGGCAAATTTAGGCTTAATGTAAAGAAAAAATCTCCTGAACAATTTGAGATATTTAAAAGTAGAACGGCTTCATCAGCAAGTGGAAAGTTCTCCCTTCCTGGAGGGCATCACAACAGTTCTTCAAGACCACTCACTGAATATGCTGCAGACAGAATTCTTTTTACTTTATAAGCACTGAGGTCCCTTCCAAGTATTAGATAATGTAATGCTGTGACTCAATGTGAAACTGAAAGTATATATAACATCTGGGAGAGTTCCAGGTACCTTAGTCACACTCCATAAGTACTCATTAAATAGGCTGATTTGCATATTAGTACTTTCCTTAAATGACTAAAAGCTCATCTTTCATTTGAACTTCTATAATGTTCAGTTTCAGTTAAAGGAAAGAAGCCTAATTGCTGCATTGCAAAAGCCCATTCTCCCAAAAGGGAGTTCTGCTTTTTCTTTCTTTTTTTCTTTTTTTTTTTAATTGAAGAGTCTTACCCAAGCATGGAAAATAATTCTCTGTCAAACATCAGCTATTTAGCCATTAGGCTTATTTTGTTTTTCCCTCAAACTAAAAGAAAACCAGTCCCTATAATATTTCTAGAAGTCTAGCTTTTAGAATCTGAGGATTTTCATTTCCATTTCAGAATCTAATTTAGATATGCTAATGCAGAATAAAAAGGCCATATGTCACATTGAGCTTAGCAAATGCTACCATGGTCATTTCTCAAAATCCTTACATAGATATGAGGCAGCAAGTAGCAAACAACATTCTGCTGGTCTGGCTTAATACATTAATGCTCTGCACCATTCCAGTCTTCTGGAATATATTTGTTGAGGACAGAAGGCAGATAGGAAAGAAGCATTTATTAAGTACCTACGACGTGCCAGGCTAGCCTTCTTTTACTTAAATATAATTTACATGCATATCATGACATCACTTCCCTAATGTGTTATGGTCCTCTTGGAGAACAAAAGACACACAACATCTTCTTTACATAGCAGTAGGAGCTGTCACTGGGACACAACCAGAACTGGCTAGTTAGGCAACACAGCTATTCCTTCCTTCCTTCCTTCCTTCCTTCCTTCCTTCCTTCCTTCCTTCCTTCCTTCCTTACTTCCTTCCTTCCTTCCTTCCTTCCTTCTTTCCTTC